>PVKU01000121.1:0-316823 GCA_004027475.1 Anoura caudifer
AGGGAGGGGAGGGGAGGGAGAACTTGCTTCTCTTTCAAACAGAGCCAGAGTCAGAATAAGGGGTACAGAAGACCCAGGCACAAGAAGAAATTAGTGAACAAATCTGCATTTTAGTTATCAACTGGTAACTGAGTAGACCATATCCCCCCTAATTCAATGACAAATATAAAGTAGGTGCTTAATAAATATTGAATAAATGGAATGCAATGAAAACAATGACTAAGTTGAATGCCTGAACTGAAGTAATAAATTAATGAATGGAATGATACCTGTCTCAAAGATCTTTGCACCTCTACGCAAACAAATTTGAGGGTATATTTTAGTACACCAGGGCAACTTTTAAAATCCCTGTTCCCAGACCAATTACATCAGAGGGAGCTGGGCACCAGTATTTTTTAAATTGCTCTATGTGATTGCAATGTATTGTGAAAGTTGACCACAGTTAGAAGTTCGTCTTTTCTGTATTAGTCCATGTACCACCTCATATATAATTTACTTGGTGACAAATATCACCGTTTCCTTTTAACCCTATCCCAGTGCCTTTGAGGTGATAATTACTAGTTAATTACTCTATTTTGTTCTAGTTTAGTAATAGATGAGGATTAAATGACATAGCCCTTGTTGGATCTTGGCTCTCTTAGTAACGAACCAGGATGTGAAATGGTTTGTATTAAGAGAAACTTTAAACAGATTTGAAATGGATTTTAATTCTACAATTCTAGCTGAGAAAGAGAATGATCTAGGGTGTACACTTTCTATCTCCCCCATTGTAATGACCTTACATCTATTTTAATAACATCTCCCACTGAGATATTTCTTTCCTTTGATTTTTTTTTCGGTCACTAATTTTCAGTTCACTGCATTAATTAAAGTATACTTAAGGCATAGCAGATAAATTCAGTTGTTTAACATAGTCGCAGTGCATTTCTTGATCACATAAAATGTCAATGGTAAAAGTTAGGGGAGTTGCCTCCACTCAGTCAACCTAGTCAGATGGAGACTTGTCATCTTCAACACTGGGCTTCCCAGGTCACCTTGGGAATCTAATCACCAGCCAGCAACCGGGGAGAGAGTGGAGGATCACCACTGGAACTTTGTATGTCAGTTTTGGAATTGGTGCACATTGCTTCTATCCACATTCCATTAGCAAGAGTTCAACTGCACAGACATTCATAGGTGCAAAAGGAGCTGGGGACGGTCATCTACCTACCCGCTCAGGACAAAGAGGAGTGAGGTTTTGCAGAATGCATAGTCTCCGTTGCTTTACCAAAGACTGCTACTCCTTCAATTCTTTTTTTTTTTCTTTTTGGGAGGAGGAGGGTAGATTTTTTTGTTTGTTTGTTTATTTTACTTCCAAAAAGACTTCTTGAGGAGTACTTGAATCTCCATGAGTACTCTACATTTCATTTTAAATTATTGTCTATCTCATCCAGAATTTCAATTTTACTTGCATTTATTTTGTTTATTCTAACTGATCTTCTCTCTGGCTGCTGGGCCCTTTTAAATGATTGTGTTTTGGTTTTTAGGTTTCTACTCAGTGGAACTAAGGGCTGGTCACAGAGCACCAAAGCAACAAAAGGGGCGCACATACTGTTGCCCCCCCCCCCCCGGGGGATAGAAATCTTTGTAAAGCACCTGCCATTCTCTCCTCAGCTTGGGCACATGGGTAACATTTGAGAAGGATCCAATTCTCTTTCTATTATTAAAAAAAGTCAATTTTGCTTTGGAAACCAATAAAATCAGGTCCACAAAGATGCTGATGTTCCACTGGATTTCCACTAATCTCTAGGGTTAAGTGCTCCATGGATTCCAGTGATTACGATCTAGCTCAAGGCTCCTTTGGTGGTCTCGGGCACTTGCCCCATAAAGGAGGAGAAGAAACGGCTTCCTTTCCACCACACTATTCATTCCGTGTCTTCTAGCAGCCATTTCCCTTAGGAAAGACAGTTTGGATGGAGTCAGTATTAGAAAGTAAGCCCATCCAGTTCAGGTCACTGTGTTCCTGGAATGCCTGTTTTGGATCTTTGCACATTAACCTGAGGGGACATTGTTTTTCCCCAAGAGCAAAGATTTCATCTCTATCTGTTTATTTCTTATCATTTAATGAATTGTGTATATGAGCAAAATACAGAAAACTAAGATTCTAAGATATTTTAAAAGAAATGTAGTTGCATCTATACCCAAGTATATGTAGTAACATAAACTCAATTATTGAAAAATCAAAATCCTATTCTATTTACTTTGGTAAATAGTTATTATTAGATTGTAATTGGCATTAATCCCATAAACAGTACTATGCTTTAAACTCTGTAAATAAATTAACTGTTCTGAAATTTAATTTTTACCATCAACATTTTAAAGCAAAACAACCTTCAAACTAAAATGATTGATTTATTATAAATTCTAAATAGGTGTCAACTCAAATTAATAATACTTTACTTTGAAGATAAAATACAAAATAAAATATCCTTATTTTAGATTAGTAACCAGTACTTCCTAAATATATTTGTACTAATTATTTTCTAGGACAATCCTGAATAGCAAAGGCATTTTTCATTCTCTATGAATTTAGTAATTATTCAGTATAATTCAGATGGCTTGAAAGTATCTTACTTGCCCCAGAATAAAAGAAAAATCTTAGAAAAAAGACTAAAAGAGCTATAATTTTGACTTGAACAACCATTACCCCTTTATGCTCCCCTCAAACCTCACTCTTACTTCCAATCCAGGGTTTCATAATCTTGGGGGAAAAAGAAGAGATGGGTAATGAAAGAATTGTACGCAACTACCTCTGTTTACCACCAAGTCAAAGCTTCACTTTTAAAGGCCAAGTGACTACTGCATTTGTTATTCAATAAACTTGTAATTTCTAAACAATGACTGCAAATTTTATAATGGTTAGGCCATTGTTTTTTTTTTGTTTGTTTGTATGTATGTTTGTTTGTGTTTTTTGGTCAGGAAGCTTGCCATGATGGAATTATCTTTCAAAGTGCACACTGTGATTATACAATAGTACTAAATCACTGATACTGTGAGTGCTAATTTGCACAAGCTACCATTGCACTTGCCACTGATGAAAGTACAGATAACAAATTACACACTTGAGAACTACGTTGGAACTTGAAAACATGTCTACTATCACTCGTCATCCGGAGTAGAAGGAACTGCTGGTGGTAACTGGGTAAAAACAGGACTGCTGACATCTCATATGTTTTCCAATGAGAGAATTTCATGCATGAAGGAAATCTAGTTACATATAATTTTAAGGACTGTTCTTTTTTGTGAACTATCATCCTCAAAATATAATTTGAGAAAAAGCCAATATATTACACTGTGGCCCCACATTAAATTTAGAATTTATATTTGTAAAACAACACCTATTTTGTGCCAGATACTAGGAAGATTGATAAAGTTTCCACAACAGGCATGTCTAGAAGAATGACAGACATATCTATCAATGATTACAAAGTGTTATGAGTTATACTGGGGTTACAAGATGCAATGAAAGCTTCATTAGTTAAAATTATACTAGTAGCTATAATGGATAAAATCCAAAATTTGAGTTGAGATTTAACATCATGAAGGTTTATTTCTTACCCTTATGGTGGCCCTAGGCAGGAGCTGATGGTTGACCAGTTCTCTTCTAAGCAATGACTTGGGGACCTGGTTCATTTTTCTGATATAGTCATGCACTGGATAACAAACTTCCAGCCAATGATGGTCCACATATATAACAGTGGTCCCATAAGATTATAATGGAGCAGAAAAATTCCTGTTGCCCAGTGATGTCATAGCTGCAGTAAGGTCACAGTGCAACACATCAGTGTTTTGTGCCCTCTCAGTCTACCCATATATAGCAAGGTTATTAGCTAAAAATGCCTGGGGGCACTCACCTGGGCTGGCGCTTCCCCAAGACACCTCCCCTTTCTAAGTCAATGTTATTATTGGACTGACTCTTGTGGCTCTTATTATGATTGCAAGATGCCCTTCCATGATAATCACTAGGAAACTTTGAGGAAAAATTAAGAGGTTATTACTCACAGGCCTTGGAGAGTACAAGGCACAGCCAAGGGCACACAGCTAGGACCCATGAGAGAGAGGAAGAGAGACACAGAGAGAGGGAGCGAGTCCCTGCCACGAATTTGCACGTGTTCAGCCCTGAGGTTCTGCTTTAATTGGGGTTGAGGGTAGGGGTGTAGGCTTTGTGATTGCACTCTCTGTTGGTAAATTTCAAATGAAAGAGTGGGAATTCAAAGCAGGGGAATAAAAAAAAACAAGTACTCCAAATTTTTCAGTTATCTAAATCAACCAAGATCTCTAACAAAAATGAGCATCTATGGCGGGGAGGCCGCCTGGCTCTTTCTCTAGCCACATGCCTGGCAATGCATTTATTCATTCTCAGTGGCTTTCCTGAATGAAAGCAGATGCTTCTGTGAAATGGATGCCAGCCTAGAAATGGATGCCTAGGCAATCAAAGCTTAAGGCAGGCATTCGCATTACAAAAAGGAAAGCCGACTGTCAGGGCCTACACTGCAATTACTCAGGTGTTTATGGTGATGCAGGTGTAGACAAACCTATGGCACTACCACTTGAATAAAAGCGTAGCACACAAATTACAGTGCCATGAGACTGGAGAATTGTAAAAGTGAGAAGTTGCAACCCACCTCACTATTCTTTTGACATTGTTTCTTTAAGTGATGACTCTAACACACAGCTTGTAGATGAACAGCGTGTTTGTACAAGAATCCTAGTAACTAACTTTGAAAGATGCAGACCTTGATCTTCAGGCATCCCAGGTCTGGGGTATTTGCTGACCTTCAACCATGGGACCAGGATGACGTGAAGTTGGGATGATATGAATCCAGGATGGCTAAACCAGGATGACACACACCAGACCACCACTTGCCTTATCTGAAGGGACTGTGCTCATCTGCATGTAGAGAACTTTTCAACCCCCTTCCTGGACCTGTTTGTTCCATTCCCTTCTCCCTCCTTATAAAAGCTTCTACCTCCACTGACGTGTGGAGATGGGCTTAGTGATGAGTCCCCCATCTTCCCAGGGAATGTGTTTTGAGACATGAGTCCCCCATCTTTTCAGTGGCCGGCACATGAAAATAAACCACCTTCTTTTACATCAGCACCTGCCTCTGAGTATTGGCTTTTGTAACAGCTGGCAACCAGCCCTTCTGTTGGTTATAGAAGTAGGCTTCAACACCTAGGTTTGTGGAAGGGCATTCTATGAGGTTTGCACAACAATGAATTCACTTAATGACAGACTTCTGAGAATGTATCCCAGGTTTAGCAGCACATGACTGCAGTGTTATCTTCCATACATAGCTCCTGAGATCTCCTTTGAGGGGTTCTCTAAACCAGCCACCTGATAGTGGAAAATGGTATGAAAAATGACAACTGGGAAGAATTTATAGCCAGACATAAGAGTACATACATTGTTTCCACCCACATTCTACAACCATGTCAAACAACCAATGAGGCTGAGAAATGTTTTGATGTGTGCCAGAAAGGAAAAGAAATGTTATCTGCAGCAAGGTCTACACATTAATAGAGGAATAAAGGTAAATTTTACAGGGGCATTAATTCTTCTATTTACTTTTCCAAGTCATTGTCCAAGTTCCAGGAGGACAACGCATTGTAAAGAGCATTCCTGGGTGAAGCAATAGCTGTGTAAACACAAGGAAACATGGACTTACCCAGGGCATTAGTGGAAGAGTAGGTTGTACAGTGTGACTGTAGAGCAGGATGCAGGGCAAGTGGGGCATGAATCTGGAAGACCCAGGACCAGATCATTTAGGTCATTGCCACAAAACTTACCAAATATGTTTTATTATGCACCTTTGGTAGTTGAAATTAGGAAAAACATAAAGAACAAGCTTTACCCTTGAAGTTCAGTGGGGATCACACAAAAGAGAAACTTGCTTAAGAAATAAAATAGACTACAGACAGACTTAAGAGAAGAATTATTAGGGCTTTGTGTCTTATTGGATAGGAGGAAAGATCACAGTGATAGACTGATGGTAAAAAGAAGAAATATAAAATGGGCTCCCAGACTCTCATTTGGAGACTGGGTACCTAAGAGAGAGAATATAGGAATAGATATATGGTGGAGGATAGGTAGAATTAATTAATGAAATTAATTTTAAACTTTTCGAGCTCCAGGAAGTTATGGGACATTCACATTAAGTCTAGCAAGTCTTAAAATTCACACATAGAGTGTGATTAAAATTTTGTTCTGCTCGCTTCGAGAGCACATATACCAAAACTGAAATGACACGTAGCAGATTAGCATGGGCTCTGTGCAAAGACAACATGCAAATTCATGAACTGTTCCATATTTTAAAAAAATAATTTGTTCAGTCTCAGCTGGCTAGAATTCTTTCTGTCTCTTTGCTCTATTTGCAGAATCTTTTACTTCAACTTTTTCCCAGTTGGTCAATAAACACTTTTTTTATTGTATAAAAAAAAATGCAACTATCCCTTAAAACCTCATGTAGCTCTCACTCCGTTAAACAAAATATTTTAAAAGAGAAAAAGATTAAAAAAAGGGACTTCCTTGCTATTCTGTCCATGATAGATTTCTGTGTAATCACAAGAATGAAACTACTTTTGTGATTGCCTGTCATGAATAATTTCCTAAATAACAAAACTAACAGATTGTTCTCACTCAGCCTACTAGGTGTTTTGTTTGGGGAATATGATGTCGCTGGACCATCTCCCTTTGATTAACACCACCCTCCATTTGGAGGGTGAGGACAATGCCCCCCTTGGTATTCTTACCAACTAATCCTCCACTTTTCCTTGAATGACTCCTCTTCCTCCTCCCACTTTCATAATTAGTCCCCTTTTCTTCATCCAGAGAGCAACCTCCCCTACATCACTGTCCTTAACAATCAGCTTCATCAAGGCTCTCATTCAAATGCCCCCACAGGACAGGGAGGTAGCCCAGATGAATGGGAAATATTTGTCCATGCGTATTCTAAGTGAAGAGGTGGATTTATGGCAAAAGGAGAGGCTACTCTTCAGTTCCCTTTGCTGTCTGCCATAGGAAAATGCTAAGCAATAGGCCCCCACCGCTTGATTTATTAAGAAAAGCTCATTTTTATATATGATATTAATTAAATGGTAGCCAATTTATATGTCAAAGTCTGTTTCAGAAGAAAAAGAATGATCCATTCCTCCAATTTTTTAGTATTTAGTCTATGACATAAACAAACGATTCTTCAATTAATATCTACTGTCCTGACCTCTGTCCTCAGGTATATTATTGGAGCTCTAGCTGTAAACTGAACACCTTCCCTTTGTTACCACACAGGCACTTCATATTCAACACTGAGATGCGTGGAATGTAGCAGGTCCAAATTCTAATCTCTTTCTGAAATATGCTTTAGGACATACTCTAAATCTTTTATATCTATCATCTTTATTTGGGTGTCAATGACAAGGTCTAAAGATAATAGTTAAGCAAAAATTCAAATCTTTGAATAATTTATATGCAATAGGTCATTTGAATGTGTTAGGCAATCTATGCATAACAAGAAAAATAGTAATAGTAGGTATAATAAAAACAAAAGCGAGTGGTATGTACTATTTCTGTTACTGTATTAGAAAATGTGTTAAGAATTTTATGTGAATTAACTTAAAGGATCCTCAAAACAACTGTAGGATAAAAGTGCTTTCATTATCTTCATTTTATAAAGGAGGAAATAGAGACTCCAATAACTTCCCAGGGTAATCTTAGTAATAAATGGACAGATTCTGGATCCAAATCCAGACCTAACTGACCCAGGAGCCTTGCAAACACTATGCTCGGCTGTCAGCCCCACCTATGTGAAACTTGTAATGGTTGAAGCTGAGGTTCAAGATGTTTTGAACAATTTTGATGAAACATCTATCATAAATAATCAATGCTCTTTCTGGAATTGGGCTGTAAAATCGTGACGTTTGTCCAAGGCAGACTGGTGGCTCTCCGTCTGTGCGGCACCCGCAATCATGGTGTTTCCAGCATCACACCCTCCTTCTTCAACTTATGGAACCTCCCCTTTTTCCCAAAGGCGTCCTGCCTCCCACTCTGGAGCTGGTGGCTGCGTGGGCCGTCCAAGGACCACATCTATCTCATCCTGCTGCAGGACGGGGATACGTGTCAGTTTGCTAGGGCTGTCATGACACATTACCAAAGACTGGCTGGCTTATAATAGAAATAAATAGAAATGTATTTTCTCATAGTTCTGAATCTTAAAAGTTCAAGATGAAAATGTTGGTGGTGTTGGTTTCTTCTGAGGCCTCACTCCTTGACTTGTAGGTGGCCATCGTCTCCTTGTGTCTTCACATGATCTCCTCTTGTACGTGTCTGTGTCTAGATTTCCTCTTCTTTTTTTCTTGTCTTTTCTTTTTTTTTAGATTTCCTCTTCTTATAAGGACATCAATCATATTGGATTAGTGCCTCTTTGATGACCTCATTTTAACTTTATTACCACCTTACAGAACCTATCTCAAGAAATATAGTCAGACTCTGAGGTACTAAGGGTTAAAATTTTAATGAATAAAACTGGAGAAATATAACTTGGAGAAAATAAAGCTGGCCAATTTCTGATTGATATTGTATATATTTACCCCTTGCCCCTAAATAGAGATACTGGTCCCATTTGGGGATATTTTTCAAGTAAGATTAAATGATGTCTCCTTGAGGATTGATAAAAATACGGAAAAACAAAGGTCATTCCATATTCTCCGAGATTCCTAGCTCCAAGGTTAACATAGAGTTGATTACCTATAAACTGCAAAGGTTCTCTTCACAGCCATGTGGAAAAAAGCTGTCAAGGGTCAACATGATGAAACAGACATGAGAAGTGGAGAGAAGGAGAGAGGTTTCTGATGATATTATTTGACCCCAGATTTCCAGCATGCCTAAAAACCAAGGGAATCCCTGTAGCTTTTACTTGAGGCCATGCATTTTTGCTTTATTAAACTAGTTCGAATTAGAATTCTGCCACTTCCAATTGAAAGAGGCCTAACAAATGTACCCAGGAAAAATAGGAACCTTTTGGCAGAATAGGTTAGGTAGGCTGACTAATGCTATCTCGGTGTGACTATGGCTCAACCATAGGTTATCAAACACTGTTAATAATCAATGCCCTTATTGAACAATTCTATATGTGTTGCTTATAGTGTGTTTGCAAATCAGGTACTCACTACCTGCAGAATATTTCCCTGTATGGGACTTCCTGAGGAGGGAGGGGCCATGGCAAATCCTTACTGATAACTTGAGAACTTAAATTCTTCAAACAACTTTTTTTACATACTCAGTTTAATATATAAGACCATAAAAAGGAGAAATTGATCAACCTCTCTCATAATATGAAAGTAAAATAAGGCAAGCTGTCATTTTTCCACTATGGAATTTGGGAAAACTTACAATGATTCTAGGACTGATCCTGAAGTATAGTCTAGCCATTTTCCTTATTAGTCTATGGTAGATTGGCATTTCCTGGGCAACTTGTGATTGGGTGAAGCCATTACTCTAGTCCATGGGTTTGTGAATATAAGTGATACTTTTCCCTTCTAGAACAGAATAGCTAGTTACTGATGTAAAACCTTCCAGAGAGAGGATGACACAGAGCAGACTCTTTATCTAGCCCACAAAAGATAATCTCTTTTGTGCAAGATAAAAACCCAAGTTGTTGTAGCTCACTGAGAATGACATAGCCTATTCTGGCCAAAATAAAATGTAAAAAGTATAACAGACTAGTCTGCCAACATGAATTAAAACTGCACACTTTGTACACTGTTAGTGGCAGGTAAATTAGAGAGACCTTTTTGAGTATACTTTTGCAGGATGTCCTAAGAGATCATTTAATTATTCATTTTTCTCCTGGAAATATGTCCTATTATAAAAAAGGAAAATAAAAAGTAAGTGATAACAACAGTTCTACTTTCTAGGAAGTTCAAAGCCAAATTTGTTTTCATAAAAGTCAAGTGTGTTATAAGTTAAGAGTATCCATCCTGAGTTCAGGCCATGCATTAGTGAAGGTTCTCCAAAGAAAAAGAATCAATAAGATATATATTTTTTCAATAAATAGAAATTTATTATGAGATTTATCATAGGAATTGGCTCATTTGATTATAGAGGCCAAGAAGATCCATAGTCTACCATCTGCAAGCATGGAGAACCAGGAAAGATGGTGGTATAATTGTCCAAATTTAAAAGCCTGAAAACCTTGGGGTAAGTGAGTCAAAAAGCTTGAGAACCCAGAGGGCTGATGTCAGAGGGCTGGAGAAGATGGATGTCTCAGCTCAAGCACAGAGAGCAAATTTGCCCTACGTCCTCCACCTCTTTGTTCTATTTAGGTGTTCACTGATTGGAAGATGTCTACCCAATTAATTAATTGTTATCAGTTATTATTAATGAGTGTGATTGTCTTTCCTAGTCTACTGATTCAAAAGTTCATCTCTTCTGGACACACCCTCAGAGACCTACTCAGAAATAGTATTTTAACAGGTCTCAGGGTACTAATCAAGTTGACACATAAAATCTTCCCCTTGTGAGTTAATTTTTTCAAAGAAATTAAAGTCCATATTCTTCTGTAATTACTGCTGAGTTCTGGCAGAAGCATCTCCCTCAGACACTAGGATGAATTTTGAGCTTCTCAGCAGCCGTGGCCTGAGACTTTATTACTGGAATGCATGTGGTCGCTCATTCACATCGGTAAGTCCAAAGAGTTAACGGATGATCACACAAGAAAACCAAGGCACACACTTTTAAACAGTTTGTTTCTTAAACTGGTCTCTTTTCTTCTTTACATTATGGGGACTCTCACCACTTACAAGCTTTCACTGACTAATTTCTTTTCAATTTCTTGATGCCGTAATTCCAATCAACATCTCTCCTTCTCTCTCTCACCAGAAGACCTGTCCATGTATTTTTCATACATGGTCCTGAGATCTCTGCGGTAAGTATATGAAGGCAATGAGTTTATTATGTTCAAATTTGTCTATAGTTTACCTTCACCACCCTAGAATTGACAATCCTACCAAAACAATAACAAACTCTGCCCTGAATGTAATCTTCTGCCTGGCTTACCTTTAATATGTTTCAGTTGTGTCTGTCTTTCCCTTAAAGTCTCAATTTTCTCTTTTTTTTTTTTTTTTGATCATGTTCCCTCAGGACATAGGACTCTTTATGCTGACTATCTGCCAGTAATAGCTTTGTTATTTCTAAACCCATTCAGCAATTCTTTGAAGAGTTTATGCTGCATTTTCCCTCTGAACTTTGTTCAGATTTTCTGTAACTCTATGATGTTGCTCCCCCATCTTCTGGGGGTGGCTCACCACTTGTTCCTTCTGTAAGTACGATTGGAGTGCAAAGTAAGTAAATGGAATCTAAGACTATTCCTGGCTGGAGCCTGGGAATGAGATAAATTACATTAGCTAGGCAGGCAAGTCCCAAATCTGCTTAAACTCCCAGTGTCCCTACTCCTTCATCAAATCAAGATGGGATCCTCAATCTCGTATCAAAGGAAGGGAAATTTTTAAAAATTCAACAGTTTGAGCTTTGCAGCATTTCATTAGATTAGCAGATGATACACAGCATTAGGGGAAATACATTAGGTAACAATGAGATAGGCACTTCTGGGAGTTTTAGGTTGTGTTGCGTTTTGAATTTGATTCTGTTGGAGACACTCTTTGTAGCACCTAGAGCCCCCAGAGTTCAAGGATCTCTGTGATTTGCTACAGTAGTTTAAATTAAAATTCTTTTCCAGTGGTAAATACAGTAAATTGTCTCAATTTATTGAAATCAGGAGGTAGGTTCTTTATATTAAGACACATGTTTTTAAATGTTTCAAATATTTCATGATAAAAGTGGAAGGTATTTTTTCAAATTCTAAACTGGGTCTCAGTCAAACACCAAGATGTTAGGTTTTAAGGAGCTAATGGTACCCTTCCCCCCACAACTCAGAAACAATTGAGAAATAGACACAGAAACTGGATGAAGATTATAACGTCATATTTATCATTTATGAAACAGTTTGAAGATGTGGCTTTAGATCTCAGGTCCAGTGTCTTGTTCACTCATCCAGACACTGGCCCGCTCAGCACCAGCAGAGGCAGAACCCTGCCACAGGACAGGGGGTAAACCTACGCACGCCCTGTCCGCAGGCTCGCAGGTCTGAGCAGATCTGAAAATACAGCAGGAGTTTCTAACGTGAGTGGAAAGGGGCACAAGATGGCTTTCTTGGGTACTTGAAATGTTCTATTTCTTGATCCATAAAGATTGTTTAAGTATCAATATGTAAATATGTAAATATCTATCAAGCTGTACACTTAAGATTTATATATTTCTCCACATGTATTAATCTGGTAAGGCTGCCATAACAAAATACCACAAACTAGGTGGTTTAAACAACTGAAATTTATTTTCTTGCAGTTCTGGAGGCTGGAAGTCCAAAATATAAGGTGCCAACAATGTTCCCCTGAGGCCTATTTCCTTGGCTTACAGATGACCGTCTCTCTCTCTATCTGCATGTGTCCTTTGCTCAGCGCATGCGCATCCCTGGTGTCTAACTTCTTATACGGACACCAGTCATACTGGAATGAGGTCCCATCTTTATAACCATGTTCGACTGTAATTGCCTTCTTAAAAGCCTTATGTCCAAACACAGTCACACTGAGGGACAACGTATAAATTTGGGGGATACACAGTTCAGCCCATAGCCATATATATATATATCACATATATAGCATATGTATAGCATATATATAGCATATATATAGCATACTTCAATAGCAGAGTTTAAAAAGAGAGAGAAAGAAGAAGCAAATGACCATAAATGGGAGCACTTTAATGTAAAGAAATTAAATTTGCTACATAAATTTAAGATATCCTTTCCAAGAAAAAACTTTGATAGAGAAAAGGGGTCAAAAGAACTGGAAGTCTACGGGAAAGAAGCAGATGAAGGGGGACTAAGCAGGGTTGATGGGAGGAGGGATCTGGAAGAGACCAAACTCCTTTGTCCTGGGACCAGCTGGTGTACCAGGTGCAATCCACAAGCTGTCCATTTCCAGTGATGGAGATGGAAGGAGGTACAAGAAAGAGGGAGTGGGAATAGGTACTCAGGGGCACATGGGAGGCAATGGGAAGATAAAAGTAGGAAAGAAGTGAGAGAGAAAAAGAGCAGTCAACAGGAGAGGGCACACAGAGAGAGAGGGGTGGGGAGAGAGGGAAGATGGAGAGAGGGAGAAAAAGAGAGGGGGAGACAGGAAGACGGAGGAGAATAAATAAATATGACTACACAAGAGGCAAATATTTGGCTTAATGTTTAAGTAAATAAACTCTGGAAGCCAACTGCCTCGGTTTATGTCCCAACTCAGTCACTTAGGAGCTATGTGAACATGGGGAAATCACTAAATTGCTCCATGCCTCAGAGTCATAACCTGTCAAATAAAGTAAAGAATACTACCTACCACATAGAGTAATTTATAGAAGCAAATGAGCTAATACATGTACAGCATGGCATGTGTTTCAGCAAGTGCTGTATTATTATCACTTGAGTTAAAGACTTCATCTGGAATCCAAAGTATAAACCAGAAATGAGGACCTACCTGCCTCAGAAGATCCAACGAAGATGCACAGCTTGGGAAATAGCCCATTCCCCTTTTCTCTCCCATGCCTGCTCCTCCTGCTGGGCCCAGGTCTGGATAATTACTGCCAGCTCCGAACACAGCAAGCCTAGACAGATTGTTCTGTTTACCTGGTGCTGAGGTGGCTGGGATGTACGCTGCAGTTCTCAGGTGATTTTATTTAAGCCTGATGTCTCCCAGCATAGACCTGATTTCTCATGTAGGAAATGCTGGTATCCTGCCTTCCTAGGATGAGGCTAAGCGAGAAGTCTGCAGTCCTCAAATGTAATTTTTCTACATAGGTTATCTCGCTTGCATTTTATACTGAAACAGACAACACAAAAATCCACGAGGACCATTTTGTTCCCCTCCACCTCACTGTGCTGCAGGTTGATAGATCACACTAACCCCTGAGGAGGCTCCTTCCCAAAATGTGAGAGCGCGGGTGTCGTGCTTATTTTCTACATGGGCACTTCTTTCCTTGCCAGTGAGCATCTCCAGGGGCCATAAGACCATGCAGTCTCTGGGAGCTGGAAAACCACAGGTAATGTTTACCGTGTGTGTTTATGAAAAGGTGTTAACAACTAATTGGCATTATTACCATGAGTCTGAGGAACATTTGGAGGAACATTTTCCTGGCATAGATTTTTAATAGCTTTTAAAAAGAAAATGGTCCTAGAGGAGATGCCAAATTTGTGGCTTCATCCAGTGCAATTCAGATGGCAGACAGGATGTGGTTCAGCAGTTATGGGGGTTGCAGTGAGTCAGCTATGGAGACAAATGTTTCCATGGTGACCTTCCCCATTCATTCAGTGCGAGGCCTCTGTATACCCATGAGGATTAATGACATGGCATTAACACTGATAATCATAATGAAGAGAGCTGTCTGCGAGTGGCGCAACTCTACCCTGACATTTGTGAGGAAATAGGGTGGAGGAATTTAGCCAACATGTAGAGGAAGAAAATATTGAGCTACGGGGAACGAAAATTCTTTTTTTTTTTTTTTTTTTTTTTTTTTATGGCATAGTTTTCCTGCCAGAATAGACCCTGCTGCTGACAGACTTCTATAGTCTCCCCTCTGGGAATTCTCAGTTTTACAACAAAATGGAGAGGGAAATAAATAACCCAAAGAAGTGATTCAAAAAGTCAAAAGAACCAGGATGAAAGAATATGGGAGAGGCACAGATTTAAACTCTACTCAGTTATCATGGTTTGTTTGTTTGTTTGTTTGTTTACATAGTTTGAAATGTTCCTTAGGTAGTCCTCTTAAGAAAAGCCTTTTTACTGAGGGATTTGCCTTTTTCTATAGCTTCACAGCACCTCTTTTGTCCCTTTCAGGGAACAAAATTCTTTTCACATTGTGCTAATAGCAACACTTGGTTTCGGTGTACAGAGACGTGGGGCGCTGCACAGACTGATAAAGTGAAACATTAGGAGCCTACACTCTAACTCAGATGCTGGCCTGGGTAAAATTATAGCCACGAAGAGAGATTGTGCTTTCCCAGGGCAGGATGCAGATCTTCGCAGGCTCCCAGAGGGTTGAGCCATGTGATTGAGTTAGTTGTGTGCATGCTTATCTTTATTACATTTCAAGATTCCATAGAGCAGAAACTTCATCTTGTTCCTTTTTAGCATCGCCAACTCCACCCCCAACACACACACACACACAGAGATACACACAGGCACACATACAAACAAGTGCACCTAACCACACACACATCGATCTAGCCTCCCTCCACCTTTACTCACTACACACCGCATTAATACATTATCTATTAAATGAGTGGATTTGATCAGCATTTAAAGCCTCAGATGAGGCGATGAATCACTTTGTATATGAAGTTTTAGAAACCCATAGAGGCGAACAATAATGGTTTATAAAACTATGCAGCACTGTCTTGCTTTCTTAAATGTTTAGACAACTGGTTTTGACACAAATACAATGAAGTCCAAGAGGCAGTAAATGAAAAACATGTGTGAGAAAAATCAAGCGGCTCTCACGGCAGCTGGACTTGTTAGGCTGATTAAATGATGTCTGCAGAATGCTGATGGTTGGACCTACTGTGGCATTCGTTAATCCATCAAATATTTATTGAACACCTATTTTAACAGCTATTTGCTCTGTGCCAAGCACTAAGTATTTATGCAAATTAACATGTTTAATCTTCCATAACAGATCAACGTTCTTATTAAAATACCTATTTTTCAGGTAAGCAAACTAAAGTAGAAATAATTTAATCTACACAGATAGGAAGGATGGAGCCATAAATTGAACCAAGCAGCCTAGCTCCAGTCTGCAAGCTCCTAAACACTTGGTAATGCTGCCAATCCTGTGCTAGGAACTGGGAATAAAGTGAGAGTCAGGAGGTACAAACATTTTCTTTGTTTTCGTAAAGCTTCGAGTTTTGAAGAGGTGACATGCTGTAATTAAAACCAATTACAAACACAAGTGGCCAAGTGCTGTGAGAGCCAAGGAATACCTCTCTAGGGACAGGGCAATGTAAGTCATCCTAATTTAAGGATTATGAGCCTGGTTATAATGAGGAAAAGATAGATATAATAAAAGAGGTGAGTGCCATTTTCCTTTGACCTTGTTTCCCGCTGGTCTTTTGTGATGAGGTATGAAGGACGCAGCCAGAGGTGTTGCCGTGTTCAGGAGTAAACCTTTCCAAGTGGTTCATGAGATCGGATGATAAACTTTGAGAGTTATACCTGTGGTAAGTAAGTCACAGGACAGAAAGATAGTGTCTCCTTAGACAAGGAATGTCACATCAGGTGGAACCTGTCAGGAGAGACCATTAGGAATGCCAGGAGCACAGATGCAGACATTTTAGGGAATGAAACCATCAATAAAGGAAACCAATATGTTTTTAAAGATTTTTTTTTAGAGAGAGGGGAAGGTGGGGAGAAAAGAGGGAGAGAAACATAGATGCAAGAGAGAAACATGCATCGGTTGCCCCTCACATGCATTCCACCTGGGGACCAGACTGCAACCCACACATGTGCCCAACTGGGAATCTAATTGGTGACTTTTCACTTTGTAGGACGACACCCAAGCAATTGAGCCATGCTGGCCAAAGCAGATACCGTTATGTTTTGCTAGGGTTAAAGAGAGTGTTAGAGACATAGGAAACTTTGGGGAACCAAGTATGTGTTAAAGAAAGTCCCTGTACAAGTCGATCTAAATCTTGATAATTCATAACACATTTTCACTCATCACCATAAGAGTTAATACACAATGAGCACTTCTATCTACCAAGCTCTATGGTAAGACTACGGAAAGAAGTGTTATTGTTGTTATCCTGATCAAAATTATGACATCCATGTTTAAAGGCACATTATGCATGCCCTGACTTGTACCTCTATATTTTATTGCAATTACTTTACAACATATCTATTAGTCTCTGGCATCAAAGCTAAGGCTGCTAAGTACTGGGGAAAGGGATTCTAACATCTTTTATAAAATATGGCAATACTTAAATAAGAATATTTTTATTATCTAGGCATATTGCTTAACTATGTTGTTCCTTTTTTAAAAGGTAGGTTCAGCATAAGTTAATTTCACTGAAATAATGTACTTACTTTTTAAAAATCTATTCCTGAAAGAATTTCAAGGAGAGCCCTCAAAACCTAATTAGTTCACTAATATTGTGAACCAGAAAATGACTTCCTTATTTTAACAATAGGAAGTATTTATATGACCTGTAAGACGTTGGCTGTTACTTTGGGAATTATAAAAGTGAGAATTTCCCTTTATGTTTGCAAACCTCTAACTACAAATTGCCCGTGGTCTTGGTGTTTCTGGCTGGCCCATGAAGGATTTGATGTACTGTCTTTTGTCCTTATGGATCCTGTCACTGCCTTTACTTTCCTGTCCTTTTCATGGTTCCTACTTGGTTCTGGAATCTCTTTTTGGTTGCTTTTTCTCCTTTGTACAAAATGTTGTCTTGTCTTTTCAGCATTTCAAAAGGCCTCCCCGGTGACTTGAATTTTTAGAAAGCTACAGGGTCGTAGCTCAATGGTAAGCTTAGAATAACAGTGAATTCCCTAAACAGGGACTACTCATTCTGAATAGAGAGACCTAAAAATAAAAGCTTTCTGCAGCCGGGACTGTATGCCCAGACAAGTACACTGAAATGCAGAGGAAATCAAACATATAAACAAAAAATAACCTTGCTAAAAAGGACTAAGGTGTTGATTTGGTGCCAATGTAGAAACCTGGAAAAGGCCACCTTCATAGTAGGTGACTTATCACCTCCAGATAGCTTGATGAGGTGGAAGTTTTATTTATCCAAGAAATGTCATCTCCAAGAATGTAACGATACAGCATAGACACTCTAAAACAGCCTTACTTCTCAAAACACATTCCCTGGGCAGCTCTCTTTACTTTGCTTCGTTCTGCACAAGGAGCCCTGGTTATCTGTTGGTGGTCTTTTTCTCCATGCTCTTTTCAAATGGCAATTCTTTTGAATAATTTGTCCTAAGTCTGGGTTTCCCCCTTAATCACCCCATTCTTTCTTGGAATATAATTTCACACCATCCCGGTTTTAGGCTCATTTTACCCCACTCTTTTCAATGTATTTTGACCTCCAGCTGTTCAACTCCTCCCTTTTAATCCTGTCTTGCGTAGGTTCACTTCCTTCTGTGAACTGCACCCAGGTTCTGATAATATCTGAGAAAAAAGAAGCGTACAAAACTGTGTGGCTACTGCTACTAAAAATCTATGTTCACTTCTTCAGCTGGACCGTCCACGCTGCTTGGCAGTTTTGCATGTGCTTCTTTCAGCTCAACAACGAGCCACGGATATGACTTCAAATTTTCACCCAGTTTTGCAGTTCTCTTCATTCTGTATGTCCTGTTTTTTCTTAGCATATGCTCTTTAGGAAGAAAATCCAGGCTTTCTATAGCACAGAAGACCACAAATTATTTCTATCTACACGGAATATAATGCATGTAGGAGCTAAAAAATTAATAATTTTTCTTTCACTTTCTCTATTCTTCCAGCTGGGCTAATCATTAAATTAACAGAGGTGGGTTAACAGGAAAAGGGTGTGGGGGAAGGCAGAATACGGTGTAGAGGGATAAGAGGTGATGGAAGGAGACTTGGCTTGAGGAGCTGAACACACAATACAATATACAGATGATGTATTGTAGAATTATATACCTGAAAACTATGTAACTTTATTAACAAATGTCATCCCAATAAATTCAATTAAAAATAAACAAGGTCTTTCCAGTGATCCATCAAAGCATTAAGCTTTGCATGCAAAACCCTAGAATCATTCACTAGGAGATGGGACAGAAACAAGGCTACTGTAAAGACAGAGGAACTTTCTCTCATTAAAATAGCATATATTGATTTGGAAAGAAAACAACAATAACAACAAAAGAAGCAAACCTAAACAATTTAATAACTAAACAGAATATAAGTTTTGAGGGAGGAGGGGAAAAAAAGCAGTATCTTAAGCTAAAGAAGTTAAATGGAGATGAAAATGTTACTATGGCTTGTGTGGCTCAGTGGATTGAGCACCGGACTACAAAGCAGAGGGTGTCTGTTTCGATTCCCACTCAGGGCACATGTCTGGGTTGCAGGCCAGGTACCCTGGTGCAGGGAGCACAAGAGGCAACCACACAGTGATGTTTCTCTCCCGCTTCTTCTTCCTCCCTTCCCCTCTGTCTAAAAATAAATAAATGAAATCTTAAAAAAAAGAAAATATAAAGGTTGTATCATGATAAAACTGTTGAAATGGAGAAAGCTCTCTATCTGAAATTTCTAAATATTAATTAGATCCCTCTATACATTTCCCCTATTTTTCTTAGGATTTCTGGGTTGGCATACAATCTACAGCTGATTGGCACAGAACGCTTACAGATATCTGACCAAGCAGAAGAAGTCAGTGTGAGACAGTTCCAGAAAGGGACAATCTGGACAGATAAAATGCAAATGCAAACATGCTTGATCATTTCAGAAACTGGTAGAGGAATGGATTTAAAATTCTAAAACATTTAAGTCCAAGGCAGAAAAAAAAGCCTTTTAAAAGTTGTATTTTAATGATGAATAATTTTGAGCAATTAAAGTTTAGACTAATTGCTATGGTGATTTTGGAAAAGAATGAAGCTAATGAGTTTCTGAATGTCAACTGCAATTTTTTAGTACTTTTAATTTACAATCTCTTTATTTAATGGAGAAAGCATTGAAGACTCACTCTGAATGTATTCAAACTGCATTTTCACTTCTACAGCTGTGCTTTAGCATAGGGATTATATTTTACTATAATATCCACTCAGTTTTTGTAAGTAAAATCTCAAAAAGTCTCCTTTAGGAGTGTCAAATTATATACTCTGTCAGATTCCAAAAATAACTTTGCTTCACATTATACAGGATAAGAATCTGGCCTGATATACTAATCCTATGATTGAGAGGAAAATAGTTGACAGATTGCTTGACCTAGCAAATCATTCAGATAACTCTGCTAGGAGCAATGGCCCTGCCATTTCTTTGTAATATAAATTTTTGATTCATATCAATTTTCACTGAAGAAAACTTTGAGGAAAATGCCTAAGGATTTTCGAGTTTGTTATATTTTAAATGTATTTCAAGTAGATAGAAAGCTATCCCCTCTCTCTCCCACTTTTTGCAGAGGCAAATGGGAAAAATAATAGAATTATAATTTGTCTTTTCCTCCTTGCCTCAGATGTTAATTACAATAAATGTAAAAATACAGCACATCTACCTATACACTTAAATCTGCTTCCGCCAAGACATTTACGTAAAGATCAATAGTTAGAAACCCTCAGAAACTATGCGCATACATGAATAATTGCTGCTTTTCCTCACATTTCAGAAGTTTGCTTTTCATTTGCTAGTATTGATGTCTACAGAGAAAGGTGCGAAATGACACTACAAAGTCTAATGCACCAATCGCAGGAGCCCAATCATCCACAGGAAAGGAGTAATGAGCTGATTTTTCTCACTTTTCTGCCTGCATTTTCCCCTCTTGATTTTTCAGCACCAAGGTAATATTTGATATCAGAAAAAAATGCACCAAAACAAAAACATGAAAAGCCAAAAGCCGCATCAAACCTGGGGTGACTTTCTGTGTCTGCATTTCAGATTCACGCTGCCAATTATTTCAGGCCCAGGAATCTCAGAGACACAAAGATTACCTCCTTCTACAAATGCATTATTTTCCCCTTTGTTGTCAGTGTGACAGACAACACAACAACAAACACAGAAAATATGTATTTGCAATGTTTTTATATTCAGTTTTAATGGTTTACTAGTCCAACATTCACTAAACTGAACGATGGTAGAATAATACCTGCCTTGTGGTTTTTCTATGTCCCTCCCCCTCCCCTGTCACCCTTTCTCTACCTTGCAATTAAAATGCTCTAATGAGAAATACCACTAGTTTTGAGGCTTTTAGTTGACATACATAGGACTGATTTAAGAGCTCTGACCTTTTCCAGACTAACTCAGGTCACTGATCTTTGAAATCAACCTTATTCAAGATAAACATATATATACAAATGAGGGGTTCCATACAATTATTTGATCACTAGAAGGTATTAAAACATTAAAGTAATATTGTAGGTAATGGTCTATGTCACCTACAGATCTATGATGAAAAATTAAATCTAATTGTCTGTGTTTGTACAACAGACATTGATGTATATTTTACCTGCATCAGTATTTGAAGTAAATGAACAGGTATTTTTTAAACTGATTCATTGATTTTAGAGAGAGAGGAAGGGGAGGGAAAGAGAGAAAGACATACATTTGTTGTTCTATCTATTTATGCATTCATTGGTTGATTCTCGTATGTGCCCTGGGAATCAAACCCGCAAACTCAGCATATCAGGACAATGCTCTAACAAACTGAACTACCCGACCAGCACTACAAATAAACAAGTATTAAAAGACAAATTTCACCCCTCTCAAGCAGTGGTCACCCATCGGAGCAACAGTGCGCTTAAATGATACCTCTGAGACTTTTTAGACTCTTTCAACTTAGTAGCTCAGTATGCCATGTGTGTTCAAAATACATTTCTGAAACATTTAAATAATTTTAAAAATATACCATGGGATGTAAATAATAATTTAATACAATTTTAGAAATAGAAGAACTTTAAAGATTCCACAGACAATGCTCTTTCTTGGACATAAGAGAAACAAAGCTTTAAGAGAAGAAAGATCTGCCCCAGGCCAAACCTTGAGTTAGCAAACAAGTCGGAACTCGAAAACAAAGTCTTCCAGTATGGGATATATTCATCAGCACTAAATCATGTTGAGATCAGAATGTATTCATTGTCTTTTAAAAATCTTATTTTTTTCCCACCAATTTATATTAATAAAAGCAGTCTTGAATGGGTTATTTCCTCATAAACTCTTTAAAATATAAGCTTTTATTTTCAAACTTTAGGAGTTTCTTTTTAATTAAAAAAATACTTTCTGTTCAAGCCTGAGGGTTTTATACATTATGAAAGAATAACTTAAAATTTGGAAATTGACTTTAGAAATGTTTGTCAGTTTATATATCCCCTGAAAATCCATTTGACATTCAAGATGTTTATTCATCAAGAATTTGAGGGTACTTCATTATGCAAAGCCTAAAGTTTACATGCATGATTGACATTCTTTTCTGTTTTTTCCTTCCTTTTTTAAGTCCAGTTGAAATTTGTTAACAAATAGAAGACTAAAGATTTAGTGAAGAAAAAACCTTTCAATAATAAAGAAGTTAATGAGTATTCATATTTCTTTGGGGGCTTTTATAGACTGTTTAAAGAAGGAGTCACAAATTTGTTTTTTCCAGAAATTGACTCTCATCTGTTGTGTAACTGTGTTGAATACTTTTTAATGTGAACATTTTTGCAAATACTGTTAATTTTGGAAAAGTATTTTGATGATTATGTAGAACACTCTATCTAATGTTTATCGGACAGTAAGCAAATATTAATGGAAGTTATTTGAGACCATTGCCTGAGTCTTTTTTATTGTACAAAGTACAAAGTCTGATAATTTAAAACACATTTATACATGAAAATGCCTCACCACTTACTGTGAGTCAGTAGTGAAAATAATAGAGGATACAGATTTATGAGATCAAACCATAAGAGATCAACAAAGCCATCAAATAGTAACCAATGAACAAATTATTAATTTCTCTTCCTATATATCCTGATGTAAATGGTATTCCTTTGATATAGGTTTAGAAGTGAATTACACAGACATATACACGCACACACTGGCCTGGTGTTCTAAGCAATTGTTCTACACTGAGAAATCGCCAGTCCTGTCCTTATCCAGAGTGTGCCCAGCAGTTGCTCAGTGACAGAAGCTGCTCTCCATGGGATACGGTTTTGTCTAACAGTTATAATGATGTTTTTATCAAAATCACTAAGCATTTAATGGCACTGAGCAATTTAGAAACAAAGTCTAAGTTGGGACAGACTGTAATCTAAAACAGATAACTCCTCTGTGGACAGCATAGAGGATATGAAAACAACAAAAAATAAGCAATGAATAATTACAAAGATAAAACTATCTTCACTATGTTTCTCTTCAGGGTAAATGCATTTTGGACAACTCATGTTTAATTGTTAAGTAACTTTAAAGGGCCATCAGGTGCTCTTATTTCCCCACTGCCCTTTCATTTTTCCAGAAATCATACTTCCCTAGCACTATGTCACTGGATAAGAGGCAAGAGGAGTGGGGAACACCATGAAAAATAAGTCCAAAGAGTCATTTCTCTACATCATTTAAGTCATTTTTAAATTGTATTTATTTTAAGGAAGAAGGGAAGGGAGGGAGAGAAACATAGATCAGTTGTCTCTCATATACATCCCAAAGGGACCTAGGCATGTGCTCTGACCGGGAATGGAACCTGCAACCTTTCCCTTTATGGGACAATGGCCAACAGACTGAGCCACGCCAGTCAGAGCTAAGCATATAACACACATACAACTAATTACTATAGTACCTCCCACTTCATACAGTAAGTGGTGACTATAATTGACAATGATTGTTTGTTCATTCCTAAAGGGTTGATTTAAAATATAGCAATAAAAATCTTTTGAAAAAAAGAAACAAGGCAAAGAAACATATATTCAAGAAAATAATTATAATAAGCATCCTTGGTTATTAAATCTTCCTAATGTGATGCCAAACTCCTGATGTTATTGTAAAATCATTTGCCTTATATCAGTGAATCTTTATTCCAAGAAAAGAAGGGCAATTTGGACATTTTCAGGTATTTGTATGTTTCAATAATAACTGGTTATCAAAAAGAGAAGAAAGTAAAGAGAAATGCCATTATTTTGCTTGAATTTTTTTAACATAGGCTAGCATAGTTTGCTATCTAAAGCTTGCAATGTTAGGTTTGGATAAAATGTATCCATATAAAAACATAAATATTTTAAAGATTGTCATTCTGCGATGGTAAAAAATTCAGTACTTTGTGCTTACTAATAAGGAAACAAAATAATTATGGTTATAAAGAAAAGTTTGCCCTGTCCTGAAATAAAGATTATACCAGTTTTAAGATGCTAAGTTTTGCTCAAACTACTTTCAGTTCTGCTTCAGTGCAACATATGTGTTTCTAAAAATCTCTACACTGTGCAGAACAACACAAAACCATAGGGATTGGGGCATAACACTCAAAACATTTCTCAGTGGAACATTTATAAAAATCAAGAAATAATAATAATGGTAGTGGAGTTTTATACGTGTTAAACACTACAACAAATTTGGCAATTTAGCTTGAAGACCATCTGAGGCTTGGGGCAGAGTTGCAACTTGTGAGCTCTGGATACGTGGTGGAAGGAAGTTTTCCTGAGTCAACAGGACGTTGTAACACCAGCTGTGAGCGCATGTGGGCTGGAACTGTCCTTAGGATATGCAGGTGTCATGCATTTTGCATTCCTATGAGAATCAGCTCAGCTGTGTGGTCTCCTGCATTCACCTAGTGTTTCTAACAAATGAAAATACAATAATACTCCACATGACAAAGTTTGGGTCAATGACAGACCACATGTTCAATGATGGTCCCAAAAGATTATAATGGAGTTAAAAAATTCCTATCACCCAGTGATGTCAGTAGCTGTCACAAGGTCATAGTACAAAGCATTACTCACATATTTGTGGTGATGCTGGTGTAAACAAACATACTGCACTTCTAGTCATATAAAAGCATAGCACAATTATGTACAGCACACAATACTTGATCATGGTAATAAATGACTATGTTTCTGGTTTATGTATTTACCACACAATCCTTTTACCATTAAAGTGTACTCGGTCCACTTTGCCCCTTTTTATAAGTTTGCTGTAAAGCAGTATGCTGTGCTTACGGTGACTCTTGTTGCATCATTTCTCTTATGTTTGATTTAATCTTATGTCATTTTGTACAGCGACATGCTGTACAGGCTTGTAGTCTAGGAGCAATAGGTTATACCATATAACCCTGGTATATAACCCAAGGCTCTATCAACTAGATTTGTGTGAGTACTCTATGATGTTTTCTCAAGGAAAAGGCCTAATGAAATATTTCTCAGAACATATTCCCATCATTAAGTGGGACAGGGCTGTAACACATAGGCAAATGCAAAATTGTTGTTTTATGCTAAACTGGTTTTTAATTATATTGTTGCATTGGAACAAATCCACAAGTTTAAAACCAATCATTATAGCAGAACAGACTATACAATTTTTGTTGAATTCAAAATTTTATTGGTATGTACCAAAATATAACAAGAAAATAATTTGCCTGGGCCTCTGTTATCTGGTACACCCCAATCTCCAACAGCAACTAAATGAAATTAAATGAGTCTGTCAAGTATACATGGAAACCATGTGACAGCTGAACCAGTTGTTAACGCCAGTGGTTCTGAAATGTTCATGCAATCAGAATCCACTGCAGAGTCTGTTAAAACTCGGATTTGCTCCAGTCCCAGAGTTCCTGTCTCCATATTTGCGTTTCTGAACATTCCCAGGAGACGCTGATGCTGTGACTCCAGGAACCACACCTTTGGAACCATTTGGTTAGACTAGTGCCTCCTGCTGAAAGCGGTTGAGAACACCGCCTCAGAACTCATGAAGAACATCTCTCTTCATCAGTTACCACAGAGAATGTGACTTTCTCATCACAAAGATCCCAACGACCCTTCTCCACCTTTCTTTGCTCCGATGTTAGCAGCAAGTCAAACAACAAAGAGAATAAAAAACAAGTTTAATGTTTAGGCTCAGGTAGTATGTTGGGCATCTGTATTACCTCCTATGAAGTTGTCATTCTCTGGTCTATAGAAATGCATGTCATCCCCCATGCAGTTTTGGTGCAACTGACCTCCCCTTGATGAGCCTTGATTAGAATCATTCCATTAGGTTAAACTCACTG
The DNA here is from genome assembly GCA_004027475.1 of Anoura caudifer. Taxonomy (NCBI): domain Eukaryota; kingdom Metazoa; phylum Chordata; class Mammalia; order Chiroptera; family Phyllostomidae; genus Anoura; species Anoura caudifer. Next base: position 26,022 of record PVKU01000121.1, read on the forward strand.
CCCCTGGGCATTCATGATGGTTTGTTCAGGGAGAAATATCAATGGTTTGAGAAGCAATGTTTTCTTTCTTTTATATGAACCTGAACGGAGAAACTGTCACTCCAGAAGTGCTGGCAGACATCTTATAACCAACCCTAAGGCAAGCCAGGCAGAGGGGGAAGGCAACATTGCAGGGGGTGAGAGCCAAGAGGATAGCAGAATGGAGCAGAACTCCTCATTGACCAGAACCTGAAGTCAACACTAGCATTGTAACCTTCAATAACATGAGTGGATTAACCACTTTTAATGTTTAAAATAATTTGAGTAAGGTTCTTTATTACTTCAACCAAAAATAATACTAGCAAATGAATCAAAAGAAAAAACTCTTCCTATCTAAATAGGTAAAGACAAAGGCAAAAAAAAGGACCAGAGCCAATAAATACATCAAGCAGCAAGAATAGCAAAGGTAGGCAGAGACTCTATAGAAATCTACTGATAAATACATTTTTTAAATTTTTTTATTGACTTTAGAGAGCAGGGAAGGGAGGGGGAGACATAAGGAAAGGAACATCCATGTATAAGAGAATTATTGATAGGTTGCCTCTCATAAATGTCCCTACTGGTGGGTGGAACCCATAAGCATGTGCTCTGACTGGGAATCAAACCCAAACCAGCCAGGGCAAAAACATTCTACTTAAAGTGAACTTTGGCTATTTATAGATATGAGGACCAAGATCTTGTTAGTAAGGGTTTTGAAATAAAGTATCAGCTATTCCAGGTAGTAGAGTTCTATAAATCCCCCGAAGCATTAAAGAATCAAAGCATCTAGAAAAAATGAAATGTATAAGCTATTTTCATGGCCACTCTAGTTAGACTTAAGTTATCTGTACAGAAAATGAATACAGTCTCCATTCTGAGTGCAGTTAGTCATTCTTAGTTCATTTGACTGACTTCATAAAGTCTCAAGTAAAAGAATCTTTCTAACCTATTGTCACATACAGATATCTAGACTGAGTATACTCTACGTATAGACACAAAAAAACAAGCAAAACCAATTAGCCAGTCTTCTTCCCATTCAACTTACAAAATTTCACCTTAACCAAACTTACTTCTGCCTAGATATGTTCGCCAACACAAAAGAAAAGAAGAGCCATGAAAAAGTAAAAGACTCATAAATTCAAGAAAAAGAATTTAATTTGTCAGTTTTCCTACATAACAGAAATTATTTCACTTTCACAGAGACTAAGGGCAAATTAAGCCCAGTGAACCAAATGACGAGGAGAAAGAGCATCATTTTAGGAGTGACATAAATCTGAGTTTGAAATCCCACCTGCTGTTTAACATTAACAAGCTACCTAACTTTACTGAGTACCATATTTCTTATCTGTAAAATGGGGATAATATGTAATTTACAGAGGGATTTTTTTCTTCTGTGACAAATAAGCTAGCACATGGAAAGAACCTCACAGTGCCTGATAGATATTAGGTACGTAATATAAATGATTTCCTACATTTCCCCTAGATACTTCCACAGCCTCTTAGAACAAAATATAAAATAGCTGAATTTTATTGGGTTGTTTAGTCCATTCATGGAGGAGGGTAGTCCATCCACGGAGTTCCACTGACCTGGGAGACTCAATGGCATGGCCGTACTGGAGGGATTGTCATTCTGAGAGTGCTCCAAACAGTACTGGGCAAGGGGCCCTCCGCTGGGGTGTCTCCTGGCAAAGGAAACCATAGTACTATCCAGGGAAACCAGGGCAACATTCAGAAATACACAAGAAGGACAACAATCAGTCCCATGGAAACCAGAATACTGTACAAAGTGTTTCCTATTAACAAAAAAGCAGAAGCTCTTTATGTCTCACCTGACAAGCAGCTTTTACATTTGGCAGTGGGACATGAGACCTAAGGATTAAGTGTGTCCATGAAAAGTAAGCCATCAACCAATGAAGCCACTGGAAAATTATGTGGCATTTTGAGATCCATTTATGAACACCATCTCCTGGAATACTTCTACAAAGCTGGTGAAATTGTAGTCCAATTTACTCCAGTAACAATTTCAAATGGTGGATTTTAAGAAGAAAAAGGATACCTTAACAGCTTTTGCATATACCAGTCCTGCTTTTATATAATAAAACCTTGCACTATTGCAAATTCCATCCATTAAAAATAATATGCATTGTTGTCTATTTATTAATACAAGGCATGTGTGGGTGGATATGTGACTAGAGTTTTGCCTTTTTTTAAAGATTTTATTTATTTTCAGAGAGAGGAAGAGAGGGAGAAGATTAGGGAGAGGAACATTGATGTGCAAGAGAAACATCAGTCGGTTGCCTCTTGCAGGCCCCCGACTGGGGACCTGGCCTGCAACCCCAGCATGTGCCCTGACCAGGAACTGAACTGGCCACCTTTCACTTTGGGGGATGATGCCCAACCCACTGAGCCACACCATTCAGGGCTAGAATTTTGTCTTGCTTTCCTAGTTGTTTTAACCTAATTTTGGCACCTGAAATGTACTATTTAAAAGCTTTGTCAGAATGATAGGTTTACCGAAGAAAATTGTAGAATATATGCCGAAAAGCAAAATGTGTCATGTAATAGTTTTGTGATTTTGCTGCCCGCCACTGTCACCTCATTATTCAAACTGTGTCCCTGAGTTATTCTGAATACATAATGTTGAAGGAAAAATTGATTTAATGGGATATTAATTCATATAACATTTGAAAATTTCTATCATATTTATGATGAATTTTTACAACTGTTTTCCCAAAAGAATAAAAAGAGATGAAAGAAAACATCATTTTTGAAAAAAAACCTGGTTGGTGTGCTCAGTGGATTGAGTGCTGGCTGGTGAACTGAAGGGTCGCCAGTTTGATTCCCAGTCGGAACACACACGTGGGTTGAGGGCCTGATCCCCAGTGGGGGAAATCAAGAGGCAACCAATGTTTCTCTCCCTCTCTTTCTCCCTCACTTTCCCTCTCTCTAAAAATAAATAAGTAAATATCAGTCTGGTATATGGCATACAGCTATATATTTCAATGAACATGGTTGGACTCCCAGTTCTACCATTACCAGCTAGATGACCTTAGACAGATAGATAACTGAACAATTCCATAATGTAAGTCACCTAAATTAGAGGGAAATCAGTAAATACCACATAAATCATTCTGAAAAACAAATTAAATAATAAATGTAAAAATAATTTATAAAATTAAAAAGTACTGAGGCAGTTCTAGAATATTTAAGTACTCTAGATGCAAGGAGCTAACCTTGAGAATTAATTTACTGTCTCCGCCCAGATTCAGTGTCAGTACGTTGTAAACACCAGTAATAACATCTACCTGTCTTATCTGTAAAATGCCAACGACATTGTATATTCTAAACGAGATTCTTGAACTGTAAAATATTATAAAATATTTAATGAATAGGTGTTCTTGTCCCAATTACACTAACATGAATTCTTAAACCCATGAGAGAGACACTTCAGTTATCCATTTTGGGTTTTAAATTTCATGAGGTTTAGGATTCTGACTTTCTGTTCCATAATGCATCTTGAACTTCTAGAACAATTCCTAATACACAGGAGGTGCTCAATAGATAATATAGAGGAAAATATATGAATGTTTATATGCTAATAGTGACAGTTTGGAAAAAGAGATAATGGTTTGTGTGCTACTGGGAAATAAACTAGCAATGAGAATAAAGAAATTTCTGGAGGATAATGAAACCATTTGAGAGAAGACTGTGTACTTTTATGTCATGATTTACATTGGAAAAGAACAGTCATATTACATTTCCCTTGGGACCAAGCAATACATAGGTTTTCTTTCACATATGTGAGAAAGAAAACAAATCAATGAAAATAAGTTAAAAGCAAGCATTCAGTGATCTATGGATCTCTTCAAGAAAGAAAACGTGATATACCTCCTCGTATTAATATCCATTTGTCCCTATATGCTATATCTCTATCTATATGGATACCCAAGTTTCAAGTAAGTGATTATTGCTCATAAAAGTGACTCTGAACTCTTAAGTTCAACGTTGTTTTTACCAAGGTTTGTAATGTTTCATAAATACACTTTCTCAAAGAAATCATTACATTTTTAAGTTGTAGTACTTATTTTTTTTCTCCTGTTTAATGAAGTATCTAATATGTGTCATAAAATATAGATAATTCAAATAAAAATAAATATGTCCCATGCAGCTTATAATTCAATGAGAAAAACATAAGATTAAGCCTCTTTTTTAAAAAAATTATTTAATCCAGTCTACCTATTTTCCTGTACTACCAATAATTTTATGTGAGGTCCATTTCCTATGAAACTAAAAACAACAAAGTTATACTAATGTGCATCAAGGTTGATAGTATAGATTAATCTAGATTTTTCTTTCTGGTTAGCTTTGCTGCTTACACTTAGGTTTTTTTGTTTGGAGGGTTTTTTTGGTTTTGGTATATTTTCTGTGTGTATGAATACATGAGAGTATACTAATGTTATCATGTATTATTTTATAGCAGCTGCCAATGTATATTTCTATCAAAATATTCATCTAGCCCTAGCTGGTGTGGCTCGGTGGATTTAGTGCCAGCCTGTGAACCAAAAGGTCACTGGTTCAATTCCCAGTCAGGGCACATGCCTGGGTTGCAGGCCAGGTCCCCCATTTGGTGCATGTCAGAAGCAAACACACATTGATGTTTCTCTCCATCTCTAAAAAAAACAAATATTCAACCATAGTGTAATATGATTATTTCTAATTATCTCACCAACAATACTCTGAGTTTATTAGGATATGGATTCTTGTCTGACTTTATTTTTCTAATATATATGATATTAAGATAATCTGGAATATTATAGACACCAAATAAATGTGGAAGGAAAGAAGGAACAATGAAAGGAAAGAAATGGGTTAAACTCCATGTAATTACATGTCACATTTTAAACAAAATGATCACATGATCTGAAGACCTGGAGGATTTTTAATAGAACTAAATACACTGATGCCAAATTATGCTGAAGGTTTAAGAGCATACAAAAAGCATAAGAAACAAGGCAACAGAGAATATGTTTTAAACCATGAATTAGATCATGTTTATCAACCTACCCTGATTAATCTCATGTAATCTTTATGCCACATATACTGAGCTGGACAAGGGCTACTCTTGCAATACAAGTTACTTTCAGCTGCGAGAGGCTCGGGTTTCCACAGCCCGAAGCAAGCAGAATGAGGTGGCTGTTACCTCAATGACACAAGCAGAAGGTGAAGGGGTCACTCAGTCACCCTCTCTTTATTTTTAACCTTTTTGCCTAAAATGTGGAGAACGGCAGAGTTACAAAATAAAATTTGCCCAGTCTTCACCTGGGACACCAGTCTCTTCATTATTACTCGCCTCCACACTCTAAATAAACAATAAAACAGCAAGAAACTCGCTGAAAAAGGTTCTGCCAAAATTACACACCTGCTGTTTCCAGACTTGAGAAACAGAAACTCAAACGTGATTTACGGAAAAACAAAAGCACAAATAAAAGTCTAGCTTGGTGCAGTCCTACCAAGCAGGTTTGACTGGTCCCTCTGCAATCTCACCACTAACTCCTAGAGTGCTCTGGGATTCCGCCCCAAGCGCACACCCCCCCGACCCCCTCCCCCATCGCCCCCAGGATCTGGGATGGCTTCCCACCACCGTCCTGTCTGTAGAGGGCAATTCTCACTGTTGTCTTTTAGGAGAGCTGGAAAGATATTGCTTTACCAAAATAAACTTTTTTATTAAAAGTTATGATTGCGCCTTCAACACAGCCCAGCATGTGGTGTGTCAGCTTTGCTGTATGTTATTTTTCCTATAACCATTCCAGGAAAGATCTTTATCAGTGACTGCCTGCAGAGTAGGAAAAAAAAAATCCAAAACGCAGTGTTATAACTGCGAGCCCAGAGAATAGAAAAAGAGAGGTAAAAACCGTATCAACATCCTGAGATCCTGTATACCTTCTTTACCCTCAGGGAAGGGAAAAATTTGCCTGCTTTGAGTACCTTAGTTCACATACACAAGAATTCTTTTTAAGCCTACAAGAAAAGAAAGTACTTCACCTAAGCAAATTTAAAATGTATTTAAAAATGTGGTCAGATATCAACAAATTACACTCCAGAATACACTTCCCCTGTATGACCCCTCCAGCCTTACCCAAACTCCACGCAACTCACCTCTTCCACACGCCCTTGCGTGTGGGCCTAGGAAGCTGTTGCTGCTGTTACTTTCCCTTGGTTTCCCACCCTTTGTCTTCATAAAGATTTAGCTTAGAGACACCTTCCCTGAACCTTTTATGTGCAATACTTTTCTTCCCTACTTGGGTTCATTTTGTGTTTTCTTCATCAAAATTTTTACAAATTATAACTACTTTACCTATTTGCTTGCATCCATTTCCCTCAGAACTTATATTTCCAAAGGGGCAAGTATCTTCTCTTCTGTCTTGTTGATTATTACATTCTCAATTCCAAGCTTTCTGCTTGACACACATTATTAAGTACTCACCTATTCTGTTGAGTGAATGAATTGCACCAATTGTATCAACCAGGAAGGGAGACGAGGAGACAAGGTGAGTAAACCCAACCAGGTAGGTACTTATTGGAATTGCATATACACTCGTGGGAAGTGAAGGCATTTTGAGTCGTTGATTGGCTGTTTCTTAGAGGCAGAAGTCCAGCGTCTGCTTGACCACAATTTGATCAGAAAGTACACACATACCTCTAGACTCAAGTTATTCAAGGGTAAGGATTTCCACAAGTTATTTCTATCCAAACTCTTCTGGACCTCATGTCTTCTTTCTACAGTGTGTCCTGGGAAGGACCAACTATAAAATAATTATGGGAGGAATAGGATTTTCAGGACTTCGTACTCAACCACATCCTACCATCATCCCCCACCCCCATTATTATAGCTAGAGAAGGGGAAAGGCTTGAGAAAAACACTAAAGCAAAATATTAAGTTGCTCTATTGTTTTTTATGACATCAGTCAAAGAAATCTGCTAGAAGCTTGGGTTTACCTTGTAACATCAGAGATGAGATTTGCTTCACTGGAAAATGTAAAGAATTAAAAACCTAACAAAACTAAAACTTTCTAGTTTAATGTATATTTATATGTAAATCAAGGACAATTTAAGGACAAAATTAAGGGCACTTTAAGTGAAGAATTCTATCATAAATCATATAAGAAGAAATTGAAAGTGTCACAAAGAATATAATTTTTTTCAAATTTGAAAATCTGTGCACATCATCATTTGGTAGCCAATATAAAATTGACACATTTTTTTAAATATTATCTAGAAAAAATTCTAAAACTAGTGCATTTATTATTTAAAATGTTCAGTTAATTTGCTTGATCTTCTGCTATTGCTTTGTGAATGCTTTAGCAAAATACTATCAATATTTCTACTGATAGCAGTTCTAGATCTGCCTGAATATCCAAAGTATTTAAAGGTATATTTGGGGGTGGCTGATGTTTGTATAGTCTCTTTTTAGAGAGCAATTAGTCTTCAAGAAGTTTCAATTTATCATTCAAGGAGTCAATTTCCTACTTGTAATACAGTGACTCTCAATTTTATGATATCCAAGCCTCATTTTTTATTATTATTACTTTGTTACAGTCTGTTTACAATCCTGAAATAAAACTCATAAATAATGTAACCTATTAGCACACGTAATTTCAAAGAAGGAAGAAAAGAAGAAAGAGGGAAGGAAGGAAGAAAGGAAGGAAGGCACACTTCCTATAAAATGCCTTATATTTTAACTTGTAAAGACTTGGGCACAAGTATACCAGAAGACATACTGAAATTGTCAGATACTTGTACCCACCTGAAATAAATAAGATATGATAAGTAGGGAGATGTGAATTTATTCTGTGTAAATAAGGAAATGAAAGCAGAAACATGCATAAACACTAGAACAAAAACTGTGGTAGGCAGAAGAATGCCTTCCCTCAGCCCTGCAAGATGTCCATGTCCTAATCCCTGAGACATAAATATATATACATATGAAATATATATATTGTTATATCACAAAGATAAATTTGAGTAGATAGAATTAAGATTGCTAATCAGATACCCTTAAGATAGGAAGATTGTCTTGGATTATTTAGGAGTCATGAAGGGCATGAAAATATAATCATGAAGGTCATCAAACATGGAAGAGAGAAAGTCAAAGTCAGAGAAAGTTGTGGAGGCGGAAGCAAAGCGAGAGTGATGTGATGTGAGAAGGCCCAGCTTGCCTTTGCTGGTCTGCAAGCTGTGAAGCTGGAGAAGGAGTTAAGTCAGGAATGCTAGCAGCCTTTAGAAACTGAACTAGAGACGGAAAGGACTTAGCACTACAACCTCCAGAAAGGAACTTTGTCCTGTCAAAGTCTTGATTTTAGCTGTGACATTTCTTTTTTTTTTTAATTAAATTCTTTTAAAAAATATTTTATTTATTTATTTTTAGAGAGAGGGGAAAGGAGTGAGAAAGAGAGAGACAGAAACATCCATGTGTGGTTACCTCTCACGTGGCCCCCACTGGGGTCCTGGCCTGCAACCCAGGCATGTGCCCTGACTGGGAATCGAACTAGAGACTCTTTGGTTCACAGCCTGCATTCAATCCACTGAGCTACACCAGCCAGGGCTGGCTGTGACATTTCTGACCTATAGAGCTATAAAATAAGGAATTTTTGTTGTTTTAAGCTATTAAGTTTGTGGTAATTTGTGAAAGCAGTAGTAGAGAATTAATACATAAGTAAACACGCCAATCTTACTTATATGATAAGAGAAAAGAGATGTAACTTTAATTGAAATAAGGATGACAAGTCAAAACGAATGACAAACTTTTGTGGGGGAGAAAAAAGGGAAATACGACACCCTCGCAATTTCCCTGAGCTTTATAAATATGGAGTCAAAATAATTTCTTATTTTGTGGTATGGAACGAGACAAAAAATATCATCACAGAAAACACATCTCATTTCCAGATAGCCTACTACTTGTCAAGGCATATGTGAGACACTGGTACTGAGAACTTGAAGTTTACCCTCCTATTGGTTTGGGGAAAGTAAGGATGAACTGCAAAGAAATAAATAAGCAAACAAACTACAAAAAAAGAGTCTATGAAGAAATTATGTAATTATCCTCCAGGAATAGTATCAAGGTTTGAAAAACAAGGGAAAACCCAAAACTGTATCAATATGTGCTTTTTCATAAGTAATAGAATAAATTAAAATATATAGGAGGAAAAATTTATACACATATATAGTGTATATGTGTGCGTGTGTATGTTGTGGACTAAATTGTGATCTCCCAATCCTAATCTTTTTTGATCAATGTGTAAGTTTCATCAAATGTGGGAAATTTAGAACCATTATTTCTTCAAATATTTCTTCTGCTTCTCCCCCTTTGGAGTTAGTGAAATGCAATTACATGCACTAAACTATATACTATAAACTATAAACTATAGAGAATCACTTCAGAATCACCAGGCCACCTCCTAAACAAATTAAATTCTCAACTGTTAAGGGAGGGACCCAGTCAGTACATTTTAAAGTTCATAGATAATTCTACTGTGTGCCTAAGACTGAACAACCCTATCCCAAGAATTTGGAGAATGACGGGTGGAGCCAATTGCCTGAGGTCACATGGTCTTCACCTGTTTTTCTAAAAACTTCAGCAGGAAAGAGTTGCTTCACTGCCCAAAATTTACTCTTGAGGACACTGGGACAAGGGTTCTGAGCAAAATTTTGAGCACTTGCTCTTTGTCTCAAAAAAATGGGAAGGAGGAGCAAGAAGAGAACTCCAGCTCTTCCCTTTCTATTTTATCCTCTAACTGCCCTATCGGGCTGTAAATCATCCACATACATACATGCACACATAGACACACAGACACACACACACACACACACACTAATTGCCAGGAGAGCAACAGAAAGGTGATATCCCAGGCTTCTCTCAGTGTCCCTTTTCCTCTTCTGGTTCCTGAAGATTGAAAATAGGAGGGGAAATTAAGTGATACAAAAGCTTTGTACATAATAAAAAGCAGAGTTAGACTAGCTTCAGATGAAGCTTTGAACACCTTATGGGTATTCTCAGGTCATGCAAGATGCTTAGCTATGTAATTCCTTGTTTCATAGGACTGCCTCGCACACTGCAGAACATTCATCATAGCTGCCTCCTCCCTGTCCCCCTAAATAACAGTATATTGTGCCAGAATGGAAGGGTCTTGTGATGACTGATAAATTTGAACCTTATCCTAAAGGTAATTGGGAGATTTTAAAGGATTTTTTAAGGAAGGGTATGTAAGTTTCAATCAAACAGTAGTGATCTAGACTAGGCTGTCAATTTCTTAAAGGAGACAGTAATTTGTATCACCATAGTATCACCAAAGATTAATTAGGAGCACCGCAAATAGCAGACAATTATTGGGTAAGTAGAAAAATGGTGGTTGGATAGATGGAGAGAAAAAGACAGAAGCAGAGACAGAGAGAGATCAGAGGAGGCAAGAGGACTAGTTATCTGGCTAATATAATTATTTAGTTAATCATTACAGAGGACTCAAACTAAAGTAGGGAAATAATGAAACTGGACAAATGATAAACATTTAGAAGAAATAATCAATAGGTTCTATGAAATAATGTAAGATAGTAAGTAACCAGAACATTTATTCCGTAGCCCAGATAATCCTAATTTAGGAAATAATAGGTTTTACGCAAAAAGGAAGTACAATAGTACAAGAAGCACAAAACTAAAGCTACTAAATTGTTTCTGTGAGGTGTGAATAGTTTTTTAAGCACACATTTTTATACCATATAGGAGCGAATGCAAATACACAATGAAATTGGCAGTAAACGCTTCACAGACTTGTGTAAGTAAGTGAGGTTTTATCTCACTCTCACAACCAAGCGGCTCCAATCCCATCCCATTGCAGTTTGAACAATGGATCTTTCTGACCTTCGCTCTGACTGAACAAGTGGAGTTTGTTGTAGATTTGCAACAATTTCTGGGTTATTTTCTCAATTTTCCACTTCAGTTTTGTAAATTTTTGCCAATTTTCTTCAGACTAACCGTATTTTAAAAATACACACTCACATCGTTAATTATCAAAACTAATACAGTAATAGGTGCTTTTAAAGGAAAGTGTAGGCTTCGGCAAAGGAATTTGAAGGATCCCAGGGATAGAGGATGTACCTTTCTAATGTGAAGGTAAATTGAACGAATGTTTCAGTTTATAAAAGAATAAAATGATTTTGCAGTGTGGGAGATTAAATAAATTAGAAAAAAGAAAAGTCAAGGAAAATAAAGAGAAGAAGCTCATAGAGATCAGTGCAGTCTGAAGAGAAGCGCAGAGTGGGTTACAGGGAGCTCGAAAGAGAGGCGTGAACAAGCCTGAGCAAAGGCTGCTGATGGATGGATTGGGGTGACTTTGAACATCTTATTGAAAGACATAAAGAATAGAGCTTAGTGAGGGAATTAAAAATAAGCTCAAAAACATTTATTTCTGCATTATTCACAATAGTCAAGATATGAAACAACTTATCTGCCAGTAAAGTGTGTCTGTCAGTACATGAGTGGATAAAGAGGATGTGGTATAAACACATACAGTGGAATAGTATTCAGCCATGAGAAACAAGGAAACCCTGCCATTTGCAACAACGTGGGTGAATCTCGAGGGCATTATGATAAGGGAGATAAGCCAGAGAGAAACAAATAGTATATATCATTTATATGTAGAATCTAAAAAAAAAGTCAAAGTCTTAGAAACGGAGCAGAATGGTGGTTGCCAAGGCCTGAGACATTAGTCAAAGAGGGGGAAAAATGGAGACAAATAACTAAAATACATGTTAATAAATTAAAGTCACTGAGTGGAAGTTATTGATTTAACCGAATTGAGGATCATGCTTCAGAGACGATAATTGAACTCAGAAAAATCCTCTCTTTTAGAAAAGAGAAGTGAAACCATAATAAAATCCAAACAGAAGACACAAGCATTTATGAAAAGTTTTTCATAAATATATTTCCAATAAGCAAACTTCATGAATGCAACTGAACACAAAACAAATCTAGACTTTCAATGGTGTCAGAGAAAAAGTACCTGGGAGGCTATTAAACAGGGAAATCTACTTGTGCTTTCAAACCTAATGTATATAAACTCTAAATTATAGTAACAGAGGAAAATTAAATTTTGAATATTCAAGAAATTGTAGCAAAGTCTTGGTCAAGGGGATAGTTGTAGTACTCTTGGTTGGCAAGGCCAACAAAATGAGGAGCCTTTTGTCCTTAGCTCCTCCCACTTCACCCTTCTTCCTTTTGAGTCCTTGAGCTTCCCAGCTTCTCTGCTTTTAGAGAGCCCCATCTCCTCTCTCCAGGGTCTGTCATTGGATGATCAAGGATAATCTCCATTCAGGTGTTAGCTAATAGCCCTGGCTGGTGTGGCTCAGTGGATTGAGAGCTGGCCTGCAAACCAAGTGGTCACTAGTTCAATTCCCAGCCAAGGCACCTGCCTCGGTTGCAGGCCAAGTCCCCAGGTGGTGGTGCTCAAGAGGCAACCACACATTGATGTTTCTCTCCCTCTCTTTCTCCCTCCCTCCCTCTCCTTCTGAAAAGAAATAAAATCTTAAAAAAAAATGTTAGTTAATAGTAGATGAATGTGTTTTGCATTTAAACTGAAAACACTTACACAAGTCCTTCTAGACCACTAGACAAAGGCACCTAGCAGTGGGTGTTCAAAGCAGTGACTGGGAGTAGAGAAGCCAAAAACACTGCTCTGCCTTAGATCCTTAGATTCACACCTTTTAAAAAATAGTGTGTGTGTGTGTGTGTGTGTTCTGTAAAGAAATATACATGGGCTCTCCCCTCCCTAAGGAGTATTTTATATTTCTGTAGTCTAAAGGAAATATAGGAGATTTGAATTAAACCTTGTGTTTATCACTCCTCATCCCCATCCTTACTTTTATGGAATTATAAGTAGTGAGTAGTGCAGAGGATTTCGAAATGATGGACAATTTTCTAGGCAATAGAAAGGATACAAAAATGACTTAGAGAGATGAGGTAGTTTAAATTAATGTGGGTGGTAAGAATGTACATTTTCCAGGTGAATAGCACTTTGGAAACAATTATTTTGAAGGCTAAGGTAACAGTCAAAACGTAAAAAACAGAAAATAATTGGAACAATGGGGGAAAATAGCATAGATAGTAGAAAAGCAAACAGGATGGAATGACCTTATAATAATAATGTTTACGTTTTTTAATAACTTAGTGACAGCGGATCTTGACTAATTGTAAAATGTTTCTTCCACTCTGTTCCCTTTTTGTAGGTACCTTGTGCCTCTTATCTGCTCCCAGCAGCAGATGAGCTTGCTCCCATCATATGAGCAATTGAGCGTGAACATTATTGGAGCAGACAAGGTTTTCTGAAGAAAGGTGTTGCATTGCTCATTGATGGATACCATTATACACACATGCACTCACACATAAAATGCACATGCGAAACTCTGATAATATTTTATATTACATTTTAGGAAAATGATTTAAATATTTTATGAACACTAATTAAATATCATAGAAGCTCCTATGAATAAAGGCTAAACGGAATGGACACAGTGAATGTGCCAGTTCTGAGATTTTTTGACAAGTAGGCAGAACACAGACTTAAGAAGTATGAGCCCTTAATACCAATAATCTGCTGTAGTTCTGACAAATCTCCTATAAACTTCTCCAATAGCATATTTGATTAAAATAAACTATATTTACTTAATGTTATGAATTTTAATCAAATTATCATTTTATAAAGTTTTTATAAAATTATAATCCTATACATTATTCTCAAAAATTGCTCTCAAGTGCAATTTAGGATATCTTTGTGTTTCTGCCTCTAACACTGCTTCAATCTTCCTTGCTCTTCCAGGGTAATGTCAGTTTCTGATTCTTCCTTTCTCCTGCTTCCTTCTCAATGTTTATTTCCTCTCCTTGATATAATGTGCCATCTTTTAAAGATTTTGTGTCCAGTCCACCTAAGAAAGTTCTGTTTCTATTTTTTTCTTTTCTTCTCTCAATCTCATACACTATCCTCTCTGGATCATCTATGTTTTGTTCTCACAGTATTACAGATCCCTATTATTTGCAAATAATATTGCAAGTCAGTGCTGGGTTGTCATAGGTCAAGGCCAAAACGCAGAAGAGTAAGGACTGAGAAAAGCAGCCAAGCAGAGTAATAAGTTGATAGTATTGGTGCGAAGACGTCCAGGCCTAAAATTATTTGAATCGTACATTCATTAGTCTGTTTTATATTTGATAATTCTCCACTTTATAGTTGCTCAAAAATGTTTGAAAAGAGAACATCAGCAGTGTCAAGAAGTTGATAAAGTGTAGCACATACTACACATTCCCTTTCCAGAATTTCTGCATGTGAAGGGTCTTGGAACATGTCCTATTATTGTAGAACAGCGTATTGGCTTTATCACTTAGGTGTGGGTAATTGTCCTTGTGTGATTGTGCACAAAAGCAGTTTATAATGTGTCATCCTCTTCTACAAACTCTTCTCTCAACACTGACTGCACTCCCAAATTGTGTAGCATGTAGGGCTTTGAGGTCCTTAATGTATAACAGAATCAACTTGTTGAGGAGTAATCTCACTTGGCCAGAGTATACAGAGTTAGATTCCTAGGGCTACTGTAAGAAAGTACCACAAACTGTGAGGCTTAAAATAACAGAAAGCTGTTCTCTCATAGTTCTGAAGACTGAAAGTCTGAAATCAAGATGTCAGCATGAACATCCACTCTTGCATTCTCTCCGAAGGCTCTGGAAGACAGTACCCTCCCTTGCCTCTTTCTAGATTCTTGTGATAGCTGGCAATCCTTGGTATTCCTTGGTTTGTGGCCAAATAGCTCCAACTCTACCCGTCTTCACCTGCCTTCTTCCTGTGTCTCCATGTCTGTTTTCTCTTCTAAGAACCCCCACCATTGGATTAGGATCCACTTCAATCCAGTATGACCTCATCTTAACTTGATTACATCTGTAAAGATCCCATTTTCATGTGAGGTTGCATTCATAGGTACTGGCTTAGGGCTTTGACATTTTTTTCTTTTGGGTAATGCAATTCAACTCATAACAGATGCCTTTCCATGTTTTTCCCATTTAAAATTAGAGTGATGAATTATCAAATATGATGTTACGTAGTCTATAGATTTTTAAGGTATATTATTTGATTTTTATTTCATCTTTTTTCTCTTGTTATTTTTTATTTTATTTTAATTGTTGTTCTTGTACAGTTTTCTGTCTTTTACTCCCATCCCAGCCCACTGCCCCAGCCCTCCCCACCTCCCTCCCACTCCCCCCGCCCCAGTTTCTGTCCATGTGTCCTTTATACTTGTTCCTGTAATCCCTTCCCCTTTTCCCCAATCTTCCCTCCCCTCTCTCCTCTTCCCTCTGGTGATTTTTATTTCTTATAATGTCTTCCACTATTAATTATTTTGTGTTAATGGTAATAAGAAAACTGTCACAAGAAAAGACGTCTGCTTCTTCTGTAAAACACAGGTTGAAGTACAAGGGTTAGTACATACAAGATATTGAGATGTTACTCAATATCTTATATGTTGCTCAAATAATATTTTTTATTTTATTGTTCATATATATTTAGAAACAAACACAAAAAGAAACATAAAAATAGCATTGTTCTTTTTTTAAAAGGATTTTATTTCTTTATTTTTAGAGAGAGGGGAAGGAAGGGAGAAAGAGAGACAGAAACATCAATGTGTGATTGCCTCTCACATGGCCCCCACTGGGGTCCTGGCTCGCAACCCAGACATGTGTCCTGACTGGGAATTGAACTGGCTACCCTTTGGTTCACAGCCCGTGCTCAATCCACTGAGCTACACCAGCCAGGGCAAAATAGTGTTGTTCTATGCTAACCTGTCTAGGAGTAAGTTGAGATGTCATCCTTGTACAAACTAAAGCTAAGATGACTTTGAAACAAAGTAATGCCAGTGGGCTTGGCTTGAATGGACAGTAGATGTGAGATCTGAATACTCAGTAACTACTGAGCAAAAAGGTAAACCTCTGACCCTGGCTGGTGTGGCTCAGTGGACTGAGTCTGGGCCTGTGAACCAAAGGGTCACCAGTTCAATTCCCAGTCAGGGCACATGCCTGGGTTGCCAGCCACGCCCTCACACATTGTTGTTTCTGTCCCTCTCTTTCTCCCTTCCTTCCCCTCTCTCTAAAAATAAATAAATAAAATCTTTAAAAGAAAGTAAACCTCTGTTTCTCTTTTGATGTTGTTTCAGTTAATTATGCTAATTAAAATGAAAACTTCCACCATTAAAATTACCTGCAGCTGTATGGTTCTTGCCACTGTTGTTGGTGTATCCTGAAAACATGCAACAGATGGCACCAAGACTTGCTTGATCTACCCACCCGCATAGTTGTCACTTTGGAAAGGTACCAGACAGCATAACTAATAAAGTTAGCGTGCTCTTGTGAAAGAATAATAGCATGTTTGAAGAGAGTGTATTAACCCTGTTGTAAAGTATTGATTGCACTCTGTAGTAAAGGAAATGAAAGACCAAAGATAAAGCGTTTTTAATTCTTACCCTGTTTGCTCTTGCTTGTTTTATTCCATTTCAATTTACACCTATATTCAAGAACACGCAAAATGTATCACTTATCCTCAAAGGCAGTTTTATTTTTCCTATACCCTTTTGTATCAATTTGATGCTTTAAAGAATAGATGTGTAATCTAACTTAGAAAGTGATGAACAAGAAATACCATCCAATCTCAAATAGCCATGAATTCAATTTGCTATGTTTACTGTTAAGAAGAAGGAGGAGGAGGAGGAAGAGGAGGAGAAGAAGAAGGGGAGAGGTTGAAAAGGAGGACAGAAGGAAAGGAAGGGAAATACTGGGGGGTGGGTAGAGATGGGTGGAGTTTTGTTATTTTGTTTTACTTTTTTTATTGTTACTTTCTGATTTTTTTTTGTTTACTGGGTTATAACAGTATCAAGTTATAATCCTGATTGTACATTCCTAAAGAACATAGCAATAAGCAAACAATCAATATCTCTTAAATCCCAAGTTTAAAATCAGAAATTTTAATGTTGTACTGATCCTCATGGAAGACTATTAATGCCACAAATATAAACATGTTCACATTCACCCACACCAGCACCTCCTGTATAGAAGGAGCAAGCTCTCTAGCAGATGGATGGTGTGAGAAGCAGGAGTAATGGAAACTATATGGATATGTATTGCTCTCTTTTTTAGTGAATACAGGAAATTCTTGGAACTTTTGTTTCAGATTCTAGAGTTTATATTTACAACATTAAGACTAGTCCTTTGTTCTTTATTTGTAAAATGAGGTATGAGTAAAAATAAGTAATTTTGCCCATTGATTGCCTCCACAGTCATCATGGTGTGACAAGGCTGAAGAGTATGGCTTGTGAGGACTGATGTGCAAAAATAAATTGGACTCTGGGTAAATGAAAGAAATATTCAAAGTTCAAAATCTGGAAGATTCTTAAATAAAAAATTATGACAGGATGAAACTCCACAGTTTTGAAAGGCAGTTGATGAACACTTCATACATTATTAATCAGATATAAATGAATATTTAAAAATCAGATAAAATTATCTTTTATTGTTAATGAACATCTTTTGCAATCATCCTTGTGTGGTGATCTAGTAAGTATAAAACCACTCACTTCTCTAAACCATTTCCTTTAAGAGCACAGCTCCTGTAATTGCACTCTGATTCTCTGTCTCCTTGCCCCCACCCCCCCTTTTTCTGAGATGTATCTGTAAAGACATTTGGCATCTCATCAGCAAAAACAGCAGCTAGAGAAAGGCTTTCCTACGTGCTCTGTCAAAGAAATTGCAAGTTTAGTTGGAGTTTTAATAGACATCAAGGATTTACTGACATAACATAGATTGCAGGCTTTCATTCTTTCTATTATTGTGCCTTTCTCTTTTAATGGAAATGAAAACAATTATAGAGCAGAAAAGATAAAGCATCTCTTTTAAACTACTGTATTATAATCCATGAAGAGCTATAAATTGACAAACACATGTATAAGGTAGATATTTACACATCAGATGACACTGGTTAAACTTAGTTTTTATTTTCAAATTTTGTAGGAAACGTCTTGAAAGTCAACCCAAGCCAAGAAATCCACAATATTCTATACAGGACAAAAAAGGACTTATTGCTATTTTTATTACAATTAACTTTTTCTTAGAGCTGCTAGTGAATATGTATCATTTTTACATTTCTAATGCTGTTAATAAATTGTTTCTTTCATAAATTCCTCACAATTGAGATTTTAAAAAAAAACACAAGTTAGACAAATATTCCCTGAATCTAACCCTAAAGTTTCCCATCATAATGTGGTGAGAGTACTTCCATATACAAAACCCCATCCTGCATGCAGTGATACTACATCAAAGATAAACAATGGTTTGGCAAATTAAGAATTGAATTTCAATCTAGAAATGAAAATGGAAAGGTAAAAGTATATTTGATAGGGCTCTGTTGAATAGATGGGATGTGGACATCATAAAACAGCCGATTACTCTGTTTGGGATTCATGTTTAATCAAAGAATCAAAGAATTGTGGAGATGGGGTGTTTCACCTGTCAATTCAATGTTAACTACTTAAAGTAACTTTTTAAATTTTTAAGTAAATTGTATTTCTTATGGTAATTTTAGGAAACAGTTCTCATTTAAATACCTTAGATTGAATTCATGTTTATTTCTATTCCATTTAGAAGTAAAAGAAAGGAAATTAATGTTGATAAAGGAATAAATATGCCAGCCCTGGCTGGTTGGTGTAGCTCAGTAGATTGAGCACAGGCTTGCAAACCAAAGGGTCGCCTGTTCAATTCCCAGTCAGGGCACATGCCTGGGTTGCAGGCCAGGTTCCCAGTAGGGGGTGTGTGGGAGGCAACTGCAAATTGATGTTTCTCTCTCTCTTTCTTCCTCCCTTCCCTTCTCTCTAAAAATAAATAAATAAAATCTTTTTAAAAAGAAGAATAAATATGTGAGAACAAAGAGAATTAGAAGATGACCATGGGTAAGAAATGTGAATAAATTTTTAGAAAATGAAAAGCAAATGAGAGTAATCAAATAGGCAAAAGAAAATGAAGATGAAATCTAAGACCTGCCAATAAGAATATTAAAAGTTTGCCAGCTGGTTCACTTCCCAGCACCCCAGGAATTCTTGGAACACAGAGGCCCACAGTAGTGGGACAGGAAGACTTGTGTCTTGGAACAAACTGTTGGTGTGCAGACTCTGGAACACCCCAGGTGAAATTCTAATTTGCTCCCCTCTCCCCTGCATTAGAGAGAGAGAGAGAGAGAGAGAGAGAGAGAGAGAGAGAGAGAGAGAGAGAGAGAGAGAGAAAAGAAAGACTGAAGAAAGTCAGAAAGTCAGACAACTCCGGATTGGTAGATGGCACTTTAAGCAACAGGACTTGAGTTTTTTCTTGGATGGCCAAAAGAGGAGATCACCGCACCTACCCCCCAGAATCTTAAGAGTTTAAAAAGAGGCCCTAAAGGGGCTCAGTCGAGTATTCAATCCAGGTAGCCTCAACAAGACATTACACTCTCGAGGTTGCAGTCTTGAAGTGGCTCCTAGTACCAGTACAGTGGGCAGATCAAACATTCCAAAGATGGGAGGGTATAAAGAGCCTCTTATTGCCCAGGTCCTGTTCATGGGTCAAGCAGTGGCCATGTCCTCTCAATGCCCTCCGTGAACATGAGTGAATTTGTGAGCTCACACACATTATGTGTACAAAAGTGGAATCATATATTATGTGACCTTTGAATTTGGCACTTTAAATATGGCATAATGATTCTGAGATCCATCCATGTTGTCTCCTATATCAATAGTTCATTCCTTTTTATTGGTGAGTAGCATTCTATAAAATGGATATACTTTTGAAAAACATTCAACTATTGAGAGACATCTCAGCTGTTTCCAGTTTAAAGATACTACAAATAAAGCTGCTACGAACAATCAGGCACAACTTTTTGTGTGCACCTAAATTTTAATTTCTCTGGGAAAATGCTCAAGAGTGCCATTACTGGAATATATGTTAAATATATATATATATAATTTTTTAAAAGAAGCTGACAAACTATTTTCCAGAGTGGCCATAACATTTTGTATTCTCATCAGCAATACAAGAGACTAAGTTTCTCCACATCCTCATGATCAGTAGGTATTGTAACTATTTTTTTTATTTCAGCTGTTCTAATACATGTAAAGTGATATCTCGTGATGATGTTAATTTGTATTCCCCTAATGGTGAGTTATGCTAAAGATAATTTCCATCCTGTTCAATACGTTTATTATTTTTCTTGAGACTTCTTTTTTCACCCGCGAATTATTTAGAAGTGTGTGGCACAGTATCCAAGTGTTTGCAGGTTTTCCTGTTATCTTTTCTGTTATTGATTTCCAGTTTGATTCCATTCTCATCAGAAAACATACTCAGTATGATTTCAATGCTTTTTAACTTGTTGAAGTTTGTTTTATGGCCCAAGATATAATCTATCTTGGTATATGTTCTGTAGCACTTAGAAGTAGTATTCTGTTGTTGGATAGAACGTTCTATAAATCTCAATTAGACCTTCTGGTTGACATTGTTGAGTTCTTCTAAATCCTGTCTCATTTTTATATTAATTTTTGACAGAGGGAGATTGAAATCTTCAAATATAATTTGGATATGTCTATTTCTCCTATTATTCCATCAGTTTTTGCTTCACACACTTTGCAGCTTATTGTTCAGTGAATTTACATTTAGGATTGTTTTGACAGCTTTGTGGATTAACCATTTACCATTATGTAATATCCTTCTCTATCTCTAGTAATTTCTTTGCCCTGCAGCCTGCTTAATTTGATTAATATTGGCACTCTGTATTCTTTTCATTAAGGTTTTCATGGTACGACTTTTACTACCCCTTTTTTTCTTTTAACCTCCCTATATCTCTTCTAGACAATATATGGTTAGACTACATATTTTTATCTACTCTGTGAATATCTGTCTTTTAATTGTGCATTTATAAAATGTACATATAAAAATTTACATTTAGTGTACTTATTAATAACTCAAAGTGTGCTATTTTATCTTTTGTTTTGTTTATTTACTCTCTTTTTTCACTTGTCTTATTTTTCCCATTTTTCTGAAGCTTACTTGAACATTATTTTAGAGTTGCATTTTGATTTATCTCTAGTGTTTGTACATGAATCTCTGTACATCTCTCTTATGGCCATGCAAGTTATCACATTATGTATACATAACTTGTCACCATGTACTGAATTTCATATTTCACAAGATCAAATGAAGTGTAGAAACCTCAGCTCCTTTACAGTTCTTTACTCATTTAAAATATAATTGCCTTAAATATTTTCTCTCTGTATATTTAAAACTGCATCAAATAATATTATAATTTTTGTTTCTATCATCAAATACAATTGAAAAACTCAAGAGGAGAAGAAAAAATTATTGTAATTAAACATTTTACCTTTCCATTTTTTCTTTCTTTCTACCTGCTGTTTCAAGATACATGCTTTCATCATTTTCTCACTTTTAGGAAACTTCATTTAGCCATTGTGGGCAGAGAGGTCTACTGGTGTCAAAGTCTCTTTGTTTTTCTTCATCTGCACATTTCTTAATTTCCACTTTATTCTTTTTAAGATTTTTAATTTATTTTTAGATAGGGAAAAGGAGGGAGAAAGAGAGAGAGTGAAACATCAATTGCTTTTCTCTCGTCTGCTCCCAATTGGAGAACTGGCCTGCCACCCAAGCATGTGCCCTGACTGGGAATTGAACCAGTGACCTTTCAGTTCACAGGCCAGCACCCCGTTCACTGAGCCACACCAGCCAGGGCTCCATTTTGTTCTTGAAGGATATTTTTTTTCTAGATAAAGAATCCTGGATTGACAGGTTTGTACTTTAACCACTTGAAAAATGTTGTCCCTCTTCTTTGTGGTCTTCATGGTGTCTGCTGAGAAATCTACTGTCATTTGAATTTTTTTCTCTATGGGAAAAGTCATTTCTCCTTGTCTGCTTTCTAGAGGTTTTCTTTGCCTTTAGTTTTCTAGAAGTTTGGTGTTGACATGACTTTGTGTGAATTTTTTCAGGTTTTCCCTATTCAAATTTTATTCACCTCCTTAAATCACTGTATATTTACCTTAACAATTGAATTCTGAGTTCAAAACTTCCCCAGAAAGTCTAGTCATAGACGACTTCACTAGTGAATTACACCATAGTGACAGAAATTAATTTAGTGGTTGCATGACTACAAGATGGGAGAGAGAGCCAGAAGTAGGAGGAAAGAGTGACAAAGGATCTTGAAGAAACTTCTGGAGATAAAAGATATGTTCATTATCTTCATTACATCGATTTTTCATGAGTATATACATATATTGAAATAGATCAAACTGTATACTTTTGTATACGATTTGTATGTATACAGTTGTATATATACAACAAGTTGCATATATATACAGTTTAGTGCATGATATTTTTATCCTTCTGAGTTAACTTTGAAATTTTGCCAAGTTAGGGAATTTTACTTTCAAATTCCTATTTTTCCATCCAGACCAAAAGTCATTAACAGATTATCACTTGACCAAGTCCTGTGTAATAGCATTTTTATAATAAAGATAAGTGTTCACTACTATTGTTTTTAATAGGGTAATACTTATGTGTTAAATTTTATATGAGAAAAACATTATGTTTTAAGTGAAGAGCTCCACAAGCATCAAAGCTCCTTAAAGATAATATTCATTTGAAGGTGGGAAGGGTGAGTGAGAGGAAAGGAAGGAAGGAAGGAAGGAAGGAAGGAAGGAAGGAAGGAAGGAAGGAAGGAAAGACAACAGGTAAAGGAAACAATTTTTTTCATTAATAACTTCTGAAACCCCATATACAGTAAACACAATGCTTTTTTATCATCAGAGAAAGGAAATATAGGTAGTCTAGGTATGTATGAGATATGGAACTAAATGGGAGTGAAATGGACCAGCACAGTAAACAATTACATGATTCACAGAGCAGGTGGCAGAGCACTGAGGGCCATCTATCAAAACCTTTGAAAACAGCTGGATTATTGCAGAAAAATCACAGGACTCTTAGCAGTTGATATATAGTGCCAGTCATCTGTTTCTAGAAATTGTTGATAAAATGAAACTTTTACATTTAAATAAGGTTACCTAGGATTTAGCATTTTATTTCCTTCCACAATGAGGAATCAGACCTTTTTGTTTGTTTTCTAATGGACACTCCTGCTTGACAACCAGTGTTCTCCCTTGTTCTCTAATAAAAATAATTTTAATTCCACTTTTAATAGCTCACAAAAGAAGTCCTGAATATTAACACCTGATCAATTTCTAAACATGGCTGACCTTTAATGTAATCCAAGTTTATGATTTAAAAAAATGGAAATAAAGAAAAGTTAAAAGTCAATAACACAAGAGCAATCCAGAAAGAAATCCAGGTCTACAGTCTCTTTCCTGAAATCTATGGGGCAAGACGTGTTCAAAGTTAAAAACTTTAGCACGTTAGAACAGGGATGTTGTACAAACACCAGTGGGGTCAGTGGGAGCGCTGTAGTCAGAGACTTAGCCATTACTGCAGGCACACGTGTTCATATCCAAACTGTGTAAAAGAGAGACCGTAAAGAACTTCATGTTCATCCAGTTGTGGCCATTACAGAAGCTTCAAAGCACCTTTTGGTATTCAAATTATTTTGGATTTCAGATTTGCAGATAAGGCACTATGGACCTGTAATTTCAATATGTTGAAAACAAGAGGAGAAAACTGTGGTATAAAACTAGTGATTGACTGGGAGGAGAGGGGTATAAAGGGACCAATAGTAATGGAGGAAAAAAATACAATAAAGATTAAATTAAAAGGAAAAGAAAAAAAACTAGAGAAAATGAGCTCGAGTATGAAAAAATAGACACATTTTAACAGATTCCCATTACTTTTCCAAGTGTTGAAAATATAGCTATATTTCAACTACTGTACATTGAATTTGCTTTCCCAAGTTTTAACAGAATGGTCATGTAGCTTCTGAAAAGTATGACTATGAATCTCATGAAACCAATGTTATTTTTAAAGGAAAAAACTTAAGAATTATGAATGGTGGTGTGATATGCAAAACTGTAAAAACTGGAAGGTATCATGGTTAAGGCAGTACACTTAATACATGCTTTATTTGTACTTAAATTTAAGATAGTAGATTATGTTCCTTTTACTTTGGAACCTCATTATGACACTATCATCAGGATCTATGTAGAACAACCTTACAGTACAACACATTGATACTGAGGTGCAACTGATTTCTGTTTCATCTGAAACTTTTTAATAAAAGAAAGAAGGAAGGAAGGAAGGAAGGAAGGAAGGAAGGAAGGAAGGAAGGAAGGAAGGAAGGAATCCAAGTGTGTTTCATTCTGGTGGAAAATATATAGATATTTCCACAGGTAATGGTAAAAAAAAAAAATGTGACCTCCAGCTTCCTGTTCAAATTTAATTTTGCACTTAATTTCAGCATGATTTTCACATGTAATATTGGTTTTTAAAAACTTGATTTTTTGAAATTCAGACTAGGTTGAACTTGGTTGATAAATTGAAAAGAAATTCTGAGCATACAAAGAATTTGAGTACTTAGAGAGGTAAGATACTGATAAAACTTATGACCCTGTTCCCACTCCTCAGCAAATACAAACTCCAATGTTATTCTGTGAAGCACCTTATGAGCCTTTCTCTTAACTTTGTTAACACTCTCTCCCTCAAGGTTCAAAATATTTACCCATATAAGGAATAAAATGGTTATGACAAATTTCAAAATATAGTAGACAAATAGCTGTCTCTTAAACATGATAACGTAAGTGTCGTTGTGGTTGAATAAATGAAGAGAAAGATAACTAGTAAAATGACAATAAAACCACTCAATTCCAGGTCCAATGTGAAATATTTCACGTACACTGCTGTCACTTAACTTTGATCGCAGCGCCTCAAATGTGCTGTTATATATTTTACAGACAAGGTGAAGAGATTTACCCAGGCCACTATTGTGCACAATTTCTTGGTAATCTACAGGAGTAACCTATTCTGTGTATGGGACTACTTGTTTTTCTGACTATGCAAAAGATTAAGTCTATAAAGCCAAATAGATCTTTTCTTAATGTCAGGATCATGACAGAATTCACAACTAAATTCTCCCACTAAAACATCAAAACATACAGATTCTCCCCCAAAGTTTCTAGTTACTCCAGAGTTACTCAAAATAGAAGATAAAAAAATTGCATCGAGAGCTCAAATGCTTAATTATGTCCAGCCTACTAAGTGTTTTTAGCTTCAAATGTTCCCTCATCTGTCCTCTAGGGCTCCTGATGGCTGTCATCTCTGTGTCTCCTTATTAGCCTGGGACATTCTAAGACTGAACCAAATTGGAAATGCTTCAATAGCAGCATCTCTGAAATATTATTATGCCCATTGCAGCCTCCATTTCTGTCCCTTCGGCCAGGATGTTCAGGCAAGGTCGGGTAGTGCCCAGATGTTTTGAGACATTTGATTAGCAGGAGTTATCCCTCTGAAAGTATGAGGGATTTTTTCTGAGATGTGTGCTCTTACTCTGACTGCTGCTATAAAGCTGTGGATTATTCTTTCTTTTTTGTCATCAGAGGACTTTATAATTTCAGTAAGGTTCTCTCTGCATGAAATAATGTACTTTAATATGGATTTCCTACAGCCATCCACAAATAATTCTCTGTGGGATTTTATGTTTCAACCAATGTACTCATATGGCTTTCACATTCATTTCTACTTACATTTTTATAATGTTCACTCTGGCTAGTAATTTTAGCCTCACCACAGATTTGTCACTTTCTTTCTAAATCTTAAAGTCCTAGAACTCTGAACCATAAGGCAAAAATCCTCTTTTTCTTGGATTAGAACTCCTCATTCTAATATGAAATGACAAGTCTTAGATCACAAAATATTAAATAAAAATAAAAAAAAATTTCTCAGTGTTAACATGATGAACTTGGGTTAAAAAATAGAACAGACTGGCTTTTGCTAACTTGCATTACAGTCTGGCCACAGGTAGAGCAACATTCTTATTTGGGTATAGCCTACATGTGCACATTTTTCCACCCCCTGAACTAGGAGGCTGGTTTAAGCTTTTTAAATCCAGTTCCAATTTCAATAAACTTTATTGGCATGGCAAGGAATGCAAGCATGACTAGAATCCATAAATTATGTTTGTGACTTTAGGGCAGCAGTTTTCACAGAGGAAAGGGTTGTTTTCGGGTTTGTTTTTTTTTTTTTTTTCTATCTTCATTTTCCATTAAGTAAGGGAAATGGAAGAGAATGTTTCAGTCCTAGTAAGACAGGACAGAATAAGAGAAAAAAATGGACTTCGCAGTGGGGCTCCTTTCTGAAATGAGCTGTGAGCAGGAAGCAAATATTGTCTTTAAAGAAATACCAATTCAGTATGGCATATCAAAAATGAAATGTGTAATAGGAAAATATCTAGGTTCTGTGGGTCCTGAAGTTTAACAAAACTTCGTGGACCCATTTTTGAAAAAGAAATTAAAGCGATAAATTCAAAATTGAATTCAAAAGTGAATATTTTAGGTGACTTAGAAATCATAATAAATTATTTCTCTTTAAAGGCTGACAAACAGACATTTAAAAATCAAGAAAAACACAACATTTTTATTAATTAACTGCCTTATGTATTTATGTAGTACTTTTTTCTCTAGCACCTCTGTATGTGAGAGTTCCTATCTATATTCTCTACAAATGGAGTGGAAGGATAATACCATCTGTCTTATCCTTCAATGGGCTTTAAACTCATGATAGGTTAGAAAGCTTTAGTTCAGCTTCACAATTTGTGGTTGGTTATGTCCTTATGCTGGGATGCACAAAACAGGGGACTTTAAAGCAAACATGCATAGTGTTTGTAGAACTGCTTCTGTTGTTGTGTCCTGCAGTCTGAGGTGTTCTATCAACTTCATTTGTATTATTCTTAAAAAAGAAATAAATTTAACTGTATATGTTGCATTATTGAGCATGTTTCTAATAGAAGAGAACTTCTGTTTGAATGGGTATCTTCACCTTACTTTTAAGTATTCAATGGTTTAAAAATTATCTCAGACTAGCTTCTGGCTCCATGAATTGTAATTCTTTTTTCTCCTCCACCACCTATTTACTTGTAGTGTCAGTTACTGTAGAGTCCATTTACGTAGTGATACAACTGCTGTCTTCTCTATTCATATCATGACCCTGGGTGAGTCAGCACAGAATACTCATGGAAGAAGCCATTTCTAGACCAGGACAACCAGAAATAACTTAACTGTACATGAAAGTGATTGCAAACCACAAAATTGTATTCCACTGAACCAGGATTCCTCAACCGTGGCACTACTGACCCAGTTAGGCCCAGCACACCTCAGCTGGCAAGAGAAAGGGGCATTTTGTGAATTCCAGGTATTTGGTAGCTTCTCTGGACTCCATATGCCAATACAGTCCCTCTCCCCACCCCAGCTGTGAAATCCAAACATGTCTTTAGAAATTGCTGAATGTCTTCTGGGCAGCAAAAACCACATCCACTTGAGAGTCATTGCATTAGACAAATTTAACAGCACTGTGAACCCGTCTAGTTAACTGAATTCCAAAAATGTCCACTGTTCGGCAAGACGAAACATGGCAGGAGGATCGCTGGAGAGGAAGTACAAAAAGAACCAATTTCAGGTACATGTCTTTTTTTTTCTCAAAATTTAGAAAAAGCTGATGATTTTATAAATACATATTTAGGGACCTTCAAGGTTTTTGGAAGAGGTCCATGAATTGAGGACTTTCAGATGAAGCTTCATTACTTCATTTTAAATCAGTTTGTTTGTACTTTGAGACTTTGAAGACAGTAAAGAGTTTTGGTATTTTTATGCTCTATCATTTAAGGGTTCCCTAAACTTGGATGAAATGTTCCTAATGAGCACTGTTGTTTAAAGTGTACTGAATGGGGAAAAAACAAAAAACAAATCCTAAATCAGTGAATAATTTCTGGGTTTCCTCACTCATTTCTCCTGTTTGTCTTTGGGGAACATGACTGTAGGTCTGTCAGTGAAAAATATATATGTCCTGACCAAATAAGATTAGGGAACTGAGCATTAAATTAAGTGAAGCATTTCTTCCTGCAGTGTGTTTTTCAAAAACAGTTAACAATGAAACCGTCTTTCATGGAACACTCTCATTCTCTCGTTGGATACTGGTATTGTTTGGAAAACAGTTTTGTGAATGCTGTTGTTGTGACAAGAAGATGACATTTAGTACCTTACAGTTTGGAGTCCAAATCTTAGCTCAGTTATGTGGTTGCAATGACATCAATTAACCTCTCCAAGACTCCAAAATCTTATCTGTAAAACTGCGATCAAAATACCTGCCCTCAAGTATTTACTCTGAGGTTTAAAGATAGCACAGAGAAAGTACCTTGTGCAGTGCTTGACACATGGTACATACACCACAAATCATAACTGCTAATAAGGTTTGAGTGTGTTTCTTGAAAAGACTTTAAGGAAGCCCTAATCTAAAATCATGGGGAAGGCATTTTATTGGTTGTGATTCTATTAGTTTTTACTTAATGTATGTTGATTGACTTTGTAGATAGAACAAAATCTGCCTGGATATTGTTGAGCCCCGTGCATGCTCAATAGTTATCTGCGTGACAATCTTTTGCCTCTAGAAGAAGCAATTAAGCAGCTTTTTCTAGGAGAGAATAATTCACTGTTAACTGAATACGGTCTTACATGAAATAATAGTATTCTCAGTAAGGTTACATACTAAATATCAGCTGTAGTGTGTCTGAGTGGGTGGGAATTATGATGCTCTGCAATTTTCTTCTATTTTTTTAAAATTTAAAATAATAAAACCCTGAGCTCTTTGATGCCAATGTTCTGGTAACACTTATGCTCTAAGTACGAGATTGTGTCTATTTAGAAAGTGCAATACCAAGCGCAATCCTTGCAAGACCTAAAAATAATCATAGCCTTTAGAATTGAACAAGATCTTGAGGATCATCTTTTCCTGTGCTTTCCAGTGGAAATATGAAGAAATGCATCCGTGGGAGTGCAGGGACCTGGCAAGCAGGTAAGGATAGACCAGGACTCCTGTGCTCTTCCTCATGTTCCTGCGCCCCACACAATGCGGGTCCTAGGCAACTGGGAGGCAGACTGGTCAAAAGTAAGGATGATGCGTGTGCAGCCAGTTCTATTATTCATATTCTGATTCCTTCCAAATTATCCCAAATCCCAACTGCCTTCTTTCTTTGCCTCTTAAAACAAGCCCTCAATGGAAAAAAATTAAAACAGTCACAGACTGTCTTATAAACTTCCCCTATCCCTTTTGGGATTTTTACCCAAATTCTGAATCTAAATCTCCTCCCCTAGGCACAATGTCTTATGATATTCCTGGCTGCTTGAAGTCTCCATCCTGGCCTTCACTCTCTGAAGCCTGCACCCAATTCCCAAGGTAATGTGGGTGCTTTCTCCATACAATTATTATTTATTAAAATTCTTCTGTGTTTCTTTCCCCAACTGGCATATGAGTCAGACAAGCCATATATATTTTTGTAACAAGTTAACTGACGATGCTAAATAAGTAGTGGCTGAAGGAATGACTTAGTGTCCTGAAGACAGCTCATATTTACTGGCTTTTTAGGAAAAAAATAATAACATGATAAAATAATTCAAATGGAGGTATAAGCAACTGCTACACCTTCTTCTCTACCCTCACAGGAACATGTCAGTGTTTTATAAAACACATAAAATATTGGTATAAAGCACTCTGGAAGGTGTCTCTAAGTTCAGGACACATAGGCAGTCAGGTCTCCCTGGCATATAGACTGGTCTGTATTTGAACTATATGGCAGCTGAAAAAGTCTCATGCAGGAACTAGTGAGGCAAAACCCCAGGGAGTCCTAGGAAAGTGTCAGGCAGTTGGAGGGGATTGCAACAACTGTGACTGCAGGTCCTAAAGCTGGAACTCATTTCTTGTAGAGATTTGGTCACCAAACAGCTCTCTGACTATATATATTAAGTTAAATACAGCCTCTTCTATGGTTGGCATCAGAATAAATTTCATCCTTTAATTTCACATTTTAGTAGCAGAAACTGACAACCCACATCCCAAATTGTCCCCATTAGAAGTGAGAGAAACAGATGGAAAGGGAATAAGCAGAGTGAAGATATTTGTCACCCATCCCTGCTAGAAAATGACAGAAATTAATTGCCTCTTCATCTCTGTTTTCACAGCAGGTTGTTTGCACCTCAGTAGCGCTTATCGTTTTTGCCTATATTTCTTTCTTTCTTTTTTTTTTACATGTCATTCTTAGTGCACCCACAATCACCATTGATGGTAACTTATGCTTTTGGAGTTACAGGTCCCTTTGCTCCATCTCTGGCTGTACCCTTTAGTACCCAGGTCAGAGCATTACACATAAGAAGGAAGAGAGAGGGACAGAGGGAGGGAAAGCTGCAGTGAGGAGATGCCCCATTAGCGAGGTATAGCTTAGAATGAAGAGGGCATCTGGGTGCTGGAGGGGATGTAATTGGATGGGCTGGAGTGGGGGGAATGGAAGTTGAGGGTTAAGAGGAATAAAAAAGGAGATGGAGATAATGGACCAATCGCAAAACCTAGTTTCAAATTCACTTGCATTCTCTGTGATTTTTGCTGAGAGTTTTGCAGAGTCTGGTGTTTCAATTTGTATTGAAGTAGTTAGGACCAACTTTTCAATTTATTCCACTGCTAAATAATTAATCTGCCCTTGGGCTCTTTAGTAAACTGATCAGCAGCTGCATTACTACTGGACAAAATAGCTTCGTGATGGGTCTTGTCACTTACCAACTCACGTGTCATTTTTCTTCATTGGGAAATCATATCTTTAGATCTGAATCACAAAATATTTCTTCTTAATGCAGGCCTAGGTTGCAGTAATTTAAAGGCATTTCTAATATCTTACCTAGTCTCCTCAAACATGTCCTTTTGCAAGGATTTATAGATTCCCTACGAAGATTTATTTTTCTTGACAGTTTTGTGAGAAACCTGGAGGACCTGGTAGGTCATCCTAATCTCTTTTTCTTACCACAATCCAAGGATAAATGGCAGAATGTCACAGAGGAGATAGAAATTTTAAATTTCTGTAATTTAGAGATGCATAACGTTCTAAGTTACATTCTAACTGATACCTTTTCTTGGTGTAGAAACCACTCCCAGTCCCCATTTCACCCTGATGAGTGGTTAATTGGCACAGGCTTGAGGATGCACTATAAAAGCTTGGTTAAGGTGCCCTCACATTCTGTGACTTCTCATTTTTCATCTAAAAAGATTTAAGAACCAGGAAGGTAGAACCCCTTCATCTTCTTATGAATCTGCAAAACTTAGGCACCCACTCTCCTGGGGTCATTTTGTTTGTTTTGCTTATTTGTTGGTAGGCTTAACTCTTCATTTAGAAAAATAAAACAAATACATTTAAATATAAATAAGTAAATAAATCAAGATGAAAGGAAAACAAGGGTAGAATTGTAACATAAGACCACTGGAAGTTTAGCACATTCAGCTCAGACTAAGTCATACTGAATGTGACTACAAAGTTAGCTCTGAGTGTCCTAGCAGCCAAAATAAAAAAAGGAAAGCCTGGTAGTTACACAAATTTTCATAAAATATAAATACGCATGGTTTTGATGAAAAAATGGTCTATTAATCAAACATCCTTTTCTTATACTGAGTCAAAATTTTACTTTGGTAACATTGATATGTGGAGCTTAGCCTTGGTTTTAAAGGTAACATACAGGGAAAGTCTCTCTTTCATGACATTTTTCATATATTACAGTACTGATTTGAGTGATGGCTGTTGTTCTTTCTAGGCCATCTGTAAGTTTTACTTATTTGTTTATCATCCTTTTCCTTCTGCTAGAACATAAACACAGAGCAGAGATTTTCCCCTACTTTCTACCCTTCTGTATAAGCACTACCCAGAATAGCACCCAGTACACTGAGGCAGAACAGTGAATGCTTATTGAATGAATAAAGGAACAAATCAGGTTGAATGGCCCTGGCTGGCATGTCAGTGGTTTAGAACATCATCCCAATACACTAACGTGTTGGTTCAATCCCAGTTCAACCAGTGAATGCGGTAAGTGGAGCAATAAATCAATGTTTCTCTCTCTTCCTCTCTCTCTTTCTCTAAAAAAGTCATTAATGAAAAAAATTTAGTTAAAAAAATCAGATTGTGCATGAAAGACTGGCAGGAGGGCTACCTTTGTCAAACCACCCAGAATTAAGGGTGTATAAAACCAGCACCCAGCTCCTTGACCATCAAACGGAACACAATTTGTTCACTGAGGCATTTTACAATTGAAGACACGGTTCTGAATTAGAGATAAGAACTTTGCTTTCCCTTCTAGAAGCTATCTAGAAAGGGGGGAAGTCTCAAATATTCAGATCTGAGATGACATAAACAGTCCTAAACTATTTTAGGATGCAATCTCACTTGATCCAAGATGCCTTGAATTTCAGTTCACAGCTCTCATTATTGAAACAGGAACCAAATTCTGAGTAGGACACAGTGAGTTGTGACTATAAATCTTCAATATCTCTGAGTGTGAAGAAGGGATGTTGATAGATGTTTATTATGCACAAAAGAAAATGTTTCATCAACAAGAAAAATAAACACATAAAAAACTAATAAGCCTGCATTCTTGAGCAATATCGTGGCTATAAACAAAAAAAAAATAGAAATTGAATACAGGAAAAAATAAGCTTCAATATCTCGCATGAGAAAGATACTTTCAAACTTGAAATGGCCATAGGAATGAATGGCCATACATAGAGCTTACTTTGCTCTAGTATTCTTAAACCCTCTGTCCAGGGGGTTGTTCTTTCACTATCTCAGAATTCTACACTGTTTCCTGCCAGACCATGAAAAATCTTTTCATTCATTTGTTCTTTTGTTTGTTCACCCTTCCATTATCATCAATTGAGCAACTACATGACAGTAACTATTCTGTGGGTGGAGATACAATGATAAACAATATGCAACCCTCGACTTGTAGGAAATTACAGAGGCAGCCTATGCACCAATGACCTATAAATTTGGTTCCTGAGAAGTAAATGATCTCCAGAATTAATGACCAACGGATTCATATATAAAAGTTTTAAGCAAGTGGGTGGAAGGAAATATAGTCTCAGCCCGTTCAATAGCTTATAATGTATAGAAGACAATATGATGATAGTTATGATGAGAAATATACCAAATATAAAAAAATTAATCTTCAAGATTACCAC
Organism: Anoura caudifer; assembly: GCA_004027475.1. Taxonomy (NCBI): domain Eukaryota; kingdom Metazoa; phylum Chordata; class Mammalia; order Chiroptera; family Phyllostomidae; genus Anoura; species Anoura caudifer. The sequence goes on from PVKU01000121.1 coordinate 59,338, forward strand.
TGACAAAGGCCATCTCCTTGTTTAGAGGTGCTGCTGACTAAATAACACACCAGACTAGAATGTGATTGCTAGTGAGCAAAGGAATTGTGAGAGAATGTTAAGAACTATATTCATTGCAGATACAAAAAAATTGCAAATAAAATATAATTTTTTAATAAATTTTTCATTATAAAGTAGAATTCCATGGTAATTTAATATATTGTTGCCATTCTACTTTAATGTTTGGAACAGCATATTTCTTACCAGTGCAAACTCTGAAGTCTGAGTGCCTGGATTTGCACATTGGCTCCATTGCTTACTTAAGCAAACTGCTGAAACTATTTGAGCATCAGTTTCCTCATTTTTCATTTGAGCATGCAATGGGTATAATATCTTTAAGGATCAAATGAGGTAACCCATGTGTATTAATTTCCTATTGCTGCTATAAAAATATTAAAAACAGAGGCTTAGAATGACACACATTTATCATTTCACAGTTCTGGGGGTCAGGAGTCTGGAATAAATTCCAAGGCTAGCAATGTAACATTCCTTTTACACTCTGATCTCTGCTTCTACATCTTTTTTTCTTCTTTCTGTTTCCTCTTATGCTAAAAAAATTAAAATTATAGTTAATGTGCAATATCATATTATTTTCAGGAGTATGACATAGTGATTTAACATGTATATACCTCACAAAGTCATCATCATAATAAGTCTCGTAACCATCTGTCATGGTATATAGTAATTACAATATTATTGACTGTATTCCCTATGCTGTAATTTACATTACTGTGACCTATTTTATAACTCTGTATCTTTACTTCTTAGTCCCCTTCCCCTTTTCCATTCATTCCCAAAACTACCCTCCCCTCTACCGACCATCAGTTTGTTCTCTGTATTTATGAGTTTGTTTTTGTTTCATTTTGTTTGTTTGCTTTTTCTTTTTAGATTCCTCATGTAAGTGAAATACTACGGTATTTGTCATTCTCTGTCTGACTTATTTTACTTAACATAATATCCTCCAGACCTATCTATGTTATTGTAAATGACAAGATAGAATCTTTTTATGGCTGAGTTATATTCCCTTGAACATAGGTTGTGGCAAAAGTAGTGTTCATATAGAAAATAATACAATAATTGATACATAATACCAGCATAAACTCTGGGTTTTGTGTACTCACAACTGTAAACCTACTTTTGTCCCACCCTGTGTGTATGTATGTGTGTGTATATATGTCTATAGATATAGACATAGACGTAGACGTAGTTGTAGACATAGACATATAGATAATATAGATATAGATATAGACATAGATATAGATATAGAAACATATCACACTTTCTTTACCCAGTCGTCCATTGACAGACAGATAGCTCGGTTACTTCCTTATCTTGGCTATTGTAAACAATGCTACAATGAACACAGGGGTGCATATATTTTTTTCCATTTTTGTTTCATTTGAATACATACCTGAAATTTGAGTTGCTGGGTCCTACAGTAGTTCCATTTTCAATTTTTTGAGGAATCTTTATACTGTTTTCCACAGTGGCTGCACTGGCTTACAATCCCACCAGCAGTGCACAAGGGTTCCTTTTTGCCACAGCCTCACCAGCCCCTGTTACTCGTTGTCTTTCTGGTAACAGCTATTCTGACAGGGGTGAGGTGATGCGTCCCTGTGGTTTGATCTGCATCTCTCTGATGATGAGTGATGTGAAGCATCTTCTCATGTGTCTGTTGGCCACCTGCATGTATTCTTTGGAGAAATGTCCATTAATATCTTCTGCCCATTTATAAATTTGATTGTGTTTCAGATGTTGAATTGTATGCATTCTTTGCCTATTTGTACAGTAAACCCTATTGAATATGCCATTTGCAAATATCTTCTTTCATTCAGTAGGTTGCCTGTTCATCTTGCTGATAGTTTTCTTCCTTTTGTGAAAGCTTTTTAATTTGACATAGTGTTCTATTAGTTTATTTTTACTTTTGTTGCCTTTGCTCAAGGAGGCATATCCAAAAAAATATTGCTAAGATCAATGTAAAAGAGTTTACTGCCTAATTTTAATTTTCAGGTGTTTAACAGTTTCAGGCCTTACATTTAAGTCATTAATTTATTTTGGGTTGACTTTTTTATATAACATAAAGTTGTCTACATTTTTATACGTATCCATCCAGTTTCCCTTACACCATTTTGAAGAGACTATCTTTTCTCTGTTGTCTATTCTTGCCTCCTTTATCAGAGATTAGTTGACCATCTAGAGGCTTGGGTTTATTTCTAGGCTCTCTATTCTGTTCCTTTAATTTATGTTTGTTTTTGTTCGAGAACCATACTTTTTTTGATTACTTTAGTTTTGTAGCATAATTTGAAATCAAGAAGTATGATGCCTCTAACTATAATCTTTTTCCTCAAAATTGCTTTGGTCATTCAGAATCTTCTGTGGTTTCATATACATTTTAGGATTGTTTCTTAGTTCTGTGAAGAATATCTTTGGTATTTTTTTAATTAGTTTTTTAACATTTTATTTATTTATCTTAGAGGGGAAGAGGGAGAGAGGGAGAGACACATCAATGTATGGTTGCCTCTCATGCCTCCCTTGCTGGGAACTGACCTGCAACCCAGGCATGTGCTCTGACTGGGAATCACACAGCGATCCTTTGGTTCACAGGCCCCTGCTCAATCCACTAAGCTACACCAGCCAGGGCTATCTTTGGTATTTTGTAAGCATTGCATTGAATTTGTAGATTGCTTTGGATATATTACATTTGTAATGATATTAATTCTTCCAATCTATGAGCATAGTATGTCCTTTAATTTATTTGTGCCTTCAACATTTTTCATCAACATCATAGATTTTGGAGTATAGGTGTTTTACCTCCTTGGTTAAATTAACTTTTAGGTACTTTATTCTTTTTATGCAATTGTAAATGAAATTGTTTTATTAATATCTATTCCTGACAGTTCATTACTAGTGTGTAGAAATGCAACAGATTTCTGAACATTAATTTTGTATCTTACAATGTTATTGAAAATATTTATTAATTCTAATAGATTTTTGGTGGAAACTTTAAAGCTTTCTATATATATAGTATCATGTTATCTGCAAATAGTGCCAATTTTACTTCTTTCTTTAAAATATATTTTATTGAGTATGCTATTACAGTTGTCCCAATTTTTCCCCTTTTGCCCTCCTCTGCCCAGTAACCCCATTGCCTCCAGCAATCCTTGCCCCTTTAGTTCCTGTCCGTGGGTCATGCATATAAGATCTTCTGCAACTCCATTTCCTATACTGCACCGTGCATCCCCATGGTTATTCTGTACCTACAAATTTGTACTTCTTAATCCTGGCACATTTATCCCCAATTCTCCCCCTTCCCCATCCCAGCTGATAACCCTCCAAATGACCTCCATATCTATCATTCTTTTTCTGTTCTGCTTGTTTGCTTAGTTGTTTTTTAGATTCAGTTCTTGATAGTTGTGAATTTATTGCCATTTTAATGTTTATCATTTCTTTTAATTTTCATCTTCTTTTTCTTATATAGTTTCCTTTAACATTTGGTATAATGATGGCTTGGTGATGATGAACTCCTTTAATTTCACCTTGTCTGAGAAGCACTTTATCTGCCCCTTAATTCTAAGTGACAGCTTTGCTGGACAGAGTAATTTTGGTTATATGTCCTTGCTTTCCATCACTTTGAATATTTCTTGCCATTTCTTTCTAGCCTGCAAAGTTTCTTTTGAGAAATCAGCTGACAGTCTTGTGGGAACTCCTTTGTAGGTAACTCTCTGATTTTCTCTTGCTGCTTTTAAGATTCTCTCTTTTTTTTTTTAACCTTTGACATTTTAATTATTATGTGTCTTAGTGTAGTCCTCTTTGGGTCCAACTTGTTTGGGATTTTCTGTGCTTTATGGATTTGTATGTCTATTTCCTTCACCAAATTAGAAAAGTTTTCTTTCATTATTTTTTCAAATAAGTTCTCAATTTCTTGCTCTTCCTCTTCTCCTTCCGGCATCCCTACGATTTAGGTGTTGATGCATTTGGAGATGTCCCAGGAGCTCCTTAGTTTATCGTTGTTTTGGTTCTTTTTTTTCTTCTTGCTGTTCTGATTGAATGCTTTTTTCTTCCTTGTGTTCCAAATCACTGATTTGATTCTCAGCTTCATCCCCTTCACTGTTGATTCCCTGTAGATTTTTCTTTATTTCACTTAATGTAACCTTCATTTCTGCATGGGTCTTTTTTATGCTGTTGAAGTACCCAATGATTTCTTTGAGTGTCCTAATAACCTGTGTTTTGAACTGTGCATCTGTTAGGTTGTTTATCTTCATTTTGTTTAGTTCTTTTTCTGGTGTTTTATTCTGTTCTTTCATTTGGGCCATATTTCTTTGTCTCCTCAATTTGGCAGCCTCCATGTGTTAGTTTCTGTGTATTAGGTAGAGCTGCTTTGACTCCATTTTAGTAGCATGGCCTATCGTAGAAGAGTACAACTCTGACTTATGTGGGGTGAAGCCATAGGTAATCTCCAGGGCAGGGTAACCTGTGTCACCTCTCTGGGATCTGCATGAGGGAGGGCTCAGAGAGGGGAAAATGCCACTGCCTGGCCTCTAGAGATTTGCCTGTTAGGAAGCTGTCCCTGGCACTAGCCCTGTTGCCAGTCTCTTCACTGGCAACAGCTGGTGCCCTTTCAGCTGTTGTCCTGGTGCTGAATCCCAGAGGGGGATGGTTCTACATAACTCTCAAGACCATTGTAGGCCATTTAAAGAGGAGTCTCTTGAGAATCCTGCAGTTTCTTATGCCACCCCAACCCCCACTGGTTTTTACAGCCAGAAGTTGTGGGGGCTTATCTTCCTGACACTGGAACCATAGGCTGGGTGGTCTGGTGTGGCACTGGGATCCTTCACTCTTGAGGTATCCTTCTTGATTTTTACCCACCACACATGAATGTGGGACGACCCATTTCATGTTTCCATGCCTCTCCGTGCCTCTCAGCCCCTCCTACTTGTCTAGATGAATGTTCCTTAACTCCTCAGTTGTCAGACTCAATCAATGGAAGTTCAGCTCAATTTTCTGATGATTGGGAGTGATCTTTGTTTTACAGTCGAGTTGTACTTTTTGCTGTAGCTGTACAAGGAGGCAAAGCATGTTTACCTAGGCCTCCATCTTGAGCTTATGCTGATAAAATTTCTTAATTCAACCAACAGCCAGATGAAGTGGCATAGGGCAATGTCCTGAACGAAGGTGTGTCTGTCTTCATGGAGTTTGGGGGCTGGCTTGGAGGCACTTAGAAGTGCTCTCCAATTTTACTTCTTTCTTTCCAATTTGGATATCTCTATTGCCTCTCTCTCATAAGGACTTTGTGGATTACTTTGAGCCTACACAGATATTCTTGGACAATATTGTTATGTCAAAATCTTTAACTTAATCACATCTGCAAAGTCTTTTTTGTTAGGTAAGGAAACCTATTTACATGTTCATAGTTTCCATAGACATGAATTTTTTTGAGGGAGAGGGGTTTTTAGGCTGTCATTATTCTGCCTACCACTCCATGTAAAGTGTTTTTTTTAAATGAGCTAATATTATTTCTTACATGTACATTGTTCACCACGCTTCTCTAAATTAGTTAAGTAGCCATTTTACATAATGCACAAGTTTAAATAAAACTAGATTTTGACCAACTGAGCCTCTGATTCTTTCCCCAGACTATTGCAGCTTGTCATCCTTTGACTTTCTGCTGAGATCCATGGACCATTAGTTTATATCAGCTGTAGTTGTCAACAAGTAAATGAGCTAATTGACTATTTCATTATGGCCCCAAAGAAATTGTATGTGATTTTAATAGACTACTGTGCTTATATGGCTATTTCTTAATGAACTGTTTTCTGAGCTTATTTAGTTTAGGCAGTTGTGCAGCTTTAAAAGTGTATAAACTGATGTTACAAAAATATTTGTATTTTATGTGGTTTTCAACGAGTCTTCTCAGGTGATTTAAAAACATTCAACAACAAAATGAGAACTCGTCTCTAGGGCAGGCAGGTGTCACAGTCAACAAGAGGCACATTTTAGTCAGTTATCAAGAGCAAATTACTTCACAGAAAGCTTGTTCAAGTAAGAAGTTCAAGCTCCAAATGTTACCACCTCAATCTTTCCTTTTTCTGCCCATCACAACCACCACATCCTTCAAGATCTAGCTCAGAACTGGTCATCCCCATAAAATTTTTACTTCCCACAGAACTTCACCAGGACCTGATACTTTGCTTTCACATTTAGGATAAAGCACACACAGGCACGCACACACACTCGGTTTGTTGTCTCTTGTTTTTTGCCTGCTAAATGTAAACTACTAATTCTCATGTCCCCCGTAGGGTAACTAGCACTGTGTTGTAGACTTAATAAATGCTTGCAAATGACGAAATGAATTCTTTGCTTTGGTTAAAGAGGACTTCAGAATGGAAATGAACCCTTATGTCTGTGCATAGGTTTTCATGGTTCATTTTCTTGTCAGACGCCCCCTGGGTATGAATGCTGTGGCAGCCCCAACAGTATAACGGGAGGATTTTATTGGCGAACACTTGAAGGATTAGAAAAACCTACAGAGCCTGGGAAGCACCACATTTTGAGTTCAGAATTCTATTGTATTTTATCTTGAGACCAGAATAAGCAGAAGAGGAAGATGGCAAGATCCACAGGGTTCCACATATGAAGCCACTCCACAACCCCTTTCAGGGGTGGGTGGGAGGGAGGGAGGAGCACAATCATTAGACAATTTCTCATTCAACTGTGTTATGCCTCCTCAGGCTGCAACTTTGCATATGAGCTCTTAACCCTGCAAATTGTAGTATTGAATACAGATGCATTTAATTAGATTTAAGAGTTATCCTCTTTTCTGTTTTTTGCTAAAATAATAACAAAGACAAAAGAAAACAAAATAAAAAACAACTTCAGGATAATTTGTCCATCCAGACCAAAAGAATTCAAACAGGATCCATGGGATGCTACACAACCGGTGCTTTTATACCTTTTTTTCCCCTCTAGTGAACTGGGAGGGAGGATTAACTTTTGGGGGGCATGAAAATTACTCACTAGTATAAAGGATGAATAAGGCACCATATAGTGGCCCGGAAAAGTTAATTTATGAAACACTTATGAGGGTACCATGAAGACCAAACATTTATTTTCCATTATAGTTTAGTCTTTTATTAACATCATTAGACTAGGTTCTTTGAAAATGGGGAGAAACTCTGAAGTCAGAATATACCAGTTCTGGAAGTGACTGTCACTGTCCCATCCCTCCATCTCAATCCAATTTACACTTTTATGATTGGCTTCCTTTCTGACCCATGCTTGTTAATTATATCCAGCTGTAGGCAAATTGCTCTTTCAAATTGGCAACACTGAGCTCTCAAGCTGCTCGCATTTTTTTCTTCTTCCCTGGATAAAACCTTTGGAGCACGCAGTTTTTTTGACGAGTGTTTCTGAACAAGTCCCCAGTTACGGTATTTTAAGGGGTTCAGGGGACTTACAAAATAATTCTGGTTTTAAGTACAATGCACTTCTTTCCACTCAATCCAAAATCACCTAAGAAGTTATTGGGAGGAGAATTTTCTTAGAGACTTGAGCACACTGCCATCCCTATTCCACTTGTTCCTAGATGAGATCTCAGTAGTAACTGGCCAGGTCCCAGCAGTACTCCAGGGAGCGATTGGGCTTTGCCCTCCAGTAGAAGATTCGAACACTCATCCAGGACAACAGCTTTCAAAGGCATAAGAGGCATTTTCCCCCCCTTTTCTATAAGTCTCTGTTTGCTCAAGGGCTATGTTGTCAGAAAATCCCTGTCCCTCCTTTCCTGGAGGACTGACTTCACTAAAATCATACATACACATGCAACACAATTACTATAAGAAAGTGCTTTTATTTTTCTTCTTCTTCTCTTTTCTTCCTTCCAAAGAGAAAAAATAGAAGCTCATTTTCACTCACCCACCCAAGAGGCTCTGTTCAATAGATTAGCCTTGAGGATTTTGACCTGTAACACAACTGAAACTTTTTAAGAGATAAGAAAAGGGACCCCTAGTGCATTGTTGGTGGGAATGCAGACTGGTGCAGCCACTGTGGAAAACAGTGTGGAATTTCCTCAGAAAACTAAAAATGGAACTGCCTTTTGAATGGCAATTCCATTGCTAGGATTATATCCTAGGAACCCTGAAGCACCAATTCAAAGGAACCTATGCACCCCAATGTTCATAGCAGCATTACTTACAATAGCCAAATACTGGAAACAGCCTAAGTGCCATTCAGTAGATGGGTGGATCAAAAAACTATGGCACATTTACACAATGGAATACAATGCAGTAGAAAGAAAGAAGGAGCTCCTACCCTTCACAACAGCATGGATGGAACTGGAGAGCATTATGCCAAGTGAAATAAGCTAGGTGGCAAAAGACAAATACCATATGATCTCACCTATAAGTGGAACCTAATCAACAAAATGAACAAGTGAGCAAAATAGAACCAGAGACATAGAAATAAAGAACAAACTGACAGTGACCAAAGGAGAGTGGGGAGGGGGATAATGGGAGAATGAAAGGGAAGGGTCAAGTTAAGCAACACGTATAAAGGACCCATGGAAAGGACACTGGGGGTGGGGGGAGGATTGAATGTGGGAGAGGGGTATGGGCAGGGCAGGGGAGAGTAATTGAACAATGATAAAATATTTTTAAAATAATTAGGTTCATAGGTATTAGGGGGATGGGGAAAAATGAGATTCAGAATCAGAATATGCAGGTCAGAGGACAGCTCTGCTACTGACCAGTGGTAGAACCTTGGCCAGGTATTTTAATCTCTCTAAGCTTTTGTTTCTTTCATCAGTTAAGTGAAATTAATAATACCACCTGCCTCCTTCACAGGGTTGCAATGAGGATGGATTGAGATCATGTGGGTGAACAGGCATTACAAACCAAAAAGTATAATATAAGCAATTAGTTATCATTAACAAGTTGAGAATATTATGTAATTGCTTATAAATATATGCTGTGGGCACACTCGGGGTCAGTCACTGGGTGAATAAAACTTTGCCTCTCCTTGGTGTTGGTGTGTACGTAGTCCCTCAGCGAAACAGTAAAGGGAAAGAACATTTACTCAGGAATTGTTGTCACCCAGGCCTTTTCATATCTGTACCTGTAAGTAGGTTTATATCTATAGGAAAATATATATTGAAATATATATTTCATTTAATTATTTGGAAAATCTGACTCATTAGCCTCATTTTCAGATGGAAAAAAAAAGAAAGAAACACAGAGATATTAAGTGTTGCGTAAAGCAGTACTTTCTAAATTCTATTCCCTAAAAGAACCCCAGTCCTAAGAAATACTTCTCTCTGAGAGACTGCTATGGTCAAAACTGAGAAAGATTGCATTTCCTCCTCTTCCGACTCATTCACAGAATGCAATACCACACTGATGACCACAGGAAAGTCTTCTAGTAAAGAAGCCTGCTGTAGTTAAGGAAACTTTAACGTTCAGTTCAGAGTTCTCCAAACTTGTTTGATATGGAGACCCTACTTTACAGTAACACTGACTAAATGTTGATAGAATTCTACAGAAGCCATTTTGTCAAACGCAGATCTAAATTCATGGCTGGAGTTAATATGTGAAAAAACTGCAGTCAGAATACAAGTCCTCTTCTAACAAAATATATTCTAATGGTATATTGAAAACAGTAGGAAACTAAAGGACAGTTATGCAATTTTATTATTCTACATCTATTAATAATTACATCAATATTATGGTTTATGGGGTTCCTTTTTCAGTCTTCTTTTTTTAGCTCTAATCATGGTACATGCTGACTTTTGACTTATTTTTTTCTCTAATAAAATATGCATAATATAAATTACCTTTAAAAAATCCTTATCCAGCACATCTTTTCATTGCTTTTAGAGAGAGAGGAAAGGGGAGAGATAGATAGATAGATAGAGAAACATTGATGACAGAGAAACGTTGATCAGTTGCACCCTGGGAATTGAACCCACAACCTTTTGGTGTGTGGATAACACTTCAACCAGCTGAGCCACCTGGTCAGGGCTAAAAATTACTGTTTTAACCATTTTAAGTATACACTTCAGTGGCATTAAAAACAATCTCATTGTTGTTCAACCATCACTACCATCCATCTGCAGAACTTTTTCATCTTCCCAAACTGAAACTTTGTACTGTTTTCTATATTTTTTACCCAAAATTTTCTTGTAAGCATTTTCCCACATTGCAACTTACTCTTTTCTAATAACCTTCATTTCTAGTGGATGCGAGATATTCTATCCAGATAATGCTCATGAATCTGCCTATTGTTGGACATTTATATCATTTCCACTTTTCTTTTTGTAAATGGTAAATATCATTGTGTATATAGCACTTACCACATTGTGGATTATATCTTTAGAATATCTGGTAAATAAAGAATATGAGCATTTTAGTGAATTTCAAATGTATATTAATTTTTGTTATACCCAATTTATATTTCTACTGATTGACTGATCATTTATTCTTTCAAATGAAGACTTAGTAAGTTCCTAATATTTGCCAGGTAATATGTGTCAGACACACATATTCTCTACTCAAATTATTTTAACCTTAATCCACTCTGGCAGCATTAATTATTATGGCCAGCATTAGTGACAACTAAGAACAACAAGATTGATTTACTTGTCTAAAAGTTTTCTTGCATTTCTTTGATTTTCGGTTATAAGGTATCCTGGCTGGATTGCTGACTCCTTTTGAGAAATTCCTTGTCCCTCATTGTTTCCTCTCCCTGGCTTCTCGCCCATAGGCTTGCTGTTGGGCAAATTACTTAATCGGTAACTTTGTTTCCTCACTTGTCAAATGGGAGTAATGATTGTTAAGAAAGTCATGGGATTGTTGTCCAAGCTCCAGGAGACATTGTATATTTTGATGTCTACATCAAAATATACACAATGATGATACATTGTGTATCTTAAGTCAGTACTTAGCAAATTGTAAGGACTCTATAAACATTACTTGTTACCGTTATTACTTCTAGGACAGAGAAAGTGAGATGAATCATGTGTCACTTGACCCAAGGAATGGACAAGGTAAGAACTGTGTGCGCTTTGCCCTAACATGTCCATTTTTAGAATTTAATTGATGTATTTATTGATGAGAGAGAGAGAGAGTGAGAGAGAGATTTGTTGTTCCACCTACTGATGCATTTATTGGTTAATTCTTGTATGTGCCCTGACTGGGGATCAAACCTGTAACCTTGGTGTATTGGATGATGCTCTAACCAAATGAGCTACCTGGTCAGGGCTGTATGTCAATTTTTAAACAAGCTTTTGGTGTGTTTAATCAAACATATCTACCAAGTCATGAACTTAGTCCTTCTTTCAATTATAGAAGAACAGATTAATTAGTATATAGATGGTAGGTTTTTGTTTTTCCTGAAGCATATTGTTGCTAATTTTTACAAAACTCTATTAAGTCCTTCAAAAGGAAAATATATATATCCTTCTGTTATTTTGTCATCTAGGATTTAGGAATGGTCCTCAATCAAAGAAATAAGAACACTGATGTGCTAAAAGTTATAGGCTAATGAATTTTTAAAACTTCTATGGTGCATCCTAAGAAAAAATGAACTTAACTATGTTGAATTGAATTAAATATCTGGCTAGTTAGTGTGGTAATGAGCCAGTGATAAGACTCCAAATTATGTTTAATCAAGCCTCTATTCTTATCAAATTTTTAAAAAAGTCTTTTCCTTCCTTGTTACGTATATGCATGTATACAGGGTCCGGCAGAAGTAATGCCTGCTTGAGTGTGGTTGGTAGGGTATACGAATGTCTCACACGAGATGGACAGCCATTTGAACATTCCACCGAAGCTGTCAAATGGTGCGCTTGACAATGGTATTGTTATACTACAGAGTTACATGCTTATGATTTTGTCATTTAAAAGGGGTGTTATTTGTGTCAGACCCTGTATATTCGTTATATATAAACATATTTTTCCAGTTTTGTCATAATCCTGGTCTTTAATATAATGTATTTAATTTGAATAAAGGAATATGTGTCTTGGTAAATTCTGTTATATTAAATTGAATATTACGTTGTATCGATTTACAAAGGCTAAAGATAAAATGTCCGAGTAACTGACAGGTGTCAATCAATAGATTGTGTTTTAGGAATTGTATATATGACATCAATATTCTGAATAGAAATTGTTTATTCAGTTGTGACCACAACTATTTTATTTGCTATGTTACAAAAGAAGTGAATAAAGTATGCACTACACAGTCTTTTCAGAAGCAAGTAAGTGTGGCATATGCTGAAATCGCTGCTGGAGAAGTAGCGAACTCAAACACTTCACTGCTGTGATAGGCGTGCAGCATTCTTTTCCTCGGGATGAAATCATTCGTTTCTGTTTCATCGTCGGTGTGAAGTCCTTTTGTTAAATACTTATGTCTTAAGCAGCTATTTGATAGTACAAACAAAACAAAACCCTCTTCTAGCCCCGCAGACTTGTGTGAAGGGCAAGGATGGGAAGCCCTGATGCAGTTCTCAGGTTCTTCCTGAGGGCAGAAGTGGAAAGAGGAAGGTTTCCGAGCAACAAGCAAAGTCAGTGAAGCAGAGAGTAAATCCAAATATTCGGCAAATGACAAGTAAACCAGGAAGGAGGCATGCCAGCTGTTCACACTGGAAAGTTACCGGACGTTTATTTTGGCTCAAGTTTTATTTTTACGTGACTACGGAACAATAAGTTTTCAGTGGGGGAGGGCTGTCTTATTCCTTATTTCATGAATAAGAAGCGGTGAGCTGTCGACTCAGGTAGACGCCTCCTCGGGGCGCTCGTCACTGCCCCTTCTTGCTCCCCGCAGCCCCCCCCGGGGGGGCCCGTCCACCTTGGGGACCCGGCCCCAGCGCACCTCTGCTCCGGCGGCGCGGGTGTGCCTGAGCCCGTCCTCAGTGGTCTGGCCACACTGCTCACCAAACTCTCGCGTCTCAAACTCCGGTTCCTGGAAAAAGGGGAGCGAACGGCGCCAGGTCCCCTTTCCCGCCACCGCTTCCCCGGAGCAGCGGCGGGCGGCCGGGCCCGGCGGCGAACAAAGGCGGCGCGGGGCGCGGGGCGCGCGGCCGGGGCTAGCGCGCGTCTCTCCGGCAGGAGGCAGCGGCGGCGCCGCGCCCGAGCCCGCATTCCTGCGAAGCTCCCGGAGCCCGCGGGGCGACGTCACCCCCGGCTCCGCCCCCGTCCCTCCCCGAGCAAAGTAACTCTTGGCTAACAGGAGCAGCCTCCGCCGAGCCATGGAGAGCTGCTGCCGCGGCCGACCGGCCACGCGAGCGACGCTGGCCCCCCAGAGGTAGTTCGGCGACCGCTAAGAAGGGAAAAGTGCCGGCGGGTGGCTGTGGACTTCCCGCTCTCACCCCGCGAGGCCCGGCCGGCTGCTCAGTCGTGGATTTCTCTGCGATCCTCCGGGCAGCTCTTTGCAAAGCTGCTTGAAACTTCTCCCAAAGTCGACATGGATACAGCGGCAGCGGCGCTGCCTGCTTTTCTGGCGTTCTTGCTCCTCTCCCCTTGGCCGCTGCTGGGGTCGGCCCAAGGCCAGTTCTCCGCAGGTGAGTGGCCCCAATGGCTTCCCGCGATCCTGGACTCCCGAGGGGTGGAGTGGCTCCTCGCTAGGGCCGGGGGCTAGGATTTGGGGGAAGCTTTCGCGGCCCGGGGTGGGGGGCAGGGCGGAGGAAGAGGTCCCAAGAGTTTGTGTCAGGTGGGACGCGGGACCCGGGGCTGGGCGCCACTTGGGGCAGGTAACTTTTGTCTTTGCGACCCATTGTTCCCCTCTGAGGCTCGCCCCGGGCGCAGGCTGGCTGGGCTGTGCGGGAGTGAGACGTGCTTTTCCTGGGAAACTGGTAGCCTCGGTGCCCAGCGCAGGCTGCACGGGGCTGGGAAAGAGAGAAAGAAAAAGTAGTTACGACTCTGGGGACGACTCTGTTGCTCGTGGTGCAAGGTTGTTGCTCTCTGCCACTAGAGTGTTCAAAAAAATTTCCCCGGGAAGCCATTGTCAGAAACGTGGAGACGCTAAGGGACTGACCTCGGCGCGCTTTGCCAGGTGCTTTCTGTCCCGGGAATAACCTCCTCTGACTATTGTCCGACTACTTCCCCGTCCCTCCCAGAGTCCCTTTCTCCTCCCACAGCTCTGGGCTGCTCCTGGCTTTGCCCTTTGCGTTAGGGCACTGAGTGGAGTGGGTTCCGTTTGTGCGTTTCATGTTCTGAAATCGGATGCTAAGGATCCAAATGGAGGGGTTCCGGGCAGTGATGGCTGGGAGCCGGGTCCCGGAAACCTGGTCCCGGTGTGGGAGCCCAGCTACACCCGGAGCGGGTCTGGGTGTGCTGGGGGCTGCAAACGATTGCTGCCCGCCAGGAGAACCCTAAAGGAGGCATGTGGCGCGGTTTCACATGTTATCCCTTTGGGTTCTAGGTAAAGCCACTTAGTGAAGTCATTGAAACCCGCTCTCTCCCGGTCCGGTCCTGTTGTTTCCTTCCAGTTTTGTTAACCTTTCCGTTGGTTGCTTCTTCCGTTCTCTCCTCTGGGGGCTCTGGAGTTTCACCAGGTGGACGCTGGGGAGCGGGCTCCCGGGTGCTCGTCTGCCTCCCGCCGATTCTAACAACTTTTCTGGCCAAACCACCCAGCTCAGCGTAGCTGCCGAGTACATCTCCCGCCTTGATTCGCGGTGCAGATGGAGACGCAGAGGTGGCCGAGCGGTGCTGGAGAAGACCGGGGAAGCGACAGCCGCGCTCCTGGCCGAAGGACGCGGAGGAAGAACTTAACTTTGCACATGTCCGTTTCCCTCATTGTTTTGGCTGCAGGGTTTCCAGGAAATAAACTCAAATTGTTGTGACCCGGAGTAATGCTTATTTCCCTTGCCCTCGCCTCTCTTTAGAACTCTGTGAAAGGAATTAGACAACAGATTCAGGTGGTAGCATGCGTTGTTCACTCAGGCAGATTAGGAAATGCCGCGTGTAGAGGAAAAGCTGTGGATATCGGTGATGTGTGCAAAGGACGACAACAGCCCTATCCAGTGAATGATCCCATGGCTTAATTTGATTCTTTCTGGAGTAAGCATCACTGCATGCGTCTGTGGCATATAATGCCTATTAGTATTGGAACTGTGCTTGATGTAAGTCATTCTATTCAAGCAAGTTGGAGTGAGTATTGATTTCTCCACAGTGTTTATCACTGCACTACGCTTGGAAAGGCATGTAGTTTGTTAATTGAAAGTTTGAATTCTACCAGTTGCATGATTAAAACTTACATGTATTCAAAGGCTGAAACTGTTAATGTCTCAACAGCTGATGGCTTTATTTTCAGCAATAAAGAAATCTTTTTCTCTTTTCAAATATTATTTACTCTTTAATGAGCAAGTAGATGTTAAGTTTCCTCCAGCAGAATGAGGAGATGAGCTTTTCTGATCCCTGGAGTTCAGCTCTCTCTAATGAACAATTGTGTTCTTGGACATACAGTTCAATTAATTTGACTAAATATGCCTGGCTTTTCTATATTGACCAGGCAGAAGCATTTGACTTTATCTTACATTTAAGTAAAAGAATGTGCAATCTTAATATGCAATTTTTCCAGAATTATATCTCAAAATTTTTCTCTGTAGGATTTACATATATGCCTAGAAATGACTGCCTTTTATTACCACGGTTTGAAGTCAGGTTGTGGACCTGCCTTTCTTCATAAATGAAAAGTTTGTTTTGTAAAAATGTCCAATTTTTCTGGCGAAGTCATTTGGTGTTCTTTTGTCACCAGCTTTTTTGGCAGTCAGATTTGTTCCAAAGACAGATTTAGAGATTGGCGGTGTGTTCTTTCTTGCTGATCTTATAGTACTGTTCTTTAAATGAACTTTTATTCTTGAGAGAAATTTAAATAAAAGTGCTCTAAAGTCTAAAATATGTGTTCAGAATTTTAAAGTTACTTGTTACATGTCTTTAAATCATACCCACTGAGGCCAATTTACCCCTTTTAGATATTATCACGTGACTTCTAACATAGTAAGCTTCAAAAGCAAATTTTGAGAAACTGAGGATTGTTGGATCCTTGAAATAAGTATTACCCAGTCTACTTTGTTTAACTGCAAATTTAAGAATATTTTAATCATTGTGCCTTTTGCCTTAGCTTTTAAAGTGTAAAAATGTTACATGCGAGACTCTATCAAACTAGAACTTTTTATAACTATCAACTTATATTTTTTTCAGTGTAATCTCTCACTGAAAACGACACCAGTGTCATATGTTACACCTGGGGAGACTGAGGTTGTAGAAGCACAAAGATGTATTGAAGTTCTTCACTGGGTTGTGTAGCTGCTATCTCTTGATATCATGCGTGGTATAAGAAAGTTTTCTGTACTAGGGCTCAGAGGGCTGACAAATCCAGTCACAGATGAAGTCACTGAGAAACTCAACCTTCTCCTCCGTAAAATGGGGATAATAATACCTATCCTGAACTTTCCATGCGGTTTAGATGAGAATCGTATAAAATAATTTATGTGAGCTGACACCGTCAATTGTAAAGCATTATGCAGCTGTCTAGGGTGTAATCATCATACATTAAGGTAGCTAAGTGCTTTGACTTCCATCTCTACTTACTCCGGCACTATCTCCTAGTGAGTACAGGCTGTTCAGGATGGTTTGTGTATGTCTACCAGTCAGCCAGTCATTTCTTTTAACCATTATTAAACATTAAGATCCTAGATTGGCCAGATCATAATTTCATCAGCACAGTGAGAGAATTATCTTTTTTTTTTTTTACTTACATCATGTAAATCTTTACTTGAGCTAAATCTGTGGAAGAGTCATTATTAACATCCCTAGTATTCTAGCTATACAAGAAATAAATTTTAAGTCATTTTCCTTAGCTATTTGTTCAACTAACTGCTGGTTGTTCAGCTTTTTCATCTCAGTGTGGAGAAAACTAGGCAGCTTTTTAGATGCAGTCTTATCAGTGACCTAGAGAGGGACTATCGTCTCTCTAGTGTGATGTGAGCCTGGGAGTGCATCTCCAGACCCTGCTTTGAGTGTAGTTGCTGGCACAGCACACACTTGATTCCTCAGCGCCCTGCCTCTAAGCAGTGCCACTGTCCCAGGGTCTGACTCCTTGATGTCTTTGTATGAGACATTAATTTCTCCGACACTTATTTCCTCCTAGGACGTTACATAGAGACAGCTTGTTTTCAGGTTGGCCTTTTAGTTTTCTGGTTTTATCTGGCCAGAATCCATCAGTCTCTCAATTCATTAAAACTCCAAATTCTGATCACTAGTAATGATGTGTAAAGGGATATTTCCAGGACTGGTTTCTGTCTCACTTGGGTCCTTTACACTCTGCACTGTTGATTTTCCTAGATTGCAAGATGTCCTTTTGTGTCTGGACTGCCCGGATGAGAAGAGGCAGCTCTGGCTGCACTTGGACTGTGGCGTGTGTGCCGCTGACAGCTCTTTTCTTTGTATTCATAAATGTGAATTTCAAAAATAAATCAAGTCCTCTGTCACGCCACCCCTCTCCCACACTCACTCCTTCCCACTCCTCTCTAGCAACAACAAAGCTCCATACACACATGCACAAAATCACAGCCTTTGTGTTTTCCCCAAAAATCTTCCAGTGCTGCATGTTCTTGAAACTGGAAATATGACTCAACCGCTACGCAGAGCGAACACCAATCCTCCTACCAAATGTCATGTTTCTATCAATAATGGTTTACGACACGTTTTTCTGGTCTTAAAAATTTTAATTCATGTAATGTGGTCCTCTGTAGAGAAATTGTGTTGTTGCCTTCTAATGCTTTTGAATGCAGTTCTAGGTCTGCTCAAGATGGTACTGAAGACAGTGTAAGTTATATTAAATATGCATTTGCTTCTCAGAGGCACAGAAAATGTGGTTCTCAACTGTCCTGTGCTCTTCCCACTCCCCCTACTTGCTCCTCATACAGGGGAGGATGTCAGGAATTCTGGAAGATTGATTGAGAGCAGGAAACATCAAGAAAGTTTACAGGTTGTTCTGAAAGAAGAAACAAAGGATGCTGGGAGTGTTTGCGCACACATGTGTGTGTGTTTGATGTTGTATTTAATTTTCTAAGGAGAAAAAAAGCCCTATTTTGACTTGCTTATTGGAATCATCCTTGGCCTTTGTCCAAACATGTATGTGTCTAAAAACTTCCCTCTGTGGATTCCTATCAGACTCCACCCTTCGATTGTGTATAGTTGGTTTGTGTTCGATTATCATATGGTGTTTCTTTTTGCCAAAAACAGTTGTAATTGTGTTTGACTTGTTTTTTCATAAAAACTGGCCGTTTGTCATAGTTACTGAATAATGGTATTTTATCAAGTCATAATATGTTTTAAACTGGTATTTGATGACAAAGTAAGTGAATAAGTACATCAGTTAGGATAATTTTCATTTCAATTGGAGCCAAAAGTGAACTTACACATCCATGAGATAATCTTTTAATGCGACAAAAGATATATATCTTTGCTTATATATCTCTGAACAGAAGAGAAACTTTAAGATCCATTTTGTAAATGGGAATAGAAATTTTAAGTGCCATATTGCCTGATATTTGGAGATACATGAGATAAGTTACATACAGCTATGCTTTGGAAAACTTTTTAAAAATTATGTTTGAATGTTTGATAGCAATGCCAACTCTGGAGGTAGATAGTTTACAAACTTCAGACTACATCTTCGTGGAAATGTTTTATGAAAAATATTCTTAAAAAATCATAGCTCCCCATAAAAGGTTTTATTAGTTCCTTAAAGATTCTGTTGTGGGAGTTATGTTTACTTTCCTCTGATATTCTTGTGGCAATTCTTTTAATTTGTAGTTACTATTCTAGTAATAAAACAAGTTCCATAATTTAGAAAAACACCCTTAGTTTTGCGAGGGTTGTCAGATTGCTGAGGCTCCGGGAAGATGGCAGGTTTGGGGTGGAAGGGTCACATCGGTTCTGTGGTGGAGCCCTGCCATCCCCCACTCAACTCCGGCTGAATGCTGGGCACCCTTCTCTGCGTGTGGATTATCCATAAAAATTACAAGTGGCTTATTTTGTCACTTCAGTTGTTTTAGGAGCAAATTAAGTAGTCCTTGATGAAATAATCCATGTTCCCACTTTATAAGATTGTAGAGCTCTGTTAATAAAAAAGATGAACGGGCAGTTGCTGGCTGAATCCTTCCACAGGTGCCATTCTAGAAATTATTTTAATAAGTGGAATGCAGAAATAAAGCCAAATAAACTAGTTCCCAGTTGAATTTATTGTTGGGAAAGCTGAAAGATGTAAATATATATTTACACCCATACATACATACACACGTCTTAACAGTGATAGAACCTTATTGTGCAAAAGTTCAGGTTACAAGGAAGCTAAGGACATCTAGAGATGGGGTCAAGCCCCTATACATAGATTCTTGAAAAGAATATTGAACGTAGATAATTATTGTTTCTATTTCACAGATGAAAAAACTGAAATGGAAAATAAATTTAACTATATAGTATACAGTATACTTTACTATGCTATACTTTTAAGGAAAACGTACTAAAACTTCTTCCAGATTGATATCTATTTATATAAACCCCTCCCCAGGCAGCTGGCTCCTTAACTAGTGGAATATAGGCTGATTCACCAAACCCTGACCAGGCCGGGCAGCAGCTGACCAGCTACAGAAATACCCCTAATCCTTGTTTGGTGGTCGGTGACTTAGCAGCTTTGTAAGTGGCAGACTGGTTACAGCTCTTTGAGGTGATTCACCTTACATCAGTCAGCAAATTCAAGAGTGGAGAGGAGCCTATTTCAGCGCCCTCACTGCCCACCTGGAGGTGAGAGCTGATTCCTTCATGGTCATTGGATCCCTCAGTTGCAAGGTGCCCCAGAATTTTGCAACTTGAATTGTGTGTTTCGTGGGCCAGCAGTATCCACATCACCTGGAAACTTGTGATGGTCTTGTGATTACCTATCAGAGCCGATCCAGACTCTGCTGTTTAATAAAATCTCCAGGAGATTTGCTCGAACATTTAATTTTGAGAAACACTGCTCTAGGACAAAAAAAAAAAAAAAAAAAAAAAAAGCTCAGCTTGAAAATAATTGCTACATGCACTTTACTGTAGAATTGTAAGAGTATTTTGAAAGGATTAATTACAACATGAAACAAATTTCCCTGAATTTTATTTCTGATCAGTATTTACTTAATTATAATTTAACACCCAAGACACATGAAAAGCAATGGCACCATCCAGGTTCTTAAAGATACTTAGACAATTTTGAAAGAAACATTTTTATAAGAGAACAAAAATAAAGCTACATGGTTTTGGTTATAAACCCGTTGTATAAGAATGTAAACATATTATCTGAGGAACTGAACATGATATATGCTAATCATTTTAGTCTATTGATATGTTGATTCAGGAAATAGTATTCCCTCTGACATGTCTAGTAGTAGCAGTTTCTTATTTTATATTTCTCGTTTTCTCCTAAGGGTAATTTAAGGATCTTTGTAATAAGGAGCTCATTTTTGGGACAGTCAAATATAGTGAATGGGAGTTAGGTAGAATATATTAACTATTCCTGGTGTTCTTTTTGCTATCTTTCATGCTTATATTTAAGAACAGAGCTTCTTGTCAGTTTTCTCAAGAGAAAAATTATGATGTAATAGACAGTGCACACTATTCATGTCAAAACACAATTTCACTTGCATTTCATAGCTTGCTTTAGCATTCTTTTAGAAAATGAATTCTCCCAGAAGACCTAATTGCCTTCTTATTAATGAGCCTGTGTGTTTTGTTACCATTTACTATTCTAAATGTGTCTACTTTTGCTGGTTGTTTCAACAGTGAAGTCTCTGATTAAATCACAACTGCTGTATTTGTTTTTGCCATTCACTAGCGATTCAGAAAATACTGGCATAATGACATGGTTATGGCAGAGACTAAAGAAAAACAAGAAGTATAAATTAATGTTAACCCATTGTAATTGGTTGTATTTTGATCTTGGGAGCTGGAGTTCGGGGTAATACACAGCAGAATTCTCTTACATGTTTAATACTGTAAATGAAAGCCTGCTTAACTGGTATTGTTTCAAAGACAAAAACAATAGCTCTGGATTAATGAATAAACTACAGATCAAGGTTTGTTACATTTTCCTATGTTAGACGCTGGTGGTTATAGGAAGAGGTTTCATTGTAGACAGATTCAGTGTTAGAGAACTTAGTAATGGAGAGAAGCTCTGAGTGAGAGGTACTTCCCACGCATTTTCAGGAGCTTTAGAGTCTGAAGGCAATGGCTTGTTACTTTTTCTAATTTTACTTCAAATTCTAGAACTTGCTTTTTGTATTAGTTCTACTTTTATTATTTTCAGCAATAAGTAGGTTTATGTACCGTCTTACACACAGGAGAGGAGAGGTTGCCCTAAAGCAATGGCAGTAACAATAGAAGCTGCCGTTTTCTGAGTTCCTCTGACCCACCAGGTCTTATGATCAATGTTTTTACGTAATTTTAAATTCTCATGATAATCCTCTAAGATTGAAATCATCTTCCTTTTGCAGACTGAGGACAAGGGAGGCTAAGTACAAGCTTGTCTCAGGTGACAGTGTGAGGAACCAGTAGAGCCAGATTCGTTATTGAATATACACACATGTGTAGCAATTGGGTCTTTTTTGTGGGGTGGGGGGGGGCGGTTGCACATTGGCAGAAAATGCAACCCTGACTGGTTGCAACAAAAGGGGAGTTTATAGCAGTTAAGGTAGAACTTGACTTAGGAGTTCACATAATTCCTCTGGTATATGCTCTCTCCCTGCTTGCTCAACTCAGTCCTGGGGCGCTCCAGCAGCTTTGTTCTCAGGGTCCATATGGAGAGAGCACGTAGGTTCGACAGCTCCCACGGCAGAAGATCTTAGGTTCCAGTCCGATAGGAAAACATGAACTTAAGTGCTGGTTGCACCTGAAAGGGTCCTGAGGTTTACTGTGATTGGATCTAGTGAATCATGTGTCCTGAGGGAAAGAAGCTGTGCTGATTGGCTTGGTTTGCTAGGGTTCTGGGTTCAGCTGTTGGTCCTCAACCAGGTCATATGGACTGAGGCAAGGGGTGGGGGGAGAGTAGGGGGAGGCAGATGTGGGATTGTGGATCAAACCATCAGTTGTCAACATAGAGGGAATTGGGTTCTGGAAAGTCATCCAAACTATAGTCTGGCTGTTAAATAATGTGTGAGCAGCAAAAGCAAAGAAAGAGGGAGCTGCCACCTGTGTGTGTCTTTATATTCTTCTGAGGAGCAGAAAGGAGGTGGTGGGAAAAAGATAGTTGGGCTAGGTGGTAACATCAGGAAGACATGGCAGCCTAAACCTTAGTCTCCAAGGGAAAGGGGGCGGAGGAAGCAAGAGGTAAATTGCGTGGCAGGTTTATGGGTATTACAGATCAGCTGTCATAATTTAGGGAGTGTTTCTTTTTGGGTTCTCCCTTTAAACCCTGCTTTAAAGTACAAATTTTATTATTTTCATTGCCTCAATATTGAATAAGCCCAACATTAAAAACTGACAGAACTTTGAGTGTTGAGGGTCCTTATAGATTAATATCTCTCCATTTGATGTACTTTGCCGGAAGTCATATAGCTTGGAAGAACTTGAGGTCAAACTCAAGTTTTTGATTTACGGGTCACTGTTGCTATGACATTGTTTTGCTTAATGGCAATTTATATGGATTATTACTTACAGTCTTGATTAATTATTTTGGTTTGTATTCTGAAGTTCTAAAACAATGTTTCCAGATGCAATCCTGACTTAATGATTGGCTTTGATTAGAACAGTGATCCAAATATGAGGTGATAATAATTAATATGCCTGTAAAAGACCATCTTAGATAACTGCTTGGTTTTCAGGTATCCTGCAGGATTTATGTATACCTATGTGCACAAATAGCTGTTTACATGTATACAGTTATTTATTTTTAGTGGAAGTCAGAGGGTAACCTAAGCTGTGATAAATGACACTAATTGATAACAGAAATGAAACTTAGTAACTGTTTAGTTTGGAAACTTAATTTTGAAAGACTCAGGAGGAAGAGGTGAACTTGTTTACAATTTTGATCTCAGCTCTCTCTTCTGCATATCTGAACAACACGGGGTATTTGAAAGCGAGGCTGTCAGAAGGTACTGAATAATGAATAAAATGGAGAGAAGCAGCAGCTGTTGGCCCAGCTCCCTTCACCAGGAGAGATTTATCGGGCCTGTATGTGTCAGAGGCTGGTCTGTGCTAGTGGCCTGAAGTTGGGTGTGACTGAGGACTGGGGGCCCAAATGTGGCCGAGCCAGTTGGGAGCAGCGTTTCTTCCCGGGCACAGCCAGTGCGGCTGATGGCCCTTCTCTGGCCAGAGCAGCTGGCCTGGCCCATAGGAGGAGAAGACTGTGGTTGTGGAGAAAGGCTTATTGGCTTCCGCATGCTTCCTTCTGTCACAGGAGGTTTATTTTCAAACGCCTGTGTCTATTATCTTAAAGAAATTAATAGATTATTACTTTCCCCTCTGTACTGCCTGCTTTCTCTGACTTTCTTTAAACCTCGAGTATAGTCTTATCCGGTGTGATGACTGTGACTCCTGAATGTGGTAAAGATTGTAATAATTTGCCTAACATCCTGGCAGGTTGTTGCAGAGTGATATCTAGTGTTGACTCGTTATTGCTTCTTCATCTAAACTCACATTTGAATACTTCGGAAATGTACACAGTGAAGGGGCAGGCAGCTTCAGGGAGTGCAAGGGGCTTCTTTGGAGATCTGTGAACGAAACCATTTTCATGCACAGAGCATTGGGCTCGCTCTAAGACTGCGCCAGTCTTCCCTGTCGCTTGCTAGCTCTGTGATCTGGAGGTGATTCCTTTCTGCTTTAGCTTTAATTTCCTTGTTACTAAGGTGGAAACACAATGCAATGAAAGTGATTTTAATCTCTTCTCTAGTTGCTCAGTAGGACGCTTTTAAAGGTAAAATGAGTAATATATGTAAAAGTACTTTTTGAAAATAATTGTAGACTACCATAAAATGTAAATATTTTTGTCAGGAACGTAAGTTTTAATAAGAATATTGTTGAAGGTACAGAGTATATACTAAAGAATGGAAATGAGAACAGTAGATGCTTGTATATTTATATATCTAAGTTGTACACCACACATCTAAGTTGTTTGTTTTCGTAGGTGAGTTTTGGGAAAAGTGTGTGATAAAGGAGTAAACTTCCTGTGAGCAATGAGTAACTTTATTATGTGCCATAACATGTAGCCCCCCAAATTCATCTTCCCATTATGTATTTCCTATGTCCATACATTTTATTTTGTAATGCTGCAAAATAGTTTTTGTATTTTAACCAGATATGTTAATAAAGATTACAGGATTAGAAAGTATTTTCACTGAAAAATTTTCAACATATGCTTTAAGGACTGTGATGATATATGGCAAGTTATATGTGTAGTTTTTCTTTTTGAACAATTTTGTGAAGAGATTAAAAATGCCCTTGCTGTTTGAGCTGGTTTGCCTCGTTGGTGAGAGGATGATTCTGATAAGGTTTGTGTCCCTTTATTTGTTCTTACACTCCATATATCTCTGAGCATCTGTTACATGTCATTGCTGTGTCGGTCCCTGGGTATGCTGGCAAATAAGCCAGGTATTGTCCCTTTGCTTTGGGAGAACATGTGACTTTATGACTATGCAAGGAATGGTTATCTCTGTGCAGCTCCACATCTAATGATTAACTGTTGAACTGGGCTGTTTTGTAACCATCTCACCCCTGTGTCTTCTTGGCAAGTCAAAGCACAGTCCGCCTCTCGTAATTTGTTGGTCCACTTTAGGACTTGCCTGGGTCAGTACAGGCATTGGTAGCTTTTCCATACCCTTGAGTCTATGCACAAAACACTTGAAGCTTACCAAAAAAAGAATTACGCAAAGAAAATTTCCACAATGATAGTAGCATTCCACCAACTGGAATTTCCCAAAAGTTGAGTAATCAGAGCAAACATGTCTGGTGGAGGAGAGAGCACGCTTGCTTTCTGGAGGCTCAGTCACTTACTCTCTTTCTGGAAACAAGATCAGGAAGTTTGGGGTGTGCTCCACAGAGAGGACTTTGTGTGTTAATAGCATTCACGATGTGAACATTTGTAGGCAGAGCCTCTGGTTGTTGGGCTGCAGGTTCTTTTCTCTGAGACCTGCAGATAGATGCTCATCAGCTGCTGCTGTTGTCCTGACTCTCATCAGTCTTTTCTCTGCTCCTTCAGTAGTGTGGGTTGTCCAAAGTAGTGGGCCACTGCTCCAGAGGGAAGCCAGAGGCCTGCAGAGAGAACTGACAACCAGGAATCTGGGCAGACCTTGACCTTCCCTAACTGCCCCTGCGTCTGTGCGGGCACCTGCACCCGCACCTGCAGCAGGAAGCAGAGCACATTCCATTCCTGCTTTGGTCATTCATTTCGAAGGGGGCAACATCATTGTCATTTAGATACGCCCATTACCCTACCAGGAAATGGAGATTTTGAACATCAGTATTTAAAGGAGGCCCACAAGCCTTTCAGTGTGTGGGTTAAGGAAAAACTTTAATTTGGGAGGTGTGCAATTTTTTTCCAAGCAAAATTGCCAAACTTCAGAAACAGAAATTTAGAAAACTATTTTGTTTTAGTTGAGTCAGTAAAACTTTTGTGCTCCTTTTATCTTTAAGCAGAGGACACTCATAGAAAATACAGCGTAAGTTTAAGATCACAGGCTTTGGATCCTGATTGCCTGAGTGTGACTGTTGGTTCCAACGTTTTCTTGCTACGTGATCTAACTAACCGCTTTGCTTCATTTTCTACATCTGTAAACTTGGATAAATTCATGTATCTATCTTGGGTGTTTGTTCGGAGGAATGCCGAACTGAAGTGCTTTAAAGAGTGCCTAGCACACTAATAAAACTCATTCAGTCTTGGGCAGGTTGGAGGAGGTGTGAGATTTTGGGCATTCATGAACCTGCTTACCCCCTGGAGAGACTGAATCTCAGCTAAAATATAGAAACTCTAATTTGGGTGTAGGATCAAAGTGGGAATTGACCAGAAAGTAGAAGAGTGAGATCTATCATACTTCTAGAAATGTCCTGCCTATCCCACCCTAGTGAGACTAATGTCCTATCTGGGAGCAGCACTCGGATTTCCAAATGACGCTGTTGGAATGGAGCAGCAGAGGGGAGAGGCCTCCTTAGCTCCCGAAGAATTCCGTTTCCCAAAAGTGACAGAGTGAGAAAAGGATATCCCTATTGCTCTATTTGCATGTGGCACGTGCTAAGTAAATGCATTACTAGCATTTGGGACTTCATTTACCTACGAATTCCTGGTAGCATTTTCATTTTCTTTTATAAAGTTTGCTGCTGATATTTAATCTTTGTTAGCCCCGGCAGCTTCAAATCCATTTAACACCTGCACCACTGTCAACAGGGCAAAGTCTGTGCCGGGGAGCCTGGGGCTGCCAAAACTTTCCATGACTGTTAGCTCAAGTGCAGATTTGCTCTTTGGCCAGTCACTGCCGAGGAAAGCCTCCCTCAACTTCACAAGGATTTCATGGGCGGTTCTTTCAGCTTCAGATTTCCTGTGCTCTTTCACCTGCTCTCTCTCTTCTAGCTGTAACTGAAACAATCTTTCCTTTTCCATGTATTATACTTAGGAAAATCTTTGCTCTCCCGTTATCATTATGAGCTTTCTTATTAGGGGAGCTCTTTGCACTGTAAGTTTGAATCTTGCCAAAATAAGTGGTCTTGTAATATGCAATTTACCATCATAATGCAATTTTGTATCCTGGCTAGATGCTCTTAATACGGGGTGGCGAAGTAGGTTGCGGTGGGTTTATGACATTATTTTGAGTTAATAAAGCTACTGTAATATCGCAGTGCATGTCTTTTGCCATATAGACAGCTGTAAACCCACTCTTGCTCACCCCTGTGTAGGTCTTACGTCTGCGGTGGCAGCAGGTGTCTTTCTAAGTTCCGCTCTATTTAAAAAGTTTCTGAAGATGTTGTCCTTTGGGTACACTGCCTGGGAGGATAAAGCATCTTCTACCCTTCAAGGTCCTTCTGGCTGAACTAATAATGAAAGTAACAGGAGACAGATTAGGAGGAGAAAAACAAACTAAAGTTTAACAACATATATAACTCCTGAATCCTTGGGTGTGACCCAGGAACACTGAGTACTCACCGAAATGATGAAAGCCATCGCCTCAAATACCACTTTCAGTTAAAGGCAACAGATGATGTTGGGGGATGGAGAGTCAGTTAAGGGAGGTGACCAGGAAAAGCGTGGAAAACCAGGGTAAGATTCTTAAGCACATATGAGCCCCTGCCTTCTTTGGGCACAGGCCTGGTACTGTGCAGGAAACACCCTTACGAATGTAAATGTCCTTTTACAGATGGTACTTCTATTTGGTTTTCCCAGAGCTTGTCCCAGGTCTGCTATGTCTTAGAATTAACCAGCCTAAATAATCAGTATCCCTGAGAGCCATAGTTTGGGGTGGCACATTCTGCTCACTTCATCGTTATCTGTCCAGGTTTATAGTCTTAATGAAAATAACTAAAAAGCAAACTCCTGTGGCATGTGTGAACTTAAATATGGAGCCATTCAAAAAAGGGGGATGCATCTCTGAACTGTTTATTCCGGGCTCCAGAATCATGATCCAGTTATTATTTGGAAAGCGGAATCATCTTTTATATGTCACAACAAATATCTAAAGGGTGAGGAAGCAGAAAATAATTATGTTAGATCTATCTATGGAATGAAAACACTATATAATAGACAGTACACTTTGTGAGTGAAACAGGATTACTGTAATAAATCATAAATTCCTAACTGGGCAGGTCATGGTGGATAAGTCATGGTCCAGACCTGTAACTTCTTTACTGAAAGGTTTTTAAGCCAGCCTTGTCCATTGTTCTTGTGCAGCTAGGTTAACACACCTTTGAAATGCCAGAAGTAATACACCTGCAGGGGGTAACCAACCACCCTAAGAAAGTGCATAATTTGTAATCCAGTCCCCACCTTTTCTCCACCTCCATGTAATCTTCCTTAGCTCCCTCCTTAATTTCAAATGCAGGGGAGAAACTGCAAAATTGTTGTTCTTGGGAGCATTTGAGATCTTGCTTCCTGGCAGTTGTTGTCAGTTTTGGCTCAAACTCTTAAATTCTTTACAGGTTTGGACATTTCTTATGCTGAGAAATTAAATTTAATAATATGTGCAGGAACTATGAATTCTAACTGGTGTGGTTCAGCCTGTGGCTTCCAATCAGTTTTCATGAAGGAGATGGGGAATCCACGAGCAGATGTTAACAGCAGGTAGCTCCAGAAGAAGCCAGGGGGCTCAACTCCTTGCTTTTAAGGTAGTCTCTTGGATGGAGCAGAGCAGATTGTGTCCTTTCCTGGCCCCTTCTTATCAGGAATGCAGATCCCCAGTGAGGCCTGGGAATTGCTTTGAGGGCTGTGTTCACTCCTTTATTTTAGATACAGGAATCCATGGGCATGACTTTGAATCTCCCTCAGGTACATGCTGTTCACTTACGTATTCATTTGAGATCTTTCCTAACCTCTCAGCGGTTTAGTGTCAGTAGACAGAAGCACTCAGTCCACCCCCATCACTCAGTCGTTATTATGCTACAGACTTCCCCGGTTGCCTGCACATTTTAGAAAAGCATACAATTTTATTAAGAGTGTCTCTTGTTGCTATCAAATATAGTCAAGGAAGGGGGCGAAAGGGGGGCCGAATGTC
Source organism: Anoura caudifer (assembly GCA_004027475.1). Lineage (NCBI taxonomy): Eukaryota > Metazoa > Chordata > Mammalia > Chiroptera > Phyllostomidae > Anoura > Anoura caudifer. The sequence goes on from PVKU01000121.1 coordinate 88,088, forward strand.
ATGTCACTGTTTACCTTTTCAAGTGCCACAGCCTTGAAAACTGTGCCTTGAAAATAGTGTTTTGTTTTGTTTTTTTTTGAGGTGGAGACTTTTATTGTTCTTGACACCCCATCATTTGTTGGGATCGCAGCTACCTCAAGAATTTTTTAAAGATTTTATTTATTTATTTTTAGAGGGGGGAGGGAGGGAGAAAGAGAGGTAGAGAAACATTGATGTATGAGACATACATGAATCAGTTGCCGCTCACACACCTGCAACTGGGGACCTGGCCCTCAACCTGGGCATGTGCCCTGACTGGAAATCAAACTGGGGATCTCTCAGTTTGCAGGCAGGCACTCAACCCTCTGAGCCACACCAGCCAGAGCTGTTTTTTTTTTTTTTTTTTTTTAAATTAATTAATTTATTTTTTATTTTTTTTATGTGAGTACTCACAAAAAGAATATATCTGTTCTGTGCATTATGGAAGTAGACTTGAACTTTAATGATAGCATGTCAAATCCAATATCCTTTGAAGCTTGTTAGGTTATACCAGTGTAAATTGTTAGCACTTTCTTTTTGGCAGTACCTTGTTGGGGCAGGCAACATTGATTTGTGTGTGCATGTGATTGATTAAGGTCCCTGTTAATCTGGTGAGCCAGTGGCCTCTTCATTCAATGAGATGTGTATGACAGAGCTTGTCTCACTCCGTTCATGTGAATTTGGTTAAGTTCACCAAGTGCAGCAGGCACACTTCGCTGTTTGGGTTTTTAACAAACAGAAGGCAGGACCCTCCACCAGCAAAGAGGTTACGACTCACTTTATTGTGATGCTTGTGTTATTGTGGTGGTCTGGAACTGAACCCGCAGTATCTCCAAAGGATGTCTGTATTTAATGGATGTCCATTTTCTGCCAGACATTGTGTTTAATACAGTGGGCAAAAAGATGCAATTGACTAAGTCCCTGCACTCATGGACATCACGGACTAGCTGGGGGAACTGAGAAATAAGTTATAATTCAGAGTGGGAGGTACTAGAAGGAAGTACCATCCACAGATGGGGAAAGGATAATCATTCAGTCCTCGTGTGATGACTTAGTCCTTTCTGGATCAGAAGACCATCAACCACAAAATTCCCAAGAATGGGCACACAGTGCACTTGGAAAAATGAGGAAGTAATGGTGATGGTGGGACATGTTTAGCAATGGAATTAAAAAGAAACCACAAAATTCTCAAGAATGGGCACACAGTGCTCTTGGAAAGATGAGGAAGTAACAGTGACAGTGGGACATGTTTAGCAATGGAATTAAAAAAAATACACAAACACAAAAGCTCAGGTCTGAGGATTTGTCAGTTTCCATAATGTAAATCCTCCCACTACTGCTGATTTCAGATTGCCAATGTGACATCACAAACAGAGCTGGAAGAAATGTGTTGTCGCACACCACTGTATAGTATTCCCACCACACAGATAAAAGAGAAGTAAGTAACCTTGAGGACATAAATATAATGCAGTCAGAGTAAAATGTAGTAAAATAATTAGGAAGTGATGACTTTTGATGTAATAGTTATTTTCAATATAATTTATTCAAATGTTATTTTCTCTAATTTTATTTTTAGAAACAGATTGTGATTAACAACGGGCTTACAAAATTGCTGAAAATTAAAAAAATTGTCTGTCAGGAGCCAGTGTGGGCTGCCTCCAGCGTACCACTGGATGCATTACAATCTTGGATATGGGTGTGAGGGGCCCAGGGAGCACATTTTATTTATGCATAGGCCCTTCTGGAGCACCCTCCCAGTAGAGCAGAGTCTAGTGTGACAAGGCCTTGTCCATGTTGAAACTCGGCCTTGTCCATGTTGAAACTCGTCAGGGCGGATTCAGTTCTCAAAAAGATTTAGGTTCAGTGATATAAAATGCAGACATCAGAAGGCTTTTTGAAGCATCCATTACAGAACCTAATCTTAGGAAAAGTCCAAAGAAGACTGCCTTTTTGCTCAAGTCTCTTCATTGCACAGGATGAATATCTTTGGTCTTAGGTGTTGATGTAAGTAGTTAAGCTCTCCTTACGGACTATTTACTTAGATCCCCGCTAAGTCTACTTAAAGAGTAAGCTTTTAAATGACTTTGAATTATGTACCTTTTCATGCTAAGCACCATCTTTTCCAGAATATTACACCATAGGAAGTGTGTTTCCAGCCAATATAGCTCAAAAATTATTATTTAATCCTTGTAATAACACCCCAGTTGTGGTCTGCAAGAGCACTGAACATTCAAGTTATTTAGAAGTATTGGAAGACAGATGTTTCCAGTGAAAGTGAACGTATTTGCATTCCATTCTGCTATACATTGTGGCTTTCATGATTTTTTTTGTGTTTATGGAATTAACATTTATGAAAGAAATCTACATTTTAAAATAAACATGTTTCTTACAAATTAATTTGAGCTCTTAGTTTAATCCTTTCCACAGAATTATCAATTATGAATTAAAATTACTTCTAATTTTTTTTACTTAAAATGTTATAATTTAATTTCTACCAATGTCACATACAAGTGGAAGGTTCTTTTATCACATGCTCTTGTGACACGTATACCTATAAGACAAAAAGATTCTGTTCATTGAAAAATGTCCTGTGGGTTAATCTCGCAATGCTAAACAACAACTCCTGTGCTCCGAATGCCTTTGTAAGGCTCTGCCTACAACGAAGTTATTACCTAAAAGTAAGATATTCATACTTCAGAGTATATTGTAAGATATTTTTGAAACTGGCAGGTTGTTAATATGTTGTATATGTATGTTTTTTTTTCCTTTTGGTAAGAGCTTGTGTGTGTGTGTGTGTGTGTGTGTATTAATTGAACTGAATAGCATATGATAAAGTGTTGACAAGTCCTCAAGTAACTTACTTTGATAAAATAGATTTTGCTATGGTTTTTCTCTGTATATTTTACATAAAATCCTTCATCTAATATCTGGGAAAAATTATCTTCCCTCATATAAAAATAATTTGGAAGCATTCCAAACTTAAAACTAGCATCCGTAACAAAATTTACCCAGTCTGTTTAAAACAAAATACAGATTTTAATTCTTTTGAATTACTGGTCTCTCCTGAAACAAAGTGAGAGAAGAGATAAGACAAATATTATTTCATATTAAAGGCATAGTTCTATACTGACTGGACGTTTTGTTTTTCTACACTTAAATATGGTGATAGGAAGAGACCTATGTTAATATGAACTCTCAGGAAACTACCAATTTCTACTGTATGACCTGGGATCATACAGGCTGAGTGTAGAGTCTCTTACTTTAATGCCTGTGATACTATTGCAGTTAACTGATTTAAGAATGATGGGTTCGCTAAACATCATCAAAGATTTAATTATGCCATGTATATTGGGTAATTCATGAGAATTAATGTACCAAGTGGCCACAGTGATTGAAATCAAGGGACCCTCCTGCTCCTAATTTTGAGGTAATCATATGATTATATTACCCAGGACAACCCATTTTAGAGTATCTGGTTTGACAGACTACTTCTACTTTGTGTTATTTTGTATATCAACACTGTTTATTTATCAGGGACTAATATAGATCTGTAATTGATTTCTCAATCTGTTTAATTCCTTCTTCATTGAAGTCCGATTACATGACACAACAGTGTGTTGGCATCAGGATTTAACCCTATTCTGCATCAGGAACTGAAGCCATTGGTATATATTTCTCTGGGCTTTTACAAGTTTTGTCTAGATTGTCATCTCATGGATAAAATGAATCATTTTTAATGTTTTAGGTCTACTAGCCTATAGTGACTTTACTTTAAAAGCATTATTTTCAGTGGGTGACATTTTAGTGGTACTGGGTCTAGCACTGAGTTGAGTACTATCCGAACATCGGCTCAGTATTTTCAGACTGCATGTAACCGCCCATTTTGTGGGTATGGAATTTAATTTAAATTTAATTTAATTCAACCATCTTTAGAAACATGAAATAGAAGAGAATATCACAATAATAAAAATAAGCATGCCTCTTGTAAAGGGAGTATTATGTCATGAAACCTTGGTTTTAATTAAATATCTATTTCTGTCTCTATATACCTATATCATGTATATCTCTATATCTATCGATCATCTATCTATCTATCGATTGATCGATTGATCGTCTTTATGTCCCTGTGCAAGGCAGGAGAGCCACCACACTTTTTTTATGTCATGTTCACTACAGTTTTATGAAGTAACCTGAGGTCTGTGATGTGTTCAAGGTCGCACAGTTATAAACTCCAATATAACTCCTCAGATATTATGTTTTGCCATTTCTTGTAGGTTGTAAAGAGCACAGGGATGGCTTATTTTGGTAAATAGGTGATTTAATTTACTTGGGCCTGTTTCCTTTTCCTCAATCTGGGTAAAATGCCACTACCAACTATTTGTTGGATCAAACCAGGTAACTAATGTGAATAAGTTTTACTGACCTTGAAGGAGTTATAGGAATGTAGCATTGTCAAAGTGGCTTGTTCATTGGTTCTCAAAACACTAATTGACAAGCATGTATTACTAGAGATGGTTAGATTAAGTGCCTTGTATTTATCAAACTCAGAATTCTACAATTCAGTCTTTCTTGAGTGGAGATCTCTCCTGTTGAGTACTTTTTATAGTATTTTGTTTCTTATTTATGACAGGATGTTGTGATGAATAAAGAAACTATGATTTTTACTTATACTTACTTTTCCTATTTTGTTGACAAAACAACTGAAGACAGACGTGCTTTGGGCATTTCAATAAATAAACGTATCCAGCAAAGTAGCTGTCTGCTGCCTCTCTCCTGTCTTTCTGTCATTCTTTCTCATAGTCATTTATCTCTATCTATGTGGCCATGTAGCCAGACTTCCAGGATGTAGTGATAAAAATACAGGCATTTTGCATTTTGTACGTGAGTATTGGCATAACCTCTTAATTCAGTGTAATTTCTGAAGGCTTAGAGTTATGAACATTTTCATGTTTAGACATGTGTCTCAACATTTAGAGGAACAACGCAGTAATCTGGACAGAGGTGCATTGATGCCTCTGTGCCCCAGCAGCCCCTTAGTTTAGTCTTACTAAAAGCAGAGGAGGATATTGGGATGCAAATTAGGTAGAGGAAGGCCCTGTGCCAAGTGTTGTTTATTGAACTGAGGAACTGTCTCCCCCCTGGGTCGGAAGGAACTGGTAAGTTTAAGTAGCAGGAAGAGCCTGCCATCTTTCTAGGACGCAGGTTTCTCAAAGACATATCCAAATGTAGATTCCCTGGGCCCCTACAGGGAGGGGAGGGCCTGAGCACCATTTCCCCTCTTGGAGTCCAGGTTGAAAACCTACCTGTTTGGCCACTGGGCACAGTCCATTGTTTGGAAGGTAGGGTCCTTGGAATGGAAGCTGGGCTGTGGTTTATCTTCGTAACAGCCTGACAGAAAAAGGAGCATTAGGGAAGTAGGATGACTGCAGTTTCAGGAGGATTTATTTACAGTTCCTGAGAGAATGAATTGTGTTACGTTTTCACACTTCAGGTATAAACAGTACGCTAATAGCCAAAGCATCTCTACCAATTCATGAGGAAAAGTCTCTAGAGGACTTATGTCAGTCAGCTTGTTAAAAAACACTCATTGTTGAAAAATACTTCAAAGCATAAAAAAGTTCTTTTAAAGTGTTCTGCAATTCAGATTTTAAAGTGACTCAGAAATCATCGCCATCCACCTCAGTTAATGAGATTTTGCTGTTCATATGTCAGCTACATCTAGTAGAAAGGGAAAAATAATACATTCTGATAAGTGATAATCACTTAAACTTTGGATCCAAACTAAGAGAACAAAGCTTTAATAGTGGGAGAGAACGGTTAAGAGATATGAGGTAAGAAATAAAGGAGGGAAAATCGAAGAATTTAGTCAAAACAAGAAAGCTGAGGTATTTAAATATATGACTATCATTTGATGTTTATTGATTAAGTGTGAACTTTTACATTTACTCATTTCAAAACACAATAAAAACCTCAAGTATTTTGAGCAATTTTATTTCTGTCTAGTTTTTATGAAAATTATTTTTTTCCAGTATATAGCCAAGAATAATTAAATTTAAAATATTTTCAAAGAGAGCTTACTTTAATTTTATATCTTTACCTCAGTTATCTGGCATCTTTTTTTCTATTTTAATTGTTCAAGTGCAGTTTTCTGTCTTTTAATTCCCTGGCATCTTAAAACTAGTGATATTAAGATTTGCGTTCGGGTACTGACTGACACGTTTATTTTGTGTCTCTTAAGTGAGAACTTAACGAACTGCTGGTAGCATGGACTGTGGTCATCTCCAGTTTTGACAGTTGATACAAGGCAATTTTATAAGTGATAAAATCACGTGCTGTTGTGTATGTGATAGAGTTATGTCAGGGAATTATTTTGTTATCCTTGTTGGATATAATCCTTTTTTAGTTTATAAGTAACCTAATGTTTGCTACTTACAATGTTTTACTGACTTCAGAACCACCTTAACCTTACTAGTTTACTGTGATGCCAAGCATGATACACATTTTTTTGAGTGAAATTTTCTGAAGGAACTTATAGTCTTCTGTTTAAATGAAAGAATTTTATTATAAAGTGAGAACAGTTTTAGGAGTCACACCTGAAAATGTCATGTGTTATCTTCATTAGCTCATTGCCATGCTTGTGTGACGTTTATGCCTTCTGTAAATCTAGATGCAGGTAGAGTTGGTGTATACAATATGTATTTGTTTAGAAGATAAATTCCGCTGGATGGTAATAATTCTAAAGGCTATATATGTTGTTACTAATGGTCAAAATGAAGGAAGTTACATTATTTCAAAAACTGCTGTCTTTCTGATTGTACCAGGTAAGGATTAAATTTGGACCAGGTCTCAAATATGAAGATCCTAAATTAAATTTAAGTTACGTCGTTTTGGCTTAATATTTTATATTACAAATAGTCACTTATTGAATACTATATGTACAACAGTTAGCTTAAAACTGTGAGTATATGATAAATTCCCTAATAGATGAACTATGTAGCAATCATAGGTTGAATTTTATAATTAATATTTTTTATTTTCTACTTTACTGGATAGAGTCTTAGGACTAGTCCCCTCTCTGTCTGTCCCATTTTTCAACCTCAAGATTTAGGAAAGTTTTTTTTTTCCTGCTTATCACATTTTTTCCAACCCAACACATTGTTGGAATTTAAGAAGAGCCTTCCTCATTAGGCCTGTTCCATCTCCCAGGATTTCGGAGGACCCTCAGTGAGTCTTTGGATATGCACTGGGTACCTTCATGGTGGCCTGCTTTAGGGACTGAGGACATGCTCCTTTTCAGCAGGGACCTTCCACCATGGTCCTTAAAGTCTAGGGTATACAGATGTTAAACAGACAATTACAAATAATTAAGAATCCATAAGTTTGTCAAGTACTATAACAAACAACAGGGAGACAGGAGAATGTCTCCCAGGAAGATTGCTTGACGCCATTGAGAACTGAAGACTGAACAGGGTGTGAAGAAAGCCGGACAGAAGATTGTAGGCAAAGAGCACAACCTGTGTGAAGAGGGCGTGGAGATGGGACAAAATAAGGTGGGATGCAGCAACCGTCAGAAGCCTCCTTGTTGGAGTGAGGATGGTGAGGAGCTCAGCTGTAAGCAATTTTGAGGACTTTTTTCATAAGGAAAAAGTGGAACCAAAGAGGAAGAAAGACACAACTACGTTTTCATTTTACAAGGATCACTGCGAGCATAGTGTGAAAAATGACTTGAAGGAAGGCCACGGATTTGGGTGAGACCGGTGAGGAAGGCATCATTGCAATCTAAGTGAGGGATGATAGCCATCTGAAAGAGGGGTGGATGGAAGAGCAGGAGAGGGATTTTGAAGGTGAGAATGATAGGGCTACCTGATGGATTTGTGGGGACTTAGTGAGAGGAAAGGATGAGAGATGCTGCCTAAGCACATGGTTTGAACTAGAACGATTACCCAAACAAGGAACATTAAAGATGGGTTTTGGGACCTTTACCTCTGTGAAAACTTAAAAACAAATTTGCATATTACTGTTTCTTGCATAATTTTGTTCTGGGCATCATGATTAAATATTCTTATTTTTCACATTGTTTCCTTTTCTATTGTCTTTATTTAAGGTATCTTTGTAAGTATGCATGTTTGTCTTTTGAAAACTTAGTCTTTTCAAATTATCCATTTCAGTTCCAAATAACTGGGTTCTTACCCCCTGGTACCTCTCTATATTGATTCTCCTTTATACTTGAGCTTTCTTGGATGAATGATAAGTTTTTTGATTTTTGATGTTCTTCCCTTGTTAATTTCTCTTCTCTGGAATATATGTAAGTACATCTATAAGGATATGTATGCACTCACCCATCTACACATGCACAGTTTTAAGACAGCACAGAGTTGGTGTGTAATACAATATGGAGAAAGGAAGAAAAAATTAAAACCTGTTTTCTTTAATGGTTTGTCTTGGAAGATGGACACATGCTAGAAGGTAAAGCACTGATGATCTTTTGGGGGGAATTACAAAGAGTTTACCATTTGTCTGCTTACTAAAGTCAGAAAAATAGGAATTCAGTTCTTATTTCCTCCACATACTTTCAGGACATTATGACAGATTTAACATGAATTGTAAAGTGTCGGGGGCGTGCTCTAATTCCCTTTCACGCACAAAAATCAAGTTTTAGCCTCTTTTGGAAATATTTACTAGCAAGCATGGGCAGAGTTTAAAATGCTTTCGGATTGCATGACAGCATGGTGCCACTTCGATTGAAGGCTTGTAATACTTTATTTTCTCTCCTGAAGAGTCAAGATAAAGCCTGTAAACACTTTTCCCATTTTGTTGTTCCTGTTGTACCATTGTGTTTAGCTCTGACCTTCCCTTCCCACCCCGCTTCCAGGGAAACAAAAGTGTTTTCTTACTCTGCAGCTCCTGCTGAGAGCCCCAGCTGTTGGGCCGCAGTTTCAAAGTTGTGCCTTGTTTGCACACTGTAATTCCCACTGGTCAGACAACTTCCTTAGTCTCACCTGAAGTATATGAGTTTCAAGGGGTATATTTTCAAGGGAAATCTTTGTCAAAACATACCAGGTACAGCTGATTTTATTTTTTATATAAAATCTAATTATTGTATCTTTTTGAAAATTAATGATGATATATGTCAACATAAAACCTCAAGAAAACTCACCAAATAACAGGTTCCAGTAACTACTCTATTCATTCACCATTAAGAATAACTGCAAATGTGTTGAGCCACATGGAAGCTGAGGGCCACGTTAGGTTCTGTTTAGACTTTGCTCTCCAGCAGCCTCAGTCTGTTCAGAGAAATGGACATGTTGGTAAATGGTATAACTCTCTGAGGAGTTAAGTTCTGAGAGAAGACAGATGGGGAGGAACTGGCTCTACCTGGACAATTTGGGAGAAGCCTCAGATGAGGTGGGCAGCTGCATTCATTAAGTCTTACCCTTGGAGCTTCCAAATTATGAGCAGGGGAGTGGCTTAAATACAGGATATAAATGCAGGATGAGCAGTTGGGTAATAGTGTTAGGTTTTGTATTGTGGGGACACACTGAAGAGGCAAATTACTCAGTTGGGGGTGGGTAGGTGAAGCTTACCTAGAAAGTGATACCAACTTTGAGACCTAAAGATGTACAGGAATTAGAAGGGTAAGAGGGAGCCAGCGAGGACTTTCTAGGTAGATAAAGAGAGCAGCCTGTGAAGGCTCAGAATGAAAGCAGATTTTGGGGGGATAGATCATGAAACGCTTGGGTCCTGGGCCATGGAATGTGGGCTGCCTTGGAGGCAACCTGATGACACTGAAGGATTTTAGGCAGGAAGTGCTAGAATCAGACTCCCACTATTAGATTACATGTTATTTATTTTAAAAATTGGGAACATCGGTGAATCAATTTCCAGCGAAAGTTTCACTGCCTAGAACTGGTTCCACCTTAAGGCTTGGTCTTTAGTACCTAGAAGGCTGAGCTTTTTGTATCCTGCAATGGCAGTGATTTTTTTCTACCCTTCTTTTTGCTGCTATTTTCATCTGCATCTGTCCTGTTTGTGGAACATAGAGCCCCTGCTGGAATTATAAAGGGTGATGGAAAAAGTAACAAGAGAAAGAAAACGTGTATCAGTGCAAACCTAATGTTTATTTTGGTGCTCCTATGAGTACTTGGGTCTAAATTAATCTGATGTTCTCATCACAATTTTTCAGCTTAGGAACTGACAGACCGCAGGTTAAATAATTGGAAATTATTGGTATAACCCGAACGACATTACAGCTGCCAAGTGTGGGTACACAGGAGCCAGGCTGCTTTTGTCCGCTTCCTCCTAAACATTCTTTCCGCATTCTTTATCAGCACATGATCCTGAGGTACAAAAACCCTTTGTGTCCCACTGGGAGTGAGAGAAAATCAAACCTATATATTGGTTTTGCTCCTGGTTAGGAATCACTAACATTTCTGTATTAACCACCCCGGTTTCGAATGTAGATAAATGTTTTCAGCAAGATGCGTCCTACCTTTTCCCCAAAGATGTCACCATTCAAACACAAGAAATTTCAAACACAGACCATAAATGTCTGTTTTCATCTACTTGATGCCATGATTTGTGGCTACTTGTTAGAAATGTAAATTTAATGGTGCTTAGCTTATTAGCAAGCACTTCTAGCAGCACTTCCCATTTGCCAGACACTTTATATAAATGAACACATTAATCTTTACCATAATCATCTGAGGTAGGTATTATTGTTATGCACTCTTACAGTCTGAATTGTGTCCCCCAAATTCATAGGTTGAAGCCATAACCCCTAATGTGACTTTATTTGAAGATTAAGGTCTTTAATGAGGTAATTAAGGTTAAATGAGGTCGTAAGGGTGGGGCTCTAATCCAATAGGACAGGTCTCATAATAAGAGAGACCAGGGATGCAAGTACACAGAGAAAAGGCCATGTCAGGACACAGGGAGAAGGCAGCACCTTGATCTTGGACTTCTAGCCTCTGGAATTTTGAGGAAATGAATTTGCTGTTTAAGCCACCCAGTCAGTGCTCTTTTGTTGTGGCAGCCATAGCAGATTAATAGATACATGTCTTTTTTGCACGTGGAGAAATGGAGGTATGGAGAGATTAAGCAGTTGGGTCAAGGCCATGCATTTTGAAAATGAGAAGGCCAGGATTCACACTTGGAAAGTGTAATTATATAGTCAATGCAGTTAACCGCTGTGCTGTGCTGGTTCACGTGTAGGTAGAGCTTCTCACTGCCTGGGCCTGGATGGCGTGATTATATGCTGCCTCTAGCATGGTTTTCCCTTCCCTCCTTTTCTCCACCGCCCCCCTACTTTCTAGTGACATCCATGGTGCTCACTTTGGGCTGTACTGGCTAGGAATAACACACCTGCAGAATCCCTTACTCTTATCATGGTTGGTTATTTGCTGTGGCTCAGGCAATTTCATGGTTCAAAATGAGCGAGGTCAGCAAACACTGTTACATTTTTTCTTGTCATGCATTAACTTTCAAATAGTAGCAAAACTCACCTTCAATTTTTCCCAGCATCAGTCTCATAGTTCTGTTAAACGCTGCTTCCATAGTATATTGCTGACTGCCATGTTTTGGAAAATAATGTCTGGGAAAGGACAGGAAGAAGGAGAAAAAAGAAGTTGTTTGAATTAAAGTGGCCCTGTTAATGCCTGAGACTTGTCTGACTGATTAGTTGAGTACTTTTAATTATTTAAAAGTATGTTCTATGCTTTATAGTAGTCTTTAAAATAGGATAGTAGTTTTGGTGGATACTTATGCCTCAGTAAACATACAGAAATGGTACATACATTAGGTGGGCTTGGTCCCCAATTGATGATTTTTAGAGAAAAACCCAAATGGGTGGCTTAGCATGGTTGGGGGTGGGGACAGGTATTTATAGATCTTGTCACAGAATTCAGAATAATGGGCTGAGCATGGACATTGGAGTGCAAATAAAACTGAATATAGCCCTGGCTCGTGTAGCTCAGTGGATTGAGCTCGGGCTGTGAACCGAAGGGTTGTCAGTTCAATTCCCAGTCAGGGCACATGCCTGGGTTGCGGGCCAGGTCCCCAGTGGGGCCAGGTGAGAGGCAACTACACATTGATGTTTCTCTTTCTCCCTCCCTTCCCCTCTCTCTAAATAAATAAATAAAATCTTTAAAAAAAAGCTGAATATAAATCCAAATGCTGGTAGTTGCTAATTTACGTTAGTTAAACCATTGTTTAATGTCTTTTGATCCAAAATGTGGTTAATAATAATAATAATACCACCTATTTTCTGGCTGTTATAAAGATTAAATGAAAAAAGTGTTACCTAGAATTTTAAAAAGTACGTTTTTCACTCAAATAAAACTCCTCTTTATTTCTCATTTCTAGAAGGGTTTTTCCTACTGCTTACCTGGTTATTGTTAATTTGCTCTTTGATAACATGTTTCCAGTAGAAGCACCATTCTGTTTGTTCACGAACTCTGACAGCCGCCCTCCAGTACATCTGTGTCCTTTCTGTCTAGTCTTGGTCCCCTTGGAAGGCCTAGTCTCGACTGCTCCTTGGGATCTTCCTTTGTTCACTAGCATTCCTCACGTGACAGAAACTGTGGCCCAAATAGTCCCTTCTTCTTTTCTTTCTCTTTTTGTTTCACTTCATTTTATTTATTGTAGTAATACATAAAACGTAAGTCATCTCTGTGTCTCTGTAATAGCGTTGCCTGCCATATAGTAGGCATTATCTGTGTGCGTGTGCACGTGTTTGTATGCACCTTCCCCCCTTTGTTGATACATTTTAAAATAAAATTGTATATATTTACAGTGATGATTTGGTACACATAGTGAAGTGATTATTATAGTCTAGCTAATTAACATATCACCTCACACAGTTAACATTTTGTGTGTGATGAGTGCGCCTGAAATCTACTCAGCGTATTTCCAGTGTTCTGTAACAGTATTAGTCATCTCTATGAATTTTCAGTGAATTGTCTGCTAGGTGAAGCATTTTTATGATACAGATCTTTGTAAAGTTACATTATTGTCAGATGCTAGGTAGTTTTTTTCCCTTTACAATTTTATTTTTTTGCATTGAAGGGAATAGCTGGGAATTTGATGGCAACACCAAGCTCCTTGCAATTCCTAGCAAGACTAAATAGCCTCAGCACTGGTTACTTGCTAGAACCTAACAATAAATGTGTAATGTGTGCTACTAATAAATCACTGTTCTGTGTTTAGAATGTCCTTGCTTAAGTTATTTAAAAAATGTCATTATGGGTTGATTGCAAGAAAACCGTAGGTTAACATTTTTATAGATGACTAGGTGTTTCTGACAATTTTCCTAATCATATAGTTGAACTGTAATTATATAGCTTGTATTTATTTGTGGGTAGCATTATAATGTCACAAAATTGACATTGTTATGTGTAGCTCAGTTCTCCTTTTTATTGTGGGTTCCAAGACTCCATGGTAATGTTTTTGATGCTGTGAGTATCCTGTTGAGATAGTATGCTTGTTAAAAATGGAAATTTAATTTCTATGAAGTTTGTATGTGTTTTGAAGGAAACACATACAGGCTTATGGATTTGATTTGTATTTTCTGAAAGGAAGGAAACTGGAGTTTAAAAATGTGATTTGCTTTGAACAAATTACGCTAATTAAATTTAGTTTTGAGGCCACTATTAGTAGAAAAATTGTAAATGAGGATGATTTTCCATTGCTCCTGTCTGCATTTCTCAAGTATATAACTCAGTATTTTCTTAACACTTTGTTTTTTAAACAGATCATTAACAAAGTTAACAAGCGATTTATTTGCAATTTGAAAGTTTACTTTATAATGGACTAGACAAGAAATATTTTCTTCCCTAGTTTATTTCTAACCAGGGAAACAAATGTTGAGCCGTAGGTAATAGGCTCAACAGCAATGAAGTTAGTATCACAGACTCAGTCTTAACTCACATTTGTAGAAGTTAGCATTAGGTTGCTTAACTTGTTAAAACTTGAAGGCAGAGGATTATTGAAGGTCAATAAGTCACTTGAAAATTTAACTATGTTTATAAACATGATTGAAAATAACCTGTAGAATCCATAACTTTTCCAAAGGAATTAGCTAATTTTACTGTTAGGAATTTAAAATTTTGCTAAGCGTATACTGTTAAGGCTTCTATAAAGTGAATTAGAAAGAAGAGTTAGTGGAACTGAAACCCACTACTCTTAAAAAAAGTAACTTTGCTAAAAAAATTACTGCTTTTTAAACCTATTTTATACTCTCTTGGAAATAACTTAAGACCAGATTTTTGTTTCCTTTTATTTCACTTGATAAACATGGCACTTGTAGCCTGTGTATCTAGCATTCATCAGTGACTACAGTTGAAGGACACTTTGGTCGGTAGTTAGGATATGTTTCCGTGGCAGCAGGGGACACTGGGGATGTGTAAGGAACCATGAAGCGGTGGGCGGGGGCGGGGCAGGGGATAGACTGAAAAGGAAATGACTGACCCTGGAAATTATCAGGACATCCTGCCCAGGATGTCATTACCAAATCTGTGTTCTGTTATTTTTATAAAAAGATAAAATCTATACATACCAGAGGACAATGGCAAGCAGCAGCATAATTGGCCTGTGATGATAAAGGACATTTCATACCACATTAGCCTAGTACTTTTTAATCAGAGGTTCAGTTTAATTACAGTATAATTCTAAACTAGCTGTAGGCACTGACTATGTGATGATGATAAAGTACAGAGATTTTATCTGGGACTGGATCTTCCCATCAAGCAATAGCTACGATTGTGTGCAAAGTGACCTTGAACATACAGCAGCGTTTCTGTGACTTGGACATTAAGGAAATGCATGAGATCCTTTAGGACATTGGCTTTCCCTTAGTAATTTGTTTTCTGTTCCCTTTTTCATCTTTATGAGTAAGTAGTCACTCAGAAGAGAGTCAAGTTCAATGTTACTACACTTAACCCACACCAATTTATAATATTCAAGGAAAAGAAGGTAAAAAGGAAGAGGAAGTAAACAATCAGAATTATTACTTTTGAATGATGTTATTATTATGAAAGACATGCTGCCTTTTTCCTTTTAAAGATTCAGAGTGGTGAAAAACAAGATGTAAAGGCATCAATAGGATAAAAATATGTTGGAAGAAAAAGACTCTGCTCTTGTAGGCCTTGGTAATATAATACTGTATGTTGCTTAACATTTAAAAATGGAGAGGGACTTTGCTGGGTCCAGTGTTGATGGCTTTAGTATACTATTAAGAGCCCATGTCATGATAACAATTAGACATTCAGGTTAGTAAAGTTTTATTAAATCGCACATCTAAGGAAGTTAGCCCTAAGATGGCTCAGCCAAGAAAAACGCCTGATGTTGATGTATCAAGTCGTTCTGCGAGCAGGATACCACCTGGTTCCTCCTTGCTCTGACTTCATTTGTTGTTGTCTGTGATAATGAGAACTGGTCATTGGCTTAATGCCTTTACTTGTAAGAGACAGATGCTATCTGATCCCTACTGTCAGAAGAATTTCCAGAATAAACCATTCGACCAAGAACAATTGCTGTCTTGTGGATTGCAAACAGTCGGGAATTCTCTGTGTTCTCTCGCACCTTGCTTTGTATGTCCTTGTGTGTCCATCTGTAGCAAAACTGCACATCGGTGGCTTTTCAGAAGATGCTGCTTGTCTGTGATTTGGCTGTTCTTTATTGCCTTGATATGACCACTCAGTACCTAAAAATGCCACATTGCTAGTTCACTGGTAGCATTTCTATTGCCCCATCTCCCCCAGTGTGTTTCTGGTTGACTCTTCTGATATATACATTTTCTTTTAAATGTCCTTAGTGTCTAGAACCCCTTCTCTTTCTCCATCTGCTTTATCTCATGCTGTGTCTACACGTAATTCACAATTAGACTTTTCTTTAGATCTGTGCCCATATCAGAGTAGAAAAAGCCATTTATCATGACTAAAGCAAATGCAGTACAGTGAGTGCACTATGAACTTTGAGAAAAGGTGGATGGAGCCAGGTCACAGGAGTTTATTTTCTTTTCTGTTAAATTTGATTTATTGGGAGTAATATTGGTTAATATACACTTCTGGTGTCCAGCTTTGTAATAAATGTGTCATCTTCATGTTGCATCATGTGCTCACCACTCGGTCTGGTCTCTTTCCATCAGCATGTATTTGACCCCCTTTACCTTCTTCATCTTCCATCTTCCCTCTTCCTCTCTGATAACTATCCTACTATTGTCTGTGCCAATGAGTTTGTTTTGTTAGTTTGTTGTTTTCTGTTTTATATCCCATATGTGAGAGAAATCATAGGGTTCTTGACCTTTTCTCTCTAACTTTGTTTAGCATGATGCTCTCAAGATCCATCCATGTTGTAGCAAATGACAAGATTTCATCATTTTTTATGGCTGAGTAGTATTCCATTGTATATATGTACCACAGCTTCTCTATCCCATCATCCACTGAAGGACACTTAGACTGTTTCTATGTCTTGGCTATTGTAAACAGTACTGTATTGAACATAGGGATATTTTTACAAAAAAGTGTTTTCAATTTTGGGGCGGGGTAGATACCCAGAAGAGGCGTTGCTGGTTTGTGTGGTAACTCCATTCTTAATTTTTTGAGGAACCTCCAAACAGTTTTTTTATAGATGCTGTACCAATTTATATTTCCACCAGCAGTGTACGAGTGTTCCCTTTTCTCTACATCTTCTCCAACCCTTGTCATTTACTGTCTTATTGATAACAGCCATTCTAATAGTGTGAGGTGGTATCTCATTGTGGTCTTGATTTGCATTTATTTCCATTATAGCTAGTGAAGTTGAGCATCTTTTTATACCTGTTGGCCATCTGTATGTTCAGTTGGGAAGAGTTGCTTCAGGTCCTCTGCCCAATTTTTAATTTTTTTTTTTTTTTTTTTATTGCTGAGTTGTAGAAATTCATTATATATTTTGGATATTAGCCCCTTATTGGGGGTATCATTTTCAAATATCCTCTCGCATTCAGTTTGTTGCCTTGCTGTTTGATTGATGGTTTCTTTGGGAGGAGGGGCAGAAGTGTTTTAGTTTGATGTAGTCCCATTCATTTGTTTTTGTTTTTACTATTACTAGGAATATATTTTCAATTTTACTTATAGGCTGGGTTGGATATTATAATTCTAAGTATTTCATTTGGTACTTTGCCTCTTCATAGGGTTTGGGAATAGTGTTTGACATCATCCAGAATGAGTCTTATTAGGGTTCTTGAGTCATTTTTTTTTGTTTGTTTGTTTGTTTGAAGAAAGCAAGAATGTATTTCCTGCCATCAGGGGTGAGTGTTAAAAACAAGCAAACAAGCAAAATAAAAGAAACTCTGTAAAATGTTAATTTGAGTTAATGTCTGACATGCATGCAAGCAGGATTAATATATTCATTTATTTTTATGTTTCATTTTTTGACTGATTCAATTAGAACAAATTTAAATTCTGAGAAGAAAATGCATAGCAGCCAGATGGTCCATTTTAGAACCCCTCTTGAGTTAGTTAGCAAGTGTTTATTTTTGTACTTATCCTCTGGAAAATGGTATATAGTACTGGGAGAGGTAAAAGACCTATAATACCCAATTCCTCTAAGTATGTAAATCTTGTTGGAGACTTTTGAAATGTAGATTTTTTAAAGATTCTTAGTAGAAACTGAGGAGTAGCTCTCACTAAGTTAATGATTAATATTACTATTTAAAACAAATTAACTGATGACGTGTTACGTGATCACACGAAGGTAACTGGGGAATGATTATGGAATCAGGACAAGAAAGGAGATAGATTTTGAACTGGAGGAGAGAAAGGTGTGAAAGGGTTTCTTAATAAAGGAGCTTTGATAGCACAATCACTGCATTATTGCACAGGTTGCATGGGAAAATCAGGAAATTGATAAATTAGTTCATCACTTTACAAGTGTGTCTCCATTTGTTCATCTTAGTTCACTGTCTCAAGGTCTGGATTGGCTAGTCTCTTGAGGATTGTTGAAGTATCCTACACTACACAAGCAAAAAAAAAGAAAAAACAAAAATGAAAGCATTTGTTGTGCAAAATTGTAAATATTTAAAAAGATAAAGGATTTCATGGTCTGTCTAAATCATGAAAAAAACCTCTGGTCAGTGAGGTAAGGTAAGTGACCAGTTAACAATCTGAACATAAGTAATTGGCTATACTTAAGTTGTAATTATAGAACAAAATTAAAGAATATGTAAGAGATGATGAAAATACATTTTCCAAATTACTTTGAAAGATAAGGTGTAATGGGGGCTTTTAAATAAATTTTTTGCTCTCTGAAATTTAAATTGGAAATGCTATCCCATTTGACTCCCTTATTTGTCTTAAAACTGGTGTCAGGACTTACCTATTCATTAAAAATAGAGGACTGCCTTTTTAAAGGTGATGTTTGTACACTGATCCTGCAGTGGTGCTCAAAGTTATGTTGGTATGGGTGTGACAACTAGAGTGGTTTAGGGAAAAGGGGTGTAATAGTGAGTAACAAGAAATGAATGTGGAGAAGCAGTAGAAGTGCTAAGGGCTTGAATGGTACGGTGTAAGGTTTTAGGCCTTGTACGGTGTGGTGTATGAAGGCTCAGAATGGCCCTTGGCCATGGTGGTGGATGTGATATTAGAAAGCTCCGTGTAAAGTGGGTGGGATACTGGATGGGAAGTCCTGAGCCCTGTGTTTTGTAGCCTGGACTCCACCTCTAACTTAGGTATGTAAACCTCCTGGAGCCTTTGTTTTCATCTGGAAAAATGACAGCGTAGACTGAGCTAAATGAGAGTGTTAGCCTTCTGTATTTTGTGCAGGTTATTCTCACAATTCACTGTAGAAACACTTGAAGGTGGGTGGATGAGCTAGGGACTTGCTGTGCAAGTGTGAGGAGTAAGGGCTTGGGGTTGACACAAGAATGAAGAGGAAAGCAGAGATCAGGGAGATGGGGTGGAGAGGGAAATGGCAGTTTGCAGACAGGTCGAATGTGGAGGATGAAGAAGAGGGAGTCAAAAATAACTTAAAATTCTTGAGCCTAGGGGATTTTGAGGACAAAGTTAACATTGACAGTTACAGGAAATGTTGCAAACACTTGCTTATTGTTGGGAGGAGAAGATGAGCTCCGGCTTTCACGTGTCAAATTTTAGTTGACATCTGAATGAGATATCCTGCGGGCATCTGGAGTGGAAAGGGAGTGAGGGAGGTCGAGCCTGGTGGTGACGACACCAGCAGTCTCCTGAACGGAAAGTGAACCGGCTCTTTGAGGAAGGAATGGGCAGAGAAAGTGATGGCCTGAGGTTGTAGTGAGGATGGGGGAAAGCCCTCCGTGTAATTTCATACTCAACAGTGTGGAAGTGAGGCAAAAATAAGTTAGAGAAATCAGAGAAGGCAGGGGGCCTGAGAGGCTTGAGCAAGCCAGTGAGTTTGGTTATGAGATAGTAGATGCCCTCAGGCAGTTTCCTTGGACTAATTCTAAAATGTTGATGTGTAAGAAAGAACTTTCTGGAAGAAGTGGGAATTATAAGAATACACTCCTAATGTAACCACAAGATAGAGCATAGACGTTCTATGCTCTAAGAAAATAAATGATATTAAGTAAAATTCAAGACAATTCAACAGTGGGCCAAGAGAGGAAAAACCTCCACACCACCTTAGTTCTGTATTCATTGAGCAATTAACAGTCCTTTCTAATTCCTCCCTCAGACCCTACCTAACCTGTACTGCCATCTACCAAAAACAAAGCGCTAATCCTTTGCAGGAAGGCAGAGAGATAAAAACCAAGGTGTGAAACCTCCTCTTTCACAATTACTGAGATTAAAGATATGAACACAGTCCCTCCCAATCAGTGGACAGCTTGGTTTGATCACCCCCATTAGTAAACACTTTGTATTTGTTAAGGTGGATTCTTTTACAGTGGAATTTGGACAGGGCGATTAAGTCAGTACAGGAGTGACTTTTGTTAGTTTGAAGAATAAGAACTTGAAGCTAGATGTTACAGTGAGAAACATCTACCCGAGGAAGGCCACGCTGAAAATTAGGAGTTTAACTACAATTTTCAGTGCCATAATCCTTTCAGAAGTGAAATGCAGACATTTTTGTCCATCTGAGACATCTTATTCATTGCTGTGACGGTTTTTTTTGAAGCTGGGGACGTAAAGCACTAGTGAACGCCCAAACCACCCCACTAACATTGTTGTGGATCTTAAAGAGTGTGGCTCTCTAGTCACCGAGTAGACATTTGTCAGGTAGAGCGATCCCAGGTCCATGCTGGTAAACTCGGTGCTTGCTGAGGCTTTACCTTGGTCTGAGACCCACCCCTTTGACTCACTGAGTACATCTGGCTTTCTCTGTAGCTCTCTAGGAAGGAATGGGAACCTTGTGTGAGGAAGATTAAGTCAGCAGAATGGCTTGAGGCTGGGTGAGGAAGTGCTGTAGGGAATGACTGCTGAATTCTGCATCCTAGGAAATTTATTAGTAACAATGTAACTTAGCCTACAACAGAAGGCACTTTGTCATGTGCTTGCAAATTAGCAAAACTTAGAATACTGTTTTACTATCTTTGTCTAGCTATAATGCTGCTTTTCTTTGATGTGGGCAGGTGAAAAGCAAAGCAACTATGAAAATGATCTGCTAAGTAACAGATACCCAAGGCATGGTTCTCTTTCCTTTAGCTAAAACAAACAAACAAACAAACAAACAAAACCCCACATTTATTTGAGACCATTTCTCTCTTAGAGTGGCAAAAAGCATCATTAAAGTGCAAAATGGCCTGTATTGACACTCACATTTTGTAGTACATTTTGTTTGACTTTGTCAGTTATAGAGGGCATGTTAGGGTTCCCTCAGTAAATGTATTCCACTTTCCAGAGGAGACAGAAGGATTGTGAGAACAGTCCCAGCACAAGTATATGAAATGAAGGTACTAAGCAGTACTTCAGGTATGAGACAGTTCATGTGGTGGGGGAATCCACCACAAGCGTCTGCCTCAGACTGGCGGGAAGATGAGTCCCGTTGCAGCCACGCATGCTCAGACGCAGTGCTGGCTCTGGGCTGGATCCAGCGAGGAGGGGAAAAGTGAAGGGCTTCTGTATATGCTGGTATTACTTATCAGAAAACAATGGCGTTGGGAGGAGAGATGCGGGTTAGGTGAGAAGGAATCCATGAACCACAAGCAAAACTTAGCCAGTTCTTAACTCTTTGATCTTTCTCTCTCTCTCTCTCTCTCTCTCTCCCTCTCCCTCTTTCCCTCTTTCCCTCTCTCCCTCTCTCTGAACACAGATATCAAAACAATATCTTCAAAGGTTGCCTGCATTCATTAATTCAATTAGGGAGGGGTGCCACGCCCCCTCTTTCAGTTAGTGTTATGTCAACACATCTGCCCTAAGTAAGGTGATGCTAAAACACCCCTTTACTTGCAGCGCATTGTTCCTTCTCTGGGCCCTTTAATTTGGTGGCCGTGGCCATGGCAAGTGGAAGACAATGGTCGTAGAGAAGCTGTAAATGCCTCAGAACTGAGCTGTTCGTGTTCTCTCACACCTGTGAAAACAAGGTGGTTTTTAAATAGGAACTTTATTATTATCAACTTTGCTCTATTCTTTCTTAAATTTCTATTCTTAATTCTTACCCAGGGATATGTTGATTGATATGAGAGAGAGGGAGAGAGAGAGAGGAGATAGACAGATATGCATTGAAGTAAGAGAGAACCATTCATCGGTTGCCTTCCATAGACACCCCGACCAGGGATATGAACCTACAGCCTAGGCATGTGCCCTGACTGGGATCAAACCCACAACCTTTTGGTGTATGGGATGATGCTCCAACGAACTGAGCCAGCCGGCCAGGGCTGCTCTGTTCTTAATGGAAATAAATTGTCAGTGTCTAACTTATGTATTTGAATATGTACTATCTGTATCAGGTTTCTATTACAAATATCAGCTGCTTTTTATACAAAAGAGTGTTTCCTTTCTGAGTATTTAGGAAAAAGTGGGTAAGTACAATCTTTTCTTTATTGCTTTTAAATATTATTCCTTTATGGTGGTGATTCCTCTTGAATTTTAGCATTTAGAATTTGATTTATAGGTTACGGAAAAAAGATTGCAACTTTGTGGTAAACTTTGAATGCAACCATGAAAATAATATTACTATCTTTATTTCTCTCTCATGGATATAATACATGTGCTAGAGAGTCCTAAGTGTAACTGTTTGCATTTTCTTTAAGAGAATTTGTTAGCTTCCTGAAATAATATTGGCTTGTTTTATTTTTCATAAGTGTGTTACTTTTTCTAGAATTTAGTTTAGGGTAATTTCATACCAAAATGGGCACACATTTTTATTCTTTTTTGCTTTCTTGATTGCTCCGAATTCTTCATGAAATTGGGAATCACATTTTAACTTCTTACTGCTTTTTTATTAAGTGTTTGGGAAAATAAACACATGGCTGCAGCTTTATTTTACATCCTGTGTCAATAACATGGTAAAATTTGAATTTCTTCCCTCTCAAGATTGATTTAAAAATCAGTTGAGAAACAACAGACGTTGAGAAACAACACACGTTTGTTGACATTAATCACCATCTAGGACTTAATGTCACATAGTTTGAATTCCTCAGTGATTATTCATAGGTTTTCCGGTTTCTAAATAAGCGATAAACCATAAACCTATAAATATGTAGTAGTTTAGTAAAACCAAAGTGAAATGATGCCTTCTTAACCATGAACGAAACTAAATTATTTCAAAAGACTACCAAATCATAGTAAAGTGTGGAAATAGAATTAGGTTTACATTTTTACCTGCTTGTTAAACTAAACATCTTTATTAACACAATGCATATGCCTCTGTAGTGTGTTATTCACACGCACTGTAACCCAGAGACTCACACGAAGCTGACAATTGCTTACGTAGTTTTGGATCAGTGGACAGTTGACCTTGGGCAAAAAGGTGTTCCCCAATGCGCAGGACATGCTGAGCGTATTGATGACCATGCTGTTCTGTGGGATGCTTTTAAGGATTTGTTTAGTAAAATCCAGATCACCTCTTGGTGTGAGAGGAGAAGTTGCTGGTGAACACAGGGGTTGCCATGGGAGGTGTAATTCTGGGGCTGCAGAATGAGATTTACACCATGAATGTCCTCTCTTGGAAATTACAGAATGAAATAGTGAATGCAACTTAACAGAAGGCATGTGTTGGTAAAACCTTCTGCCTAAATTTTTAAGAAAAAGCACTTGGTCTGTCAGCACCAGGGCTGATTTTGAAGAATTGATGTAATGTTGATGGAATGACTTCAATATAAGCATAAAATACTGTACAAAAAATACTTGATGCTGAACATTATGCTGGGATGTAGCTGTAAAACTCCCTCTTTTATTAGGAAGTGCCATCTGTTTCTTCTTTAAAATAAATTTAAAATATTTTTCTCATCGGTGGAATAAGATTGACTCTCAATCAAAATGGTATCCCAGCTCAGTCCTCTCCTTATGTTCCTGCTCAAGGCAATAACTCACAGGAAGCAGCAGGAGTCTAACTCAATTGCAATGTGTTCAAAAGCAGTTGTATTATTTGATCTCAAGTATGTTCATACAAGTCCTTCAGAGGTCCAGTTACTCAGCGGATTCTTCCTCATCCTTTCTGATACCAGATCCTGTACTGTCTCATTAACATTTCCCATTGTAATACTGCTTTGGTGAAGACCCTCAGAACATCTTTACTGAACTATTGCAGCTAGTCTTTATATCTGGTCCTCTGCTTTGTACACATGACCTCCTCCAACCAACTCATTTTTCACCATATTCTCAAATTGATTTATCTGAAACAAAATTATGATCACCTTAGTCCCATCTTAGATGTTCACTGCCTCCCTATACCTAACAAAATATGGCTTTACCTCTTAAAATGAGGCATTTTTTTATCATCTTATAGAATTCTTTGCTTTACAAATGAGGAAACAGACATAGACATATTAAGTACCTAGCCCATGGTTATATAACTGGTAATAACAGGGCTAGGATTTGGGCCAGGGAGACTGATGCTAGACCCCCTGTTTGTAAACACTGTGCTATGATGCTTCTAAAGATGATAGTTTTAAAATTTATGGTATAAAATTAAGGTTGAAAGGCAATGATTCTTGGTCTGAGAGCTGTTATGAGTACTAATTGTTTTTAAATTATTAGGTATATTTTATGGCTTCAGTTTTAGTTGAGTCATTAGCTATTTTTAAATGGACATGTATTTGCAACACTCATACATGATATATATATATATATGCACACACATATTTTTTATCAGTGCCTTTCTTTGCCCTTGTGTTGTTGACACTCTGGGGTGTACATTTTGCTCCAGAGAAAAATATAATGGCACTGAGCCTCGGTAAGAAGATATTTCACTTTTTGCTTCTGCCTGAGGCGATCATGAGTTTTCAGTTGCTGGAGAAGTTCAGAAAACTTTAACATTTTGATGGACAGAGTCATTGAAAACTTGCAGTCTTAAAAGTGAAGTTTTGATTTCAGAAAAAGAAATATACAAATATACACACTCATTTTGCCAACTTCTTGCCATTATTTCAATCCACAGTTTAATCTAAGCATTTATTTTATTTTCTGAGGTCATCAATTTCCCTTCTATTGTTAAATACGTTTGAAAGATCATTTTTCCATTGAAAAATATTTTCTAGTCATCATTAAAACTTTTGCAGATGAGTAAAGACAAGCTAATTCTGTAATGCAACCTTCGTGTGAGAACCCTTTATGTAGTTGATAACAGCCATCACGTGTCACCTTTCCTTTAAAAAATATTCAGTTTCCTGTCACAACATGACTTTGTTCCACTTTGAATTAGAAGACTTTGAATGAAAGTATGTTAGTAGATTTTCTTTAACATTACCTAGAAAGTTAGTGGCAGTTATCTTTAACAGAAACGCATTACTGGTCCATGTTATGAGCTGAATTGTATTGCCCCAAAATTCACGTGTTAAAGTCCTGATCTCCTGTACCTCAGAGTGTGACAGTATTTGGAGACAGGCCTTCAGAGACATACTTAAAGTGAAATGAGGTGATATGGGTGGGCCCTAATCCAATGTGACTTGTGTTTTTATAAAAAGAGATTAGCACATAAGACAAGTATGAAAGGAAGACTGTGTGAGGGCACAATGAGAAAGTGGCATCTGGAAGCAAAGGAGAGAGGCCTCGGAAAATACCAAATCCGTCACACCTTGATCTTGGACTTGGAGCCTCCAGAATTATGAGAAAATAAATCTCAGTGTTGTCACTGAGAACAAGCTACCAGGCTGTGGTAGTGTGTCCTGGCCATTGAGAACAAATAGCCTCCAAACTGTGCCTTATTTCCTCAAGCTGACGAAAGTGGTTACTGAACCGTGATCTCTGACCCTGGTACTTTAAGTGGAAAGGAATGATTTGTGGGCAGACTGAAAACTGAGATTATACAAAATACGTTAGGTTTTATTTTTGTATTATTTTGTCTTGCATATTTTTTTCTATTGATATTTGTACTGAAGAAATGAATCTTCAACCTTTGGTGAAAACAATGGAAGTTAAAGACATGTAGCTTTGTAATATATAAGTTGTAGCTTCAAAATATAGGTTTTGTATACTGATGTGCAAGAGATCTATTATTTGAATCTTGAAAACATTTGTCTCATTGGTCTTTTGTGGCTTGAGAAACTTTAGGACCATTGATGTTCAAGAGTTTTAAAAGTTCAAAGTTCCCTAAGGGATCCTTGAAAAATAACTAGCAACTGATGAAACATTTAATATTTCTGAATATCTGATTTCTGTTCATAAACTGATAGTCCATACTGTCTTGGATTTTGTGATATTGCAAGTGAACTTGGAAAATTACCATTTTGTATCTATAATAGTTAAAAATTGATTTGGGAAAGCATTGGCTCTGGATGTTAAATAGGGAGGCAGGAAAAGTGTGATGGAGAACAGAACATTGACATGGTCTTAAAACATCTGCTTACAGATTTTTATTAATAGCAAAGGCAAAAAGTAGTAACTACATAGTAACACAGCAGAACACCAAGATTAATATTATTAAGGAGGGGCACATGTAGATCATGTGCGTCTGGGTATGATACCACGTTTGCGGTGTTCAGACAAGCAATGCATTACCTGAATCAGATCATGAGGCCGCACCAGGTAAACCCAAATGGAAGGATGGCCTGAAAAAACACCTGGCTTTGTTTGCTTCAAAATGGCAATTTCATGGAAGACAAAGAAAGGCCGGGGAACTGTTCCTGGGTAAAAGGAGACTCAGAAGTGAGACAATGAAATGGAATGCATGACTCTGGACTGAATCATAGACAGAGGATATACTTAAAATGGATGTTATTGACACAATTAACAGTGGAATGCAGACTCTAAATTAGGGATCAGCAATTTTTTAAAAAGAGCCAAATAGTGAATCTTTTTAGGCTTTGCTGGCCATACTGTCTCTTGCAACAGCTGCCCGGCTCTACCGTTCACACCGTTGCTGCGGACGGTGCAGAAAGCAGTGGGCACGGCTGGGTGCCGGTGAGGTTTCACAGGCAAGGTTTCACAGGCGGAGTCAGTGGTGGGTCAGACCTGGCCCACAGGTTTGCTGAGCTCTGCCTTATACAATTACATTGTGTCAAAGATCACGTTTCTGATTTGCTGACAGTATTGTGGTTATTGAGAGAATATTCTTGTGATTTGGAAATGTACACTGTGGAAATGTTGACAGGTAAAGGGGATGTTGTGTGCAAGCTACTATCAGATTGTTTTGAAGATGTAAATAAAGTGTGCAGAAGTGTATAGAAAAAGTGTTAAATATGTGGAAAAAGAAAAACAACTTGGATAATAAAGTGTATCCAGGAATTCTTTGTATTATTCTTGCAACTTTTCCGTAGGTTTGAAATTATTTTGAAGTAAAAAAAAAAGAAGCAAATTAAGAGAGATTCTATATTAAATATGGAAACAGAAGCAAGCAAGCAAACAACACACACATGCACCCCCCCCCCATTGCATTTGCCTGTGTTGTACCATCTGTGACATAGAGAACCATGTGAATAAACAGAAGCTACAAAACCAGGCTTCTGAGTGACTGACTATTCAAATAAAAGGCAGACTTCATGATGGAAAAGAAAAAAAGAACAGAATTAGGAACAAAAGGCTCATCAGAACCTCCTGCTTCACTTGGCTGTTAGGTTCTGAGGCACAAGCCTTGGGGAGAGGGTGCATGGGGAGGTGCTGCTGGCTCTTGCTCTGCCGTCTTTATCCTCCTCAGAATCAATCAGCTTTTCCTCCCCTGCCCTGCTCCCTCTCCCATTTCTGTTCTTTCTATTGTTGGCCTTTTTTAAATCTTTTCCCTCCCTTCTTCTCTTCAACTCCCTCTCATAAGATAGCATCTAGATTTGCTTCTGATACATTCCTATTATACATGAACTCAGTTTAAATCATTGTAGAGTAGTTGTAACCTGCCCAGCTGTGTTCCAATCACTTGAAGCAAAGCATCAAAATTGTAGCATGAACATACCCACTGTTAACCACACACACTCTCACATACACTTTTTGGACTTCTATCTTGTGTTAAAAATAGGAAGGAATGTGGTTTACCTGTGAGTCCATTGGCCGGTCCATTACAGACAGGCCACTTTCTCCTTATTGATTGGCTTCTTTGTGTGTTGGGTTTTTTTGGAGGTTGTTTTGTATCTATTAAATACATTTCTTAGCTCCATTTTTCACTTACTTGTAGTTCTTTCCCTTTAAGACCTCACTTTTCCTCACTAATACAGTCCTTAGTGAATCCCTTTTGTCCCATTTGCACTTGGCTTCAAACTCTTCCTGACAACTTTGTTTTTTTTTTTAAATCTGTAAAACAGTATCTATTTTATTTTTAAAGGTGCACAATGTGACAATTTAATACACAACTACATTGTGAAATGATTACATATCCATCATCTCACAGAGTTACCATTTTGTGCATGTGCAGTGATAACACTTAAGATCTACTCTCTGCCACGTGCAAGTGTAAAATGCCCTGATTTAACTAATCACCATGCTGTATATGAGGTCTGTGGAACTGACCAGCATCTCTCCATTTCCTCTCTTCCCTCAGTCTCTGAAAAATCACTGTGTTATTCTCTGGTTCTATGACTTTGACTTAAAAAATCACATATATGTGATACCATACAGTATATGTCTTTCACTGTCTGGTTTATTTCATTTAGCTCATCTTCCGTAATATCTACAATTCTGTGCCTATTTTCTTTTTCATGTTCATTTCCTGCCCTGTTTCCTGTGTTCAGATGTATTGAGAATGAAACATTTTTTTTTGTTTACTAAAATTTTCCACAAAAAATGTCACAGTTATCAGAAGACTGGATATCCTAGAAAATACCTTTACTCTTTGGCATATTTATGACAGCAGTTGGGAAAAGGTTGCACATATGCACACTGAACATTTTCAGCTACTGCCCTTAATGTCGGTTACTCTCAGGCACACGAACTTCACTTAAGGCCAAGAGAACATGGTGGCATCAAATTTACTTTTAAATGATGTCCTGCATTTATAGTTTCT
Organism: Anoura caudifer; assembly: GCA_004027475.1. Classification (NCBI taxonomy): domain Eukaryota; kingdom Metazoa; phylum Chordata; class Mammalia; order Chiroptera; family Phyllostomidae; genus Anoura; species Anoura caudifer. The sequence goes on from PVKU01000121.1 coordinate 116,636, forward strand.
GAAGACACTATCATATATTCTGAAGGTATTTTGACTCTCCAACTTAAGGGAGACTTAACACGCCCTTAACGTGTCTTTAACTTCCCTTGTCTTGTTTCTTTTCGGTTGGGCGGCACATTCTCTCTCTTCCTTAAGAGAAAGAAATTCCCTATGTAGTTAAATATAGTGGAAATCAGTATTTTTAAAAAAAATTTATTTATTTTTAGACAGAGGGGAAGGGAGAGAGAAAGAGAGGGAGAGAAACATCAATGTGTGGTTGCCTCTTGCATGCCCCCCACTGGGGACTTGGCTGGTAACCCAGGCATGTGCCCTGACTGGGGACTTGGCCCACAACCAAGGCATGTGCCCCAACTGGGGATCAAACCAGTGACCCCTCGGTTCGCAGGCCATCACTCAATCCAATGAGCCACACCAGCGAAGGAGAAAATCCGTATTTTTTTAACTGTATGTATTAAGCAATAGAACCAGGACCTGTAATAGTTTATAGGAAAGGCTTTTTAGCATTTAAAAAATAAATATATTGTGTCTTTTCTAGGTAATGCCTTATTGAGCCTTTGAAGACCTCTGTGTTAGGAATTATTGAAAAGCAAAATTCTGCCCTGTATTGATTTTTTTCTTGCCTTGCTTCTTCTGCAGTAAGAACAAAAAAACTACGTGTAGATACTCACCAAAGCATTTTTTTTTTTTTTACTTCAACTTGGTCCTTTTGTAAGAAGACAGAAGTGCCATTGCAGAGCAAAATGTCTGTCAGAGACCTAAAGGAAAAAGTGGTAGGTTACTGTGAATGATTTTATGAATTTATATCAGATTTGTTTTAACATGACTGCTTTTGTTCAAAGCTCATTAGAGGTTAATGGAATGGTTTTATAGAAAAAGCCAAAGCTCAAGCAATACCTCAAAATTAGTATTCATGAGACAAGGACACAAAGAACTTCAGAGCTCAAAGGAACCTCAGAACATTCCAAGAAACTCCATTATAGTAAAAATAATGAAACTGAGACCCCAGGAGAAGTAACTTAACTGTTAGTGAGGTCTGAAGTAGACCATGATTTTTTTTTAAACTATAATGTATATAAAATTAAAATGGTGAATTTATCATTATATTTAGAAATAACAGGATGTATCTTTTTTTGCTAGCTGTGAAGTATTTCTTATAGTAGTTTTCTATGGATGCTGCAACAAATTGCAACAAAGTTAGTGGCTTCATACAACATCAATTTAATGACATGTTTCTGGAGGTCAGAGGTTAGGTGGGTCTCAGTGGGTAAAGCATGGCAGGGCTGCGCTCCTTCTGGAGGCTCTAGGGGAGGATTCGTTTGCTGGCCTTTTTCAACTTCCAGAAGTGGCCTAACTTGCTTGCTTCATGGTTCCTTCTCTCCGTCTTTAAAGCTAGCAAAGTCAGGCCAAGCCCTTAACACACTGGGGTCTCTCTGGTTCTCCTCAACTTCCTCCCAATGATTACAAGGGTTTACCAGGTAATCTGGGATAATCTCCCCAATCTCCCCATCAGCTGAGTAGCCACCTGAGTTCCATCTGCAACCTTAATTACTGTTCATCGAATCTAACATATATACAGAATTTGGTGACTAGAATACTTTTGTTGTTGGGTGGGGGTCATTATTCTGTCTATCACAAGCACTAATCTGAATACTCATGTTAAAATAAAAATGTGACCAGAAGCATCTACATGCCTGCTTGGACACAAAGATAGGCTTTATTTGATTGTTAAATGCTCCAGTTTCTTCCCCTATCCTCAACCCTGGTGTTAGAACATCTTCTTAAAGCAGTATAGGGCATGAATAAATAACAACAGTATGAGAAATGGCCAGCATTTTGTTTTATTAGATTTGAAGTGGCTTTCCTGGTCAGAATATAAATTATTTTGGAGGCATTTTCAAGTTATTGGAAGTTGAGTAAATCAGACAGGAGTAAATACTCCTTGTGTGTATTCTTACCTTATTAATTTGTAGCAGCAATTTCCCTTGGCATACATCTACAGCTACGTACAAAAGATAACCTTTTGTTTTTTTATAGCATAATATATGCTTTCCAGCTAGATAAAATAAGCAGAGGAAGGCACTCATTTATAGTGTCATTACTATTTTTTCAAGGTTAGATACTGATCTAGTTTTGTTAATCTTGCCATGGATATTGTGATTTTATTTTTCTACAAATGTGAAAAGTACATTTGTCATTGCTATCTACTAACTACCTTGTTTCAAAGTTGCCAGATTTATTTATCAAAGGGAACTTCTACAGGAAAGGAACTTACACTGTGTTGGTAAAATCAGATGCATTAAGACTCTCTCTTTTTGGAAAAGGTATTTAACTTGTATGTTGAATTACCCTGGCCCGAGGCAGTGCTTCTATTTGCTACAAAGTTTTAGAAAATTATTTCTGATTGAAATAGAATCATTCCAACTTTTCAAAGTGTTGAAAAAAAATCTCCGATTCAAGGAAAGTACTAAAGGGTAGTTTAGGTGAAGATAATGAAGAGAAAAGACAGTGGAACTCGTCGTGATCTGTTTTGGGGGTGGGGGTAGGAGGTGGGGGTGTTGACACGTGTATAAGTGAATGGCCAATGAGGAGATTTGTGTCCTGCTCATGGGAGTCATGGAATTATTGGTAGATTTGTTGGGGGATCCTTTTCTGTAAAGCTATTCCGGAACAACTTTACTCAGGGAACTTTGTACAAAAACAGTAGGTTCAACAGTAATATAAACCCAAACACTGAAAAGGAGTCCTAAAAAGAGACAAATAATACTACTTGCAAATAAATTTTCCATGGTAAGAAAACCTTGAAATTAAAAATTTGTGTAATGCTGCCAGACTGAAATGTTGTCCAAGATTGTGTATGTTTATATATATATATAAAGTTAGTAAATGTTGAAATATCATCCTGTTAATACTCCTAGATTAGTTTGTCCTGATGACTCAATCACAAATAAAAAGTCTTGTCCAGTGTTAAGTAGGATTTCAGTGTCTACTAATTGCCAGGAGTTATGCTACATGGTAGGTATAGGGTACTGAACACAAGCAAATTTTTCTTCCTGACCTCATGGAGTTTATAATCTAATGAGGAAGATGCATATTAATTAATCACTCAACAGTAAGGTAAATGCTGTTATAAGGATCTGGAAAAGATTCTCCCAAAAGGTGAGTTCTAATCTGAGGATAACTAGAAATTAATAAAGTGAAGAAATATGAATTGGGGGAAGGCAAAGCATTCTAGCTTTAGGGAACATTTCAAAGGCTGTGGCTGAAGGAGCTGGCATTACAGAGTGGTAGAGTGTGTTGAGAGAAGAGGATGGAGAGGGAGTGGTTCCCAGGTTAAGCACAGACCATAGGGCGTCACTGCAAACAGCTCGAGAAGTTTTGAATTCTCGAAGTGACCGCTGACCAGGTGGAGTGGCAGACAAAACTAACTAATCACAGCACACTCCAGTAAGAACACTGAATGTGTAGAAAGACCAGATGAAAACCTGCCCTTTGTCTCCCTAGGGAAAGGTGGAAACACCACATTCCATTTGAATTAGAAAAACCCGTTTGTCACTTAGTCTGACTGCCCAGAGTTTGTCCTGCCTGAGAGCACGTTTGCCTGGGCCCGCATGCTCTTGGTCACATCAGATTGTCCTGCTGTCTGCGTGTTTCCTGCCCGCAGCTGACCTAGAAGGCTCTCTGGCTCATGGCTCTAGTTCCCTGCTTTTCTGAGAAGCCAAAGGGCTCTTTTAACTCAGATGTTAAAATCTTCCAGAGCAGATGCTTTTGGAGAGGATGCATCCCTAACTGCCCCACTCACGAGTGGTGGTGTTCGCTGCAGGCTAGCAAGTGAGCAGTGTGCACACCATGGCCTCTCTGATGTCATTATCAAACCCATGGCTGCCTGCTGACTGGTAAGTGACTGCAGACCTTTTCAGACTGACCTTTTGGTCTTTCCTAAGATGGGGGAAGAAGCATAGTGCTTTTTACATTCTAAAGGCAATGTTCAGTTTGCCATCTCATTGACTTACAGAAGCTGGCAGTCAAACCCTGAAGGTACCATGTCCTCAGGTCTGGTATTTCCTAATCTCTGAGATGTTGGTATGCACTGAACCTGACATTTGGAGATGCAGACTTGGTAGGCAGCACATGGAGCAAGCAGCCTCTCCCCAGTCACCTCCTGGAGCGGCCATCTAGAAGGGATGCTGAGGGCAGACAGCACCAGGTCAGGCCTCTGTGGCCCATTGCACCCTGTGCTACAGAAATTAGTATGCATCCTAGATACTTCTCTGCTCTGCAGCCAGGAGTGCCATGCTTTTTCCCCAAGATGCGTATTTCATGTACTTTAACAACATCGGGCATGCATCTGCGGGCTAAGTCATTAAAAACCAAATGTTTTCCTGAATGAGCTTATCAGCTGTTAACTTCAAAAATAATACTGATTATAATAGAGCCCCTGCATTTCTTCTAAAAAAAGGAAGTTGTTAAAAGGTTGAAACAAGGAAGATGGTGGTGCTAAAATTGCATTTCTGCTTCAAAGATTATTCTGGGTACAGTGTAGAAAGCGGAGTGGAAGCAGAGTGGATAGGGAGATGAATTGAGACTGTAGTTGTCCAGGTGAGTGAAGTTGGTAACTTGGTTTCTGTGGAGCATATGGAGAAAAAGGGATGGATTTGAGAGAGAGGAAGATAAAGTTCAAGATTTGGTGATGGATTGGATGGAGGGAATGTGAAAGAAGGTGGAGTCAAGAATGTGAGCCATACCATCCAGGGCAATATTTAATAAATTAAAAAAAAACTTATTTGTTAGTATATATCTTACCATTTTCATGTGTACTATTATCTTCTTTAAAAGTCAGGAATAACTTGCATTCTGATTAATATGGGTTGTCTGACATGAATTAATAGCTCTTGTATATCCGGTGTATTTTTCTTCTTGTTAGATTTCTCCTATTTGTAACTATAGCATTGACGAAGACTTGGAGGTAGATATTATAAAGACAGATTTAACCATGTAAACTGGCAGTAGATGATAAAAGAAAGTTCAGTGATATTTTTCTTGTAGTCTGAGTCACAGTTATCAGTGCTTGCTTCATGAGCAGGCAACCAGTGTAGTCACACAAGGCTTCAAATTCAGAAGGCGGCACACACTTGGGGCCTAATGCCTTATGATTCTGTCTGAATATTCTTATTAATATTATCTTTTATTAGAGTTTTGTAAATGAATCCCCATGCGCTACCAGAGAAAGAGATTCAGGCTTGAACCCCCAGCTCACATGTGGTCCACTGCCCATTGCCTCCTCCACCCCTTGTGATGGGTTCTTGGCCACCCACTTTCCTGTCCCTGCCCAACACAGTGACTTTGCCCTCTGCCCATGGAGGGAGCTTGGGTGCAGGTGTGAGGAGGGTTGGATCTAGTGTGTGCCTCCTGCTTACTGAGTTCAAGTGTAGGGCCCCACTCACATGTGCGGGTCTGTAATTACCCTAGGAGCATGCCCACATCCAAGAGAGCTGGGCATTAGCAAATAAGAATTATGACAGGTTGAACCATAGTGGAAGAAAGAAGGGTAAGACAGTTTTTCCTGGTTTTTCAACAAGAGTCTTGAATTTTTATTTTGCTTTGGTCAAATTGTGTTTTTGGCTCTGACAATTGTTAATATGAACTAGTGCCAGAACTAGAAACAGATTTTTATCTTTGCAGCTTGTTGATTGCATTATTAGAAATAGGATTTATCCATGCTGTTACAAAGGGTAGGAGCTCCTTTCTTTCTTTCAGCTGCATAGTATTCCATTGTGTAATTGCACCAGTTTTTCGAACCATTCATTTGCTGATAGGCACTTAGGAACCTAATCAACAAAACAAACAAGCAAAATATAACCAGAGACATTAAAATTAAGAACAATTTGACAGTAACCAGAGGGGAGGTGGGAGGGGATAATGGAGGAAAAGGAGGGAAGGGTTTTCAGGAACAACTATAAAGGACACGTGGACAAAACCAAGGAAGGTGGAATCAGTGGAGGGAGGTGGGGATGGCTGGGATTGGGGGGGAGTGGTGGGAGGAAAATTCAGACAACTGTACTTGAACAACAATAAAATTCAAAAAATAGGATTTTAAAAGTTTGTAAATTTTTTATAATTGTTATGGAACATGGTATATGAATGGATTTGATTGTGGTTAAACCCAAATATTTTATAATAGCAGCTGTCATTCCACAGCTCATACTGGTTATTAGTCTTTTAATTTCCTTCCCATTAAAATGGGCTCACAGTAGTAACACACGGAATTTGAATTTAAAATATGAATTTACAAAATTAATAACAATTATTGTTCAGTTGTTTTTACCTTTCATTGATAAACTGCTTGACATTAATAAAAATCTGTTTCATAGTCTTTTTATTGTAATTTCATTTAATGACAGTATTTGGAGACAATTTAAAAATATTGATTTTAGAGAGAAGAAGGACAAGGGAAAGAGATCAATTTGTTTTTCCACTTATTTATTCATTCAGTAGTTGATTTTTTGCATGTGTCTTGACTGGGTTTTGAACCTGCAACCCTCACATATTGGGATAATGCTTTAACCAACTGAGCTACCAGTCAGGGTTTGGAGAGATTTTTCAGTTGAGGTTTTTTACACCAGCACTACCTCAGTCTGCTCCCACTGCGCATTTCAGGCCTTCTTTCATTCTCAGTTGACTTGGTGCCAAACTTCTTTAGCTGGAAAATACAAATTTTGTTTGATTGTTTTATCGAAGGTCATATATGCATTGCACAAGTCCTTTTAATTCATATAAGTACTGTAGGCCTGCTCATGACAAATTCTCAAACCTTTTTTCACCGTAAAAATCAAACCCAAAAGAAAGAGAGAAGAAACTGAATTTAACCTTCCCATCTATAACTTTTGTGACCTCTGTTATATCCACTTCTGTAAACTGACAAGGTTTATGTTGTTTTGTTATCTTTTTTAAAAATTAAAAAAAAAACACTCTGTGTCTTTTGTTTTAATTAAAAGAAATAATATTGCTGTTGCTGTTCAAGTTTTCCTCTTTGTCATGTGTTGGAAGAGTTGATCAAGATGCTGTTACAGTTACTCACTGGGGAATTAAATGAACCTGGGGGTGGCCATCTGTCCTATTTGCTTAAAAACCAAAATACAGCTTCTACAGGGCTCCTTGTGAAATATGTAATGAAGAGATGTTCAAAAATTGCTAATGCATTACCTTTGATTTAGAGTTATAGCAATGCTTTTTTTTTTTTTTGATATTTCAGAGATCTATCGAAGGTACTTTGTTGATTTTATCCAAACTTTTAGTTTTCTTTAATGTCTACTAAGGCAGATGACACAAATGAATATTTTGGATTATTAATGCACTCCTTTCTTTCTCAATAGTCCCAGGGAATCTTAAGGAATTTACTTTGGTTTCTATATAAGTATTTTTCTAGTTCATGACCTAACATTTTATTTCCATCCAGAGGTTAGTTAGACTGCCCCTCTAACTTAATAGTTGAATTTGTGGCTTTTTAAATGATTTCACAGTTGGAACAACTGTTTAGCTATATAGAGATATATAAAGCTTTTGTTATTGTAATTTGGCTCTTTGCCTAAAATATCTTGCAGTAATGAATAGGTGTTGCATTCCAAGAACAACTTAGTTTATCTCTAAGTTTTTCTTGAAATTCAATAGTGAAATCATTTATTTAAAAGTAAAGTTTGACTTTTGTAGGGAAAGCTGAATTATTTTGCAGGAACTATGATAAAATTTGAATTAAAATGCTTCAATTTTAAAAAAAATTATTTTAATTATTCTACAGTTTTCTGTCTTTTACTCCCATTTTTTATACTTTCTAAAAGTTACCTTAATTTTATGCTGTAGTTACGTATAAGGGCCCATTTTTATTTAACTTCGAAGTGTAAATTTGTTTTATGTAATATTACTTCAGCTTTAATACTAATGATGCAGAACTGCATATTAATAAGAAATCTACAGTGTTTGGTGGATGTTGGCTACATATGGCATGAAAGTGCAGTTCACAGATAAATTGTGGTCGTAGTAGTTTGAAGAAGTGTGTGTACAGTAGTCCTCCCTGATTTTATGGTTTTGCTTTCCGCAGTTTCAGTTACCCGTGGTCTGAAGATATTAAATGGGCAATTTGTAAGTTTCAAATGGCGCACTGTTCTGAGTATTGTGATGAAATCTCCCACTGTCCTGCTGTACTCTGCCCAGGGCTCGAGTCATCCCATCACCCAGTTTATCCACCCTGTACACACTACCCACCCTTTTAGCCACTTAGTAGCTTTGTCCCATTGATTGACTGTTGGAGTATTGCAGTGCTTATTTTATTCAAAGAAGGTCCCGTAGTGATACTGGCTATTTGGATACTCCAAAATGAAGTTGTAAAGTGCTTCCTTTAGGTCAAAAAGTGAAGTTGTTAATCTCTTACTCTGCCTAAATTATAAATTGTACTTTGTTACAGGTATGAATATATAAGAAAAACACAGTATACATAAGATTCAGTATTTTTTGAGGTTTCAGATATCCACTAGGGGTTTTGGAATGAATCCCCCACAAATAAGGGGGTGCTACTGTACATCACAGATGTGCAACATTAAGTAAGCAGAGCTCTAAATCTTAACCTAATTATTACCCCTGGAAATAGCATGCTAGAGGTTACCAGAGGAACGCTCTGCTAAGACAGACATGTATTGCACATTTCTTTATGGTTGCCTCAGTAACTCCGTTATTCAATTAATTCTACCATGTGTGATAGGTAGGTACTACCATGGATTTGAGACTCAAAAAAATATTTGATAGATTGAAGTCTGTTTTTCCTCCTGATATTCCTCCAATCTCCACTCTTTTTTACTTCATATTCCTTATCCTTCCTAACCATTTTTTCTCTGTTTCACTCCAGTTATTCCACTCTCTCAATCTGTGCTGTCCAAATGGCAGCAACTAATCACATGTGTCTTTTGAGTCCTTAAAATGTGGTAGTCCAAATTGAGGTCTGTGAAAAATGCAAGTTCTATAGTAAACATGATATGAGGAAAAGAATGTAAAATATCTCATTTTTTTATGTTGATTGCACATTGAGGTTGATAATATTTTGAATTAAATAAAATATTACAGTTAGTATTGTCTGCATTTTACTTTTTAAAATGCAGCTAACTAGAAAATTTAGAATGACATAGATGGGTCTAATTATATTTCTATTGGAGAGTGCTGTTATAGATTTCTTTTATTGATTTTTTTGTAGTAATTCACTTAGGGCACTCTTTCCTGTTCTATTCTCATCCCCCTTCACCTCATTTTTACAGAGGCCAGAAATTAGAAAAATGGCAAATCTCCTGAAACTGTCTTTAAAAATAAATGTTAGATGGAATATTCAGAATAACAAACCATGAAGTACTCATACATGCTGCCACATGGATGAACCCAACAAATGCAAAGTGAATGACGCCAGCCATGAAAGAACATATGCTGTATGACCTCAGTTATATGCAAGGGCTAGAACAGGTAAAGCCGTAGAGACAGGAAGTGGGTCAGTACTTACCTAGAGGGTGGTGTGGTGGGGCTTGGGGCTTGTTAGGAATGGCTACTGGTTGGTACTAGGGTTTTGTTTTTGTTTTTGAGATATGTAAAATCAGGTAGTGGTGACTGTTGCCCAGCTCTGAATATACTTTAAAAACCACTGAATTGTACACTTTTAAAAGGTGAATTTTATGGTATATGAATTATATTTCATTAAAGCTGTTAAAACAGTGAATATTAGACTATTCTCATCACATCAAAGCATCGTGGCTCGGTCTTGCCCGGTTTTCTGCTCCCCTTTTCCTGCTTCCTAGGACAAATATGACTTATCCTTTACTAATTAATCATTTAGTCTTCCTAGTATTTGTGTCTGTTCTTAATTGTGTTAGTAGTGGTCAGTTGCTTTCATCTTAAAACATGAAAAAATTATATTGGAACTTTTGTAGGCAGTTATAATCCCTTTTTAAAATTGGTGTATATGCACAACAGTTATTTTAATACAATTTCTCCCTAAGCAGACTTGTTAGGAAAGTGCATTTAAGTGTCATTTCAATGCATTTTTGTAGCTTTATTTATTCCTTTATGCCTCCATGATGTGCCAACATCTGATGAATTGTGGCTTTTCATTAGGACATGTGGATTTCCTATATATACAAAAAGAATAACAAAAGAGAATAACTCTTTTCTTTCCGAGCTAGTTACATGTATCTATTTATACTACAAGTGCATAAATATGTATTTTTTTCCTAACAACTCCACACAATACCCAGGTCCATGTGCTGAAGAGAACCATTTTGATAAAATTGGTCCATTATAAGAAATGAAAAAGATTAGTATGGAAGAATTTTTAGAAACAATTTTTTTCTGGATGCATTTTTCCTTTTACCATTTTTCTTTAAAGGTGGCAAAAAATTTCAGCATTTTAAGAGAATATTTTTATATTTATATTTCTGTGTTTATTATTTTCTATCTCTCCTTCATTTTGAGGGGCTTACTTTCCTAACCTTAAAAATAAATATGTGGGGAAATAGTTATAAATTGAAATAAACTTTGACAGATGTTGCCTGCCCCTTTGCTTCACTTGACATTTGAGGAAAATTGTAGAAATTAAAGTTTAATGGTGTTATCATTTCATATAAAAGTTTATCATCTTCTATAGACATTTTCTTCTTGCATTTTTTCCATCAACTGAAGTTGTATTTTCATTAAATAAAATGTGTGTTGTTTCTTCTCCTAAGTCAGGAATTTTGTAATCACTTGAATTGTGTCAGTAACTTGATGGGCAAGGAAGCCCCAAATTTACAACTATATTCACCCTAATGGTTACTTCTTTTCTAAGGAAAAAGACATTTTTCATGATTTTCAAGTTACAGCTAAGCCATATCAAAAATATATAATCAGTAATATATTAAGAATCTTCACCTCTTTGCATTATTTCCCATTGATTATAGGCTACTTGCTGTAGACTGAACGTGGGTATCCCCCTAACATTCACATGTTGATACCTAATCCCCAATACGGTGGTATTTTTGGAAGAAGGGTCTTTGGGAGGTAGGAGGTCCTGAGGGTGAAATTCTCATGATTTGGATTATTGCTTTTATTGTCTTTTTAAAGGAGGCCCCAGACAGCTTCCTTACCCCCTTTCTGCCATATGAGGACACAACGAAAAGACCACCATCTGTGAAGCAGGAAGGGGTACCCTCACCATATACCAGATCTGCTGGTGCCTTGATTTTGGACTTCCCAGCCTATGGAACAATGAGAAATAAATTTCTGCTGTTTACAAGCTTCCTAGTCAATATATGGTATTTTGTTACAGCACCCTGAATGGACTGAGATATTACTGTTATCTTCAAAATAATGTTACTATGATAGATTGGTACTATTATTGGCTCGTTTATTAGAATTGGCAACCCATAAAGGTTTATTATTTGGAGGAATTTAAAGAATGGTAAAAACGTACTAGCAACTTCTTGTAGTCCTGAAGAGGGTGGGGTCAGACTGAGGGCCTGGGCTTTTTCACTGATCCCAATGATTCCCTTTGTTGCTGGGGTGTGGTGTCACTTTGTCTTTTAATAAGTGGCTCTGAGAACCCAGTAGCAAAGTCACCTTTTCAGAGTCCGCAGACACCACTCAGATGGTGTGAGGATGACCTGTATGATTTGCCTCCGGTGTGGGTGGAAAGAACTTGGTGAGGTGGGACAGGGATCAAGGTTGTGGGTTTCCTGCCTTCCCTGTTTCTTCTGTCCCAGTGTATCTGTGAGATTAAAAACTGTAGGATGTGATGAACTTTGCCAAGTTTCGTTACCATGCCTGACCTTTGCAGAAACTGAGTATATTAATTAATGTGGTAATCTATAAGGAAATACTTTGATTTATTGGGTATTACAGCTTAAAGGAATATAGAGATAATGAAATTTGTCCTCATTTTCTGGAGGATTCTACCAAAGATCTCAACACACTTAATGTTAACTCTTTGTTCTTTAATAATAATTCACTCATGATAATTTTAACTTACTTTTAAATTTCCAGTGTCCAAGCTATGAGGTTGGCTTTTTATTTGCGTATGATACTAAGATTAATGCATGTATTTCCAGAATTCTGTGGTGACTGAGATGGATGTAGAGAACAATAAAAAGAAGATGAGCTAAATGAATTTCTTCCATATGTCTAATAAATAATTACATTTAAAAAGCCTCTCATTCTTTCAAACAATACTGTTTTTTATTGTGAACAGTTTAAACGAGGTATCCATTTATTTTTCATCAACATTCAGATATCTATTATATGATCTTTTCTATGTTACATTTTTAAATATCTTAGTAGAGTTACCTGTCTATCCATCAGTCTGTGGGAATATGGCTGTATACCCCCTACTCTGTGAGGAGCTTTGAATCTTTCTATGAACTAGATTTGTTTTTTTATTTTATAATAAAAAATAAACTGGTTGGCTTAATTTTAAGGATAAGCTATGCCTGTCAGAGGATTTACTCTTCAATTCCCTTCCCTTTCCTGGCTTTGTCACCATCTGTTCCCCAAAACACTTATATCCTTTCTCATTAGCGGTTTTGGTTGAAGAAGGGGTTCATTGTTGTTGCTGCTGCTGCTGCTGCTGCTGCTGCTGCTGTTGTTGTTGTTGTTGTTACTATATCTCAGACTGTGAAACTAAGGTGACGTGGAGGGGAAGTGCCCAAATGCTCAAGTCCTTGTGGAGACCATAGAGTTGGCTCAGTAGGGAAAGTTGTGAATTTGAATCAGGGGACTGGTTTCTTGCCTTGCAGGACAAGGTGTTTGAGGTCAGTACACGTAAGGATGTTAAGGAGTTAACATTAATACACTGTGGCTAAACAGATGGTGTAATTAGCCCACAGGAGAAGAACAACTTTTTCACTCGGTTAAAGAAGAGTTCACGGTGGGTGGTTAGAGTAAGAGGTTACAAATGAAGATGCCTTATGGAGATTAGGTGACAGTCCTGTGCCTCAGGGGAGAGGCATATATGGTGAATACATGCACATACACATGACCTCCCACCTGTTTTATTTAAGTGTACTAACCCTTGTTACTTTTAGGGAAAAAAAAAAATCCCTGTGAGTGAATGCACAAATGACTTAATTCAGCTTAGTCGAACGGATATGGCTAAGTACTGTGGAGGTTTCAGAAATGAATTTTGTCTTTGTATTCAAATAACCATTTTTCTGGAACAAATTCATATTACATTGGCAAATATAGTTCCTGATAAACATTTTAATAATAAAAGTATATTATAAATGATTAGCCATGTGAGTTTTTTAGCCAAATTCAAGAAAATGTTTTCAATCAGGAAATAGAAGAAAGATAAAGGACTGAGTCTGTCTGTTCACTCATCTAACATTGTCACTGCTTGTCTGAGTGGATAGAGTTTGCTTTTGTCAACTCTAATTTATTCTGAACTTGAAGATATATATATATATATCTTCATATATATGTGTGTATGTATATATGTAGTACAAAGTGATGCAACAGGCTAGAAAACATAATCAAATGGATAAAAGAATATGATAAGCTCTTTTGTTTGTATAATTGAAAATGTTTTCTTAAAGAAAATGCAAAAGTTGGAACTGACTAGTATTTTGTGCTGTTCTAATTGATAGAACTCAACTTTTGATAATAGTGTAAATTTAAAATAATATCTGATTCTTTGGTTAATTATTAAGAAGATATTTACAAAGATTCCCCCCCGCCTTGTCAGCCCATCTGCTCCTATGGTACAGTCATAATGCAGAAACATTGACATCTCAATTATTTCCATGGCAACAAATTGATGTCAGGATCTTATATTTGACTTCACTGCAGGGCCAAATAGAATTTGGATTAGAGGGGTGGGCTGGGAGTTCTTGTTGCAGCACAGGTCTTTAAGAAAGACAAATAGAAATATCATGGGAAATTAATTTTAACTTTCTTTTTAAAAAATTAAGAGAGAAAATATAAAACTGTTCATAAAGTCTATGACTAGTCTTCTTCCTTTCTGTATATACAAACACATAATGAAGAGCATTTGCTCTTTTTGTGACAGTTGCAAGTGAGTGTGAATCTGATTTAATGCTCACTCAAAAACATAGGTAAGACTCAGGCATTTGGCAGTAGTACAGCATAGTAAAAGTCCAGAACCTCTTACTTTTAGTTAAGTAATGTATATAAATTATCAATGTATGGTACCTCAGCTTTAAATTACATAATCTCTCTTTGGTTTAGGGTATCATAATTACAATTGATCCTCCATAATAAAGGGATGGCATAGCTTCAAAGATTTTGTGGTACATTGCCTTCATTCTTGTGTTATGGGATCCAGTGAAGAGTATTTTGTATTCTGTTGCTTATTCCAGATACAATTCTATCAGTGTTTTATTGCTCACTCTCAGAGGAAACAGATTCTTATGAACAAACTTATTTATTGAACCTAAAGTTACTTCTCTATTCCAAAGCCCTTTGTATTAACTTGTCATAAGGCTGTTCACATAATATTAAAGTTCATTTGGGATTCCGCTTCTCTAACTACATAGTGGAGGCAGGGATGTGGTCTTTGTATTCTCAGTGCCTGGTGTACAATGGGTACTTTGAGTCTGCTTGTTGATGAATAGATGTGGCCTGATAAATTGTTGGGGCATTGCAGAGTCTCAGAATATTGATGGTGTCACTCTGTTCCACTGCTGGACCTTAAGTTTTGTAGGTTTAAAATTTTGGTTTTACCTGAAACACCAATTCAAAAGAATACACACTCTTATGTTAATTACAGCGTTATTCACAACAGCCAAGATTGGGAAGCAGCCCAAGTGCCCGCCAGTAGATGAATTGATAAAAAGGCTGTGGTAAATTTACACACTGGAATACTACTCGGCCATTAAAAAGAAGGAAATCTTGCCCTTTGTGATAGCATGGCTTGACCTGGAGAACATTATGCTAAGTGAAACAAGCCAGTCAGAGAAAGACAAATACCATATGATTTCACTCATGTGAAATCTAATGAACAAAATAAACTCACAGACAAAATAGAAATATACTCATAGATTCAGGGAACAGACTGACAGCTGTCAGAAGGGAGGAGGGTTGTGGAGCTGGGTGAAATATGAAGGGATTAAGCAAAAATAAAAAATAAAAATCCTCATAGACACAGACAACAGTATAATGATTACTGGAAGGAAGGAGGGGAAAAGGAAGGTAGAAGAAGGTATAGGAGGGATAAATGATGGTAATGAATCTGACTTGCTATGGTGAATGAACAATACAGTATGCAGATAATGTATTATAGAATTATACACCTGAGACCTGTATAATTTTGTTAACCAATGTCACCCTAAGAACTCAATAAAAATTTCGGTTTATCTGTTTTTAAGAGACTGATTCATCAAGAACAAACTGAAAACTAAAACAGACTTATGATGTAACTTCTTTTGATGAACAACTCCATGCAAAGGATTATGTTATAGATTAGATGACTCCTGGGTGAACCAGCCCTACAATTTGGGAAATTAGATGTTCAATAGTGTTTTGGTTGCTGTGTAAATTGTCCCTGGACATTTCTGTCCAGGTACCTGATAACCATCTCTAGGATGAAAGATTTCTCTCATTTTGTACTGTAGTGGACAAACACCACAGTGATGGTTAATTTCATTTGTCTACTGACTGAGCAAAGGGTACCCCCAGGCAGCTGGTGGGGCATTTCTGGGTGTGTCTGTGAGGGTGTTTCCAGATGAGATTAGCATCTGAATTGGTGTTCGGGATGAGGAAGACTGTCCTCCCTGGTGCTGGCCTGAGTCTTTAGGGTCTGATGGAACAAAAAGGCACAGGAAGGGCACATTTACTGCTTGAGCTGAGGCATCCATCTTCTCCTGTTCTCAGACATGGGAGCTCCTGGTTCTTGAGCCTTCTGACTCATTCCAGGACTTACAACTTTGACCCTAGTTTTGGAGCCTAAAATCTAAGGCTGGAATTTACACCATTAGCTCCCCATGTTCTCTGGCCTTTCAAACTTGGACTGATGTGTACTACTGGCATCCCATCCTGGTGGATGACAGATTAGGGGCCTTTTTGGCTTCTGTAATTGTGTAAGCCAAATCCTCTAAGTTTGCATATATATATTTCATATACATATGTATTTATCCTATGGTTATATGTAGTATATACAATATATACTATGTATGATATATAATATGTCTAATAGTATAATATATGCTGTATATAATATGTATAATACATCCCTTCAGCTATTTCTTTGGAGAACTCTAACCATAAAACCCCTAATAATTACATTTTTCTTTTCCTCGAATGACTTGCATATCTTTGCTCTTCCTTTGGGGTCATTACTTCACACAAGAGTGGGTAAACTTGTACTGGTTTTGCTTATACCCTCATGTTCTAGCCTTTCTGAGAACGCACGCACCCTGGGACTCTGTGATTATGCCTCCCAGTGCCTGTCAGTAGTGACTCTGTGCCTGACGTTGGGCTTAGTGCTTTACGTGCATCCCCATATTCAAATTGTCTGAATAGTCCTAGGAGACAACCACTCTATCTTCCCTATGTAACAGAGAGGGCACGTTCAGCGCTGTGCAGTAACTTGCCTTCAATCACGTCCTGAAATCAGTGGGGTGGCTGGGATTTGAATCTGATTATGGGCTCCTATTGTGACTGACAGTTCTTTTTTTTAAAAAGGTGGATATGTTCCTTATGTTTTAATCTTTACTGTTTTAATATTGGAAGCTGAGAACATCTCACTTTTGAGCTGAAGTGGGAATGGTAGTTTAGTTTCCTACCTGTGGCATTCCTGCTTTCAAGGTTACAGAAGCAGGGAGTTGCCATGAAGCAGAAAAGAAAATGAGTAGACTTAATGATAAGAAATTGTAATGAGATTTCAAATTAGCAAACATATCCATTTTGGATTCATTTAATTTTTGCCCATGCAGCCTAATAGCATTGCAGTAAAAACTTGCTGATATAGATGAATTGTGGGCGACACCTGCCTGAATTAACCAAGTCTGAATCACTGAAAAATTTTATACAAATTAAGTTTTTATTTTTGTGATAGATATAATTAGCCTGTCAATTAGGATCTGAGAAAACTAAGCTTCTGAGTTACGTATGAGAATAGTTTATTTTACATTAGTACCATGTCTTCGATCTTGTTTACACTATGGACTTCTGAAATACTTTAAGACTTTCTACGTAAAGATCAATTCTTTGAAAAAGGCTTTCATGTACAATGCCACGTGTAATCCTCACAAGAACCTCTCTTTTCCCTAGACTAGTTCATCTGATAGTTCATCTGATGGGAAGGGAGAACAGTAAAATGATTCTTCAGAACAATGTGGCCGGCAAGTCAGAGCCTGGTCTAGAACCTGTTTTGTTTGAGGCATTTTATTACCACTACACAAATCTATACTGTTTAGACAGTCCTTTTTGAATTATCAATATTTGTTTAGCAGTATTTGAATTTGTGTTTTTTCCACCCTCCTCTTACCCATTCCCATCTCTTCCTTTCCCATTCTTCCCTTTTTCCCTCCCTCCCCTTCCATCTATCTATCAATCCAGAATTATATTTCTGAAATATCCAGAGAATGTGTTTGTTTTAAACAGATTTTCCTCTTTCTTTTTCTGGTGGTTATTTAACAAAAAATAATACATTTTTTTTGGTCACAATTCCAATTTATACTTATTGGAATAAGTCTTTTCATAATGTGGTGAATTATTGATTACATTCATTTTCTAATGTTTTGTTATTTGGAATACTTGTCAATAATCAATCTGAAATAGTTCATTTAATTGACTATTGCCAAGTTTTAATTTAGGAATAAAATAGATCCCTTTTCTGTTCTCTGAATTCTATTTGTAATCCAAAACTCTGAAGCTTTTAAATAATAGAACTGGCATCAGCTGTCTTGATCAAACATATTTATTATAAGGAAATTGAGTGCCTTGATACTAAAGGACAAGAATGTGGTGAGTTTCAGAATCAGTGAGGGTCCGGAACTGGACTCTGCTTTCTTTGTCTTCTCTGCTTCAATCATACGCTTTCTTTTCTCCCATCCCCATGCACTCACTCTCCTATCCTCTGCTCCTTCCCTCTTTTCTCTTTCTTCTTCAGGCCTTTCTTCTTACCTCTTTTCCTCTCTTCCTCTTCCTTCCCTTTCTCTCCTTTCTCCCTCTCCCCCTTTGTCTTCCCTCTCCTTTTCTCTCAAACCTTCTCCTCTTTTCTTATCCCCCACCCCTCCTTTTCTTGCATCTTGTCTCAAGGAATCACATTCAGTGGTTGTTAAGGTTGACTACTGGCTTTGACTGGTTAAAGCTGAATTGTTTTATTATAGGATTCCTCATCAACTTTATACCTAATGGTTCTGTCATTCATTCATGACCATTGTCTTACTCTAATAGTTGCAAAATGAAGATTTCCTAATTGTGTTCTTCCTTCTCCATATATTATCTAGAATTGTTTTATATAGAAGAGCTTTTTATCTGCTAGGGCTATTTGGTTACCTTGAAATACAGTTCATAGTGGGAAGGTGGGATAATGCTCTTCCTTATGTATCAGTTTTCAGCATGTTAGGTTGGATCCTCTGTGTGCATTGTACTTTTAAAAATCTCTCCAGGTAATTCTTATGCAGAGAAGCACCAAACTAGAGCTTGAATACACCTCAAACTTAAAAGGTTTTATTACTTATTGTAAAAGGGATTTTACAAGACAGCTATTGTTTTTACACATGATATATTCCTTTGCTAAGCTTTATCACAGTATATGGATTTCATTCAAAGCAATTTATGTAGGAGTGTTCTGGGAGGTGCTTGCTTATTTTTGTTAAATTATAAACTGAAAGTTAATGGACCATAGACGAAACCCTCTAAAGGTAACCTGAAAATGATAGCACACTAGCTAACATTTATTCAGGGCTTATTCTTTGCCTGGCTTTGCATTTAGGCCTATACAAAATTAGCTCCTGTGACACTCATAACACCCAGTGAAGGAGATAATCTAATTTTTCATGCAATGGAGAGGGAATCGGAAGCTGAAATTTACCCTCTTGTCCAAGGTTATGGGATCAGCCAAGGGTGCAGACAGTTGGAAGACCCAGAGCCTGTGTAGTATATGCTGTTCTCCGCTCCTGTCAGAGTAGGTCATTTCATGTGTTTAATCATATCCTTCATGTGGAGCTTTCCTACTTCCATTCTGAGGCAAAGAAATGGAAAGACTGTGTTTCTGATCTGTAGATCCTGTCATAGGAAAATGAACATGTGTACAGTTGTATGTAATAATTAGAATTTTGATTAGACAGTTATAACTAGTGTTTCCAAATAGTTAAAATGTGGTGACTTAACCTTTATGGTATCAATCAGTCATAAAACCTGCAGGTTAGTTGTAATGAGCTCTTTTTCAATGTCTGAGGAAATAAGACGGAGGAAGTCAAGTGCTCCATGTCACCCAGCGGACTTTGAGCCGAAGGTCCTGTGGTTGCAGTCTTTATTCCTACCCACATTGTGCTGACTGGGAAGGGGAGAAGTTCATAGCAATAGAGTGGTTCGGAGAGCAGCATATGACCTTCTCCCGAAGACATTTAAGGTTGTTTCTCAACAAGTACAGGAGACCTACCTAGCAATGAACAACAGGAGTCAGGGAGAGTATGCTCCAATTAATTTTCTCCGTGACAGAACTTGGTCATTTCTCTGTAGTCTGTTTTCATTTCTTTTTCAGTTACTCCCTAGTGTTAATCATCAGTGAAGGAATAAGGTCTTGACTAATCATGATGAGTTCAGAATTTTGCTGTGATTTTTTTTTTAGTAGGTGTTGGAAATGGGCACTCAATATTGTATCTTATTTTTGTGTGATGTGCCTCATGGTGGACATAGGAATTTGAACTTAAGTAAGTGAGCTTGTATTATTTTCTCCAGATGAAATCTTAGGTGTTATAGGTATATAATATTACCTTTTCTAAAGTTTTTAAAATCTAAAAGCGCATTAAAAATATACACTGAATTCCTACAACACTCTTTGATAATGGAGACACAATCAGTAACCTGAAAAAAAAATTAACTCAGGCAAAGAAAAAAGTGACCTAAAGGTTATACCAAACTCACTTGAATGTACTTTAAGTGAAAAGAAGGGAGACCTCAGATGGATAGCCTTGTTTATTTAAAAGGTGGGACCTTTAATGTGGGAGTTGGGAAATCCAGAGAAAGGTGAAAGGAGACCAAAACAAACAAAAACTCCTGTAGGAAATAAAAGCAGAGATTGACAGTGGCGCTTGAACTAGTAACAAGCACTCTGAACTGGTAGAACAGTGGTGCAGATTTTGAGTGTTCAAGCTGCCACATGCCCTGTCCCCAGATAGTCTGGGATGACTAGGGCATGCCCTTGAGGGCAAAACCTGAGCACTTTCATCTTGTATCCTGAGGAATTAACATGGTGCTTGTCAATTTTGTAGGCTCTTTTAAGTGTGCATAGAAAAAGCATATTTTGATTTTATTATGGGTTTGGTAAAAATTCTATTGAAAAACATTCTATAAAGTGGATAACGAGCTTTTGGCATATTGGGATGATGCTCTAACCAACTGAGCTACCCGGCCAGAGCCTAGATAACGAGATTTTAATTTTGGTCCGTGGTTCTCAGACTTTGAGCTAAATCCATTTACAATTTTTAAAAATTATTGAGCGCCCTAAAGAACTTTTGTGTATGTGGATTCTGTCCATTGATATTTACCATGTAACAAATTAAAACTGAAAAGTTCACAAAACCCAACAATTAAAAAATCCATTATGTGTTAACATGAAACATGTTTTTTTTTTTGGTCAGGGGGGACCCCCGCATTTTGAAAAAAAATTAGGAAAACTGGCATTTCTTTACATATTTTACAATTCTGTTTAATTTCTAGTTTAATAGATGAGAGCAAGTGTTTTGTTTTTAAATCTGCTTCTGCATCCAATCTCTTGTATTATGTCTTTGGTGGAATATATGAAAGAAAAGGGAGATGTATTTAGACTTTCTAAATAATTGTAGCTATTCTCCTTTGACACAATAGAACCTTATAGATTGTAGTTTCTTAAAAGTTTCAATGAAGAATCAGAAACTTTTCAATTAACATTTTATCCTCCTGCATTTTTTGTATCTTTTGTAGATCTTTTTACCTGAACACGATTTTGTAACATCATGCCTTGGTCAATTAGAAAATAACAGTTTCACTAAGTTATGCAGATCTCCAAATGTTGACACACTTCATTATATAATATCGAACACATTTGTTAACATCAGAAAATGTTTTAAGTGTTCTATAGCTGTCAAGCTCAGGATGATGGATGAAACTTCCAAGATACTAATTCTCACTTAAAAGTCAATTTCGATCATTGGCAACAGCTACTGTCAGTTATTTTCTTGAAGTGACAGTCTTACTTCTTCCTTTTCTGAAAATGTCAGTCATACCCAATTCTGAATAGTTTGTCTTCAGCCATTCAGTCAAGTAAAAAATAGTGTTTCATGAAGAGTGGCTAGTTCCCCTCATATCTCAGTCTCCTCAGTGCTTTTCCTCGAGACCAGATTCCGTCGTGTGCTGTTATGCAGCAGAAATGCATTATGCATACTTTCTTTTTCACCTAGGATAATAAAATGGAATGTACTCAAAGACTGTGATTTTTGAAATTAATTTTACGGGTGTGTCAAAGGCATTCTTAAGTGAAACTGCATTTTGTTTACTGTGATTGCATGCTGGTGAAGAGTAAAATGACTACTAGCAAAATCTGCTGCCCCCGTGTTATTCATGGCAATGGCACCATCAGCTTGATTCAGCATTGCTTTTGCCCCATCAGTGAAAACACAGTAGTATCTTAGCATCATTATGAAAATAATTTTTACCCCACAATTCCTAGAAGGGTCTTGGAGAACTCACATTCTGAATGTCACTGGCTTAGCCAAGTGGTTGTTATATATTCATGTAAAACAATTGCTTGTATTAAGGGGGGGATGGGCTGGGATGGGAGTAAAAGAAAACTGTACTTGAACAACAATTAAAATAAAAAAATAAACAAACAATTGCTTGTATATGTAAAGAAGTACTATCTTGGTGTGTATTTATCACAGTATAATTTTTCCATGCATTAGAATAAATGGTTTTGTTTAATTGGTTCATTAACAGCTTGAAAAAATTAAATTGTTATTACAGAGAAGTAGATAATTTGTTTTTAATTTTCAGATAAATTAAGCACAACATTGCCTCACAGTGAATTTCTTTAGAGTGATCTCACTCGTCGTTACAACTATGTGTGCATCCTTAGAAGCAAACACGCTTCGAGCACGTGACATGCTTCTCCACCGTCAAAGTGTTCCGTCGTTTCTCTGTCTGTAGCATTTTAGGTTTGATTTTCATGCTACTTCCATTCCATCTCACACAGTAAGTATATGGGCAAAATAACTTAAGGGTGAACGTGGTGGACTCTTAGTTTATGGAATTCACAATAGGTCTATTATACATACAGCTATTAAATATTTATTCCTAATTTTGGTTAATGGTCAATTAACAACAACCAAAAAAGTACCTTGGGGGGACTAGAGATCAGAGTATGTGTTTCTAGAATTTTCTGGCATTTTTTTTCTTCAGATTTCCTTTGGTGGGGTGGGGGTGGAGTAGGAAGAAGCAACAGCTAAGTCTTAGAACCATGAGAGAAGTGTCCGGACAGTAGTAACGCCTATAGTGCATTTTCTTTATGAGCTCTACAGTTGCGTTAAGAACTTAAAACAGTTCTATAAATATCCACACCAGGAGTGAAGAAAATAGTAAATCCTAATGAAAATAGAAAATACAGGTATTAGTCTATGCTTTAAATAATGCCAAGTTATATAGACAAAGGAATTGATTGTTAAAGGTTTTTAAAGGAGAATGTTTTCAACTATGTTTAGCATGAGATTTTGTGAAGCCCCTTCTTCCTTCATGTGCATGTTTATGTTGAAAAATTACTTGAGTACAAAGATTTAAACCGATTTTGTAAAACTGGGATGGCATAAGAACAAACAAGAGAAATTGATGTGATCTTTGCTACTTTGACAAGCCAGGATATTCTGTTAGGGGGCCACTTCTAAATGTTATGCTTGAGATATATATGTATAGTTTGCTCTAAGTTAATAATTAAAGTTTAAGTTGTAAATGATATTAGTAATTTCTTGCTCTTGCCACGTACTCCAAGTATACACAGTAAAAAGAGTTTGACTCTGGCAAAGAGCTAGCAAGCATCATCATAAAGACATGCACACATAAGTAATTTGTTTCCAATAATCAGTCAGTGCCTCACATATGCCATGCTCTGTGCTTGGTGCTAAATATAAAACAGGAATAAGATAAGATTTTATAGTTTGACAGAGGGAGACATGGCAGAATGTTAAGTGGGGGGAAAGTGTTCTGAGGTCTACAGTGGGGATATATACAGGGGACTCAGTTAAAGTTTAATTTAATGGAGAAGGGGGTATGTGAATTGAAAAAGACCAGACAAGCATCTGTAGAACATGTGACCCGTGGGAATTACAGGTACTCAGTAGCGATCATTTATTGATTCTCTAGAACTGTAGAAACAAGGTTATAAATAATTAATAGTTCTTCCTTTAGCCACAAAACATTTATGAAGCATCTATAGTGTCTATTGTGTGCCAGGCCCAGCCCCTGGTGATGCTGGCATGAGCGACATGGTTCTTATCATAAATTGGGCTACAGTCTAGTGAGAGAGACACATACTTACAATGCATGTTTTAAGTGCCCCATAGTTGACAGGCACAGTGGCTGGCCAGATCAACAAGACATTTGTGTTTGTCACAATGTAAAGAAGGTTTACTAAATCATGGAATACTTTCCTGTGTGCTTGGTACCAATATTTCTAAATAAAAAGGAGGCCTTTGGTTTTGTATTGCATATACTTCTTACAATTAAGGAGCACGGTTTTGATTCCACACACTGGAAAATGGCCAAGGTTTCCCACTGCCTTCACGCACTCATGGAGGTTAAGCCTGGTTCAAAACTCTGGTCCCGGTACTAATTAGCTCTTAGGTTCTTGAATCAGTTATGCAACTGCTCTAAACTGTACTTTTTTCAACTGTAAATGAGAGATACAAACAGTAGCTAACTCCTAGGGTTTTGGTGACCTTTTAATGAAATAATCTATGTAAAGTGCTTAGCGTGGTGCCTGGCACATGGCAGATGCTTGATTTATAAGCTAGTTTTTATTATTTTTTATCTTAAACAGCATCAATAAACCACACAGCAGTTAGTCTTCAAAATAACTCCGAAATAGAATGTTTTCTTATTTCAAAGCTCAGGTGGAAATACTTTTTTGCTTGGCCCTGTACTACCAAGAGAAGCATGCGCGCTCAAACCAGTCCTAGTAATGACTTCATGGAGAGTAATGCTGTCCAACACTTTCCTATTAAAAGTGGGATGTGGGGTAATTAATATTTTCTAAACCCTTGCTGTGTACGACGCATGGGGCTGAGTATTTTAGAAATAAGAGAATTGAAATGATCTTTGTCCCTAAAACACTTACAATTTATCATGATAAGATAGTTAAATAACTGTGCATATAGGAAAAAAAGGATCGAGTATTACTTAACTTTGTTTCATTTAAGCTTTACATTTTCCGGGGGGCAAAAATCATAAGCTTGCAGTTGTTAGAAAAGGCCTTTGTTAAAAAAAGATGTTTTGAGCATTTTCCCCTACTGTTTTTCTTAGTTTTATTTGCAAGCTGGAGCAGGTATTAAAGATGAAGTGTTCTGGTGGGACCGGTAGCCCAGAGTGCTTGAAGCATTGCTAATTTCCAACCTTGTAATTTAGTTAAATTGAAACATAACTGCGTTTAGATGAATGGGCCGCTCGTTTTCCTTCCCAAAGCAAACATGCCAACCTTTCATTACTTGTCTGTGCTATGGCTTCTGTGCTATTCTGATCTGCTCATTTACGCATAATCAACATGTTACGGTGGTGTAGATATTTTATTTTGAAAAAAGAATTAAAAAAATTAGGGATGCATGATGCATCAATCATTTCATCATTTGAAGTGGGATTGAGGGAGTGATTCCAGGTAACTCGGTGTTCCCGTGGAAGGTGGTTCGCACTTGGTGCATGCTTTTACAAACCTGGGACTAAGTGACACAGTAGGTCTGATTACAAATACAGTTTATCTTCATTTGGAATCCATGGCTTCTATTAAATTTAATTACTTCCCCCGTGGCTTCTATTAAATTTAATTAATTTCTCCTGCAGCTGGCATGGTGGAGGTGCTGCTGCTAAATGAAGGTGATTGCTAATTGAGGGAGTTTTCTGAAAGAGGTTTTACCCTTTCTCTTGTTTATCTGGAAATCACTTATCCAGCCAGACATCTCAACATTAGTGAGAAATTGCAGGTTGCAAAGTCATACTTGAGTTCATCACCATTACTTCGGAAATCTGCAGTATTTTTTGTTTTGTTTTTTGTTTTTTTTCTGGTTTGGTCTGATCTTTCAGTTAGTATGTGTTTTTGGTGAGCGGCCAGCCTAGGATTCTAAGCGAAGAAAACCGGCCCAGTCTTTACCTAGTCAAGATGGGACTTGTTAGGCCTGTCTACACATGGACGCTTTGGCAACTGTGCCAAGGTCAATTGCTGCTCAGATTTAAAAACACAGTGTAAGGGAGGTAAAGAATTGAGCATTGTGAGCAGTGTATTATCCATTCATGAAGCATTATTTGGGGGATTCTCAAATTAGAATTAACAATCTTATTGTTTATACGGTTTTTCTTACCGAGGCCATACAACTATAATAAACATCAATACACATTTCTAAGGAAAAACTAAAATTTCAAAACAGTTAAAAAAATCAGGATATACAAATGGTATATACCTACTGCCATTGCTATCTGTTTGTACAAGTGGTCATACGTTTGAAAGAAAAGATGTGTACTGTAAATATATGTACCCTCATTCCATGCATTTTTATTCTCACGCAGCTCTCATTTTTGACTGTCAGCATATGCCAGAAATTATACATACATGATTATTATAGAGTATTCTTTATAGTGAAAAGTTGAAGTTCAAGCTCTTACCTTTTTCTGATAACAATTACGTGCCCATTGAAATTGTGTGTGAAAATTCTGGCTTTGGAGACAAATTCTCTTTTTCCTTTGGACAATACTGTTTTGGCGACAAGCTCCTTAAAAAGCTACTTTCCTTGTTTTTTCATAATCTCATTCTTTGTTTTTTTCTCTTACATTTTTGGACACTCCTGTTTGGCTGAAACTTAAAGTTTTAGTTTGCTGTCTGTCCTTCCTGCTTCCCAATGGCCCTGTTTTTTACACTACCCACTCCTTGATAGTTTAATCTTATAGCTACTAGTACCATCTATAAACCCATTTATTACTCTAACTTTCTTACTTCCGTCCTGGCCTCTCTTCTGAGCCTATTAAAGAAAACTAGAGCTGGGTGTTAAAGTGGTAAAAGTAGATTTTATTTGGGGACTATTGCAATAGGGGAAAAGAGACCTCAGTGTGAGAACTCTGCTAAGCTTTAAATATAGCACACAGGTAAGTAGGGATTCACGGCCAAGGAGCAGGGTGGGTGTCAGTGGATGGGAACTTCCTAAGTGGAAACGAGGGGGAGAGGAGATTCTGGTTGAACCGAGGTGACAGTACTCCTGCTGAAGGCAGGCCAGGGTGACCAGATATCATCGGGGGAAGGATGGTGGGAGATGAGATTGAGATATTTGGCCATGCGTTGAGGTTGACCAGATTTCATGGGGGAAGGGAATTCTTGCTAAAGTGACTTAGCTGGATTTTTGCTAAAATAAGGCTGTGGAAGTCTGGTAAACTATGGAGTCTTGTTGAGAATAGAGCTTGGAGGATCTTGTCTAAAATTTAATCACTGAGATAATCTTTATTAAGCCTCAGAATTTTTTTTTGTTTGTTTGTTTTAAACTCATTCCACATCTCCACTTGGTTACTTCCTATGCATAGCAAATTGAAATAATCAAATTCCTGTATCCATCTGTACTTTGCTCCTCCAGCCCTGCCTGCTAGCCTTGACTCCATGGTTACTATCACAAGCCCAGGAGTTATTCTTTTTATAAAAAAATTTTTACTGTGTTTTTTTCCATTACTACTTAGTCCTTTTATACTCTCCTTCCCCTGCAACTCCCGCAATCACCACCCTGTTGTCCACGTCTGTGAGTCCTTTCTCCTTTTCGCTGAAGCCCAGGAGTCATTCTCAATGTCTTCCTCCCTCATGCCTCTCCCTCAAGCATTAAGCTCTCCCTAGTCTATAATCAGGTCTTTCTAATACTTTATGATGTTTAGCCCAGCCTCATCATTTTAGTCTATGCCACCTAGACTATTATATTTGCTCCCTAATTTGTTCAGAGTTCCCGAATATTCATTGTTCGTTGATCATATACCTTTGAGTTGTAATTATGGTCATTTTACTTGCCCCCACCCTTCCTTTTGGCTCCTTCTCCTCCATTTTTCCTTCCTTTTCTCCTTCTTTATTTCTCTCCTATACTTCTCCCTTATCCCCTTCCTTCTTTCTTCTTTTCCAGTTCTCTTCTTCAAGCCTCCCTCATTTCCTTCTCACCTCTCTCTTTTCCAGGTACCTGTAAATTGGAGTGATAAAGACTAATGTGTTTAAGTAAACTGTGGTGCTTATTAATGATTTAGACTAAGCTTATTTAAAGACAATGTAAAATTACCTGTTTTTTTAAACAATGACTAGAATGTTTCCTCTGCCTCCATTTTAAAGAAATTAATCTCTTTATTTTATGTATTTTTTTTCTTGGTGATAGGTAGCCTCTCTTATACATTATGTTATTATAATTTATTTGTCAGCTTTTAAAATGGCAACCAACTTCTAGTGTTTTGAGCTTTACAGTTCTGCTAAAATTACACATATGTGTGCTATTCACTAATGCTATCAGAATTTGAATAGCTTTTACAATAAATCTTGATTTTTCTTCTCAATTAGTCATTAAGGCTCCTGGGTAGTTACTTAACTGATACTGAATTAATGTTCTGGTTACACTAATTAGAACCATGTAAATGCAAGAGTCAATCAATGAATGAGTTAGAGCTTTTCCATTAACCCTTTAAGTGCCTGCGTCTGTCCTCATGTTTTACTCCGGACTTAGGTGGGATAGCCTCATGGAGACTGCCCTACCATTTTTAAAAAGATTTTTATTTATTTATTTTTAGAGAGAGGGGAAGTGAGGAAGAGAGTGAGAGAAACATCAGTGTGTGGTTGCTCCCCTCACGCCCCCCACTGGGGACCTAACCTGCAACCCAGGCATGTGCCCTGACCAGGAATTGAACCGGCAGCCCCTCAATTTGTGGGCTGGCACTCAATCCACTGAGCCACACCAGCCAGGGCTGCCCTACATTTTTGCACATTTTTCAATTTGAATATATGTTTTGCCAGGTATGAAGACATACTGTTATTCTTGGGAAACTCACCACTGTGTGGGAGAAATGACATAGGTAATTGGTAGGGTAGAAATGTCTGTGGTCAGAAACTAGTTATTGTATTTTATAGGCATTGGTGGCTCAGTTTTTCTATAGAGAGGTTTATGGGCAGCCATGTAGTGTGGGTGTGGGGGCCAAGGGGCTTGTTTTGAAGCTACATTTGATAGCAAGTAAATACTTATTTACTTGGAATGGAGTTTACTTGAGGTGATTTTTGGAGCCTGAGAAAAGGGGGTAGGAGGGATGTTAGATCTTATTTTCCTAATGTACTTGGTTATACTAGTGTTGAATGAAAGGAAGAGAATATGGGCAGAGATGAAATAACAGAAGAGAGAGGTACAAGAAAGATATAGGTCTTAAGGGGATAGATGGCAAAGTTACTGTGGTAGTAGGGCTAGAAAGATTGATTTTACCTGTCAGAGTAGAGACAATTCAGGGAGGAAAACTCCACCTGTTTAATTTATTTATGGTTGCAGAACTACTGCATATTTAAACTTTTACAAATGCATCTCTATGTGGAGTTGTAAGTAAACACTGTTCTGAAGTGTTTTGAGGACATGTTCACTAGTATTCATCTTTGCCTCTCCTATTTGATACTTATTCAAATATTGATTCAGTACCTGAGACCTGACCTTCGATGAGTCCTTTGGTGGGTCTGGGTTTGGAAGTCTGAGGACCCTTAAAGGTAGTTATGCTTGTCCTTTTGATGTGGGACTTATTGTAGCTACTGAGTGTTCGTGGTGGCTGTGATCTCTTCTGAACTGTTTCTAAGTTTTCTTTTTTCATGGCTTCTCTTTAGGATGCTGGTATGGACTAGCTGTACTTTCCTAACCTTTTTAAAATGACTGTAATAGTGAATAACACCAGCTGCCCAGCTTTTCATATGTATACATCCTGTACATGTCTGCTTAAAATGCTAATCTGCCATTACTTCTTAGGGGTCAATTTTGTGAATCTGTCTTCTTAATTCTTTTTTGGAATTGACTGTTTTATACCTTTACTACTTTGTCTTTTTTTTTTATAGAAGATGGATCAGTCTCACTGCCAGCCTTACATAGACTAGTGCTTTTCTAGGTTGTCTAGAGAAGAATAATGTCAGTTGGTAAGGACTGGTCTTTGGGAGAGGAGCCTTGAGAGTAAACTCAGGCCTCACTGGCATGAAAACAAATGCCCTTTGTCAGTTGGCTTAATTTTCTAATCTTTGGTTTTCTTATTCTTAAAAGAGCGTAAAAAAAAAACATCTAGGCCAGGCTGCCCTAGCTCTTTGTTGATTACTTCTGATCAATAACATATTCTCCCTGCACCGCCTGTGAAAATTAATAAATAGAAACCTCATTTTAAATGGAGCTTGGCGTCTAGAAGAGAGACTGCCCAAACAGGGCACTCTCCCCATGCTACTGACCCCAACAGGAAGAGACATTCGCTGCAACTCATACAGAAGTAATCCCACTTTTCTACCTCAGCAGGAGAAAGAAGGTTCCTCCATAACTCAGCCAATGAAGAGTCACCATGCTTCGAACTTAGTTTTCTCCAATGGACTCTTTACAACAGCTCTTTCAAGTCCATTAGAAGAGCATGCCTTCCATTTCTCTGGACTTGCAAGTGGTTTGCTACCATGTCCTGAATTGCAGTGTTTTAGCTGTTCCTGAATAAAGAAACCCATTTTGCTGGAGAAATATCTGGCTATTTGTTTAAGGTCAACAGCCTATAGTTTTCATTTCACATTTTTATGTTTTATGAAATAGCACCACTTATGGGCTAATTTGGGTGATTAAGTCTTCTTAAAAAACGTCAAATGCTTCTCAGGTGTTTGCCCAGCTACCCAAAGGTCACGTTGTAGGTGGGATACAAAACACTATTTGCAGAAAAGGAAATACAAACTTTTCAACAGATGAAAAGATGCTCAGTTACCCTTTTAATGAAGAAATGCAAATTAATATGACAGAAATGCCATCTTTGACTTATCAGATTGGCAAACATGAAGCAGTTTGATAACACTTCTGTTAGCAAAGGTTTTGGAAGCAGGAGTTCTCTTCTGTTTTTTTTGGTGTGTAAGTTAGAGCTCATACTATAGCTCCAACTTACATACCAAATTGGCAACATCTCTCAAATACAGATGGGTGTATGCAATAACTCCTCCTCTGATAATTTATTCAAAATATCTATGTACAAGAGGTTCATTGCAGTATTGTTTTTAATAGCAAAAGGTTAAAAAGGAACTAAATGTCCACCAATAGGGAACTATTCAAATCAATTATAATCCAATCATACAGTAGAAAACTCCCCAGGTGTTCAACAAAATAAAATAATGAGGCAGTCCTTATATATTGATATGGAAGTATCTGCAAGTCATTTTATTAAAGATAAAAAAGGTGCTGACTACATGTACAGTGTAGTCATGCTTGTATGCATACATATATACATAAAAAGAAATTTAGAAACAATCCACAAGTTGCTAATAGCAGAAGTTACCTGTGGAAGGGGAAATCTTCATGTTTAAGTTTTTAGATTTCTAAAACATGCAAATATATCATCTTATGAAAATTAAGTAAAAATACACAATACTTTCCTGTGAATTAATTTAATCACAATGTTTCCTTCTTAACACTTATCTAAAAATCAATTGCCCTGAGGTGGGGGAAGAGTTCTAACTGGAAGGAGGGAGGAATTTAGCAATTTTCGGAGCCTTGAGTCCTTAGGCAAGGCAGGGCACAGCATCCAAATCCTTCATGGGGACATGATAGAGTCCTTTAAGAAATCTGGAAATTGGGTAGTAGGAGCTTTGCAAGAAAATGGAGGTGAAAGGATGCCTAAGTTAACTGAAACTATTTTGAAATTTTGCCTACAGCCAAAAACTCCAAGTAAAACAAAAGATAAGATGGGAACATTCTTCTTCCTATACATTCTGTTGTTTCTTGCACAAATCAGAATTTCTTTCTGATTCAGAATCAGAGTTCAAAGCAATGCTTAGAATTAGCATGTGATTGAGTTGTATGATAGGTGAAATATATTTAATCATCTACTCTGGAAACCTTACTAACATTAGAAATCTGTATCTGATTGTAAGTGAGTTTTCACTTTCAACGAAGTAATTTCTCTAACATTTGGAAGACTAATTAGGAACAGCATGTAATCATTTGCAGGGTCATAGACCCTGTCATTCAGTGTGGACTTTACTCCTTGATGTTTGGCCAGTTTTTTCGATCCTTCTCTTTACCCTAAAGCATAGATTTCAGAATTCTGAAATCATAGCAGGACTAATGAAGGTAATATGTTAAAGGAGATTTGAATTATTAGGAATCTACTGTAATTCTTTCAAAGTTAAATAAGTCCTATGAACTAAGGCTGGTTGATTCACATATTAGTGTGACTATTATTTTAATTAATTAATTAATTAATTAATTAATTAATTGTTTTGTTAGAACAATATATTGATTACTTGCCATGGGCCAGAATTTATGGCTCTGAAAGTTCACTGGTGAATCGGTGTTTCAAAATTTCACCTTCATTTTTATCTGTAGTTTTATAAATAAAGATGTTATTTACTTTGTTCATTCATTCCTCCTTCCCCTCCCCCTGCCAAGGCCTTAATTTCATTTAAAAATATTGGGAAGTAGAAGGAATTGGAAAAGATGCATAATTGTTCAACTGTTGTTTCTTTTCTATTGTTGTTTCAATTCCCATTTAGTAAAGAAATTTATCAACATTTATTTGAATCTTGATCTACTAAGAAATTTTTCCTATTTTTTAAAGTAGTTTCTTGATTGCTACAAAGTATTGTCTACACAATTCTCAATGTGTCCCTTGTATTGGAAATATATCTTTGTGTAATAGAAAATGTGATTGGAATATTGATCCATTACTTAATAATTATATAACCATATTTAAGATATTTTCTTTGATCTTCTGTTTTAGTGGGAAAGCAAATTCAACCCCCAGAGCTGACAAAAGATTGAAGGCATCTGTTGTGTACCTGGCACACAGTAGGAGCTGTGTGAATGCTAGCCATTGTTTGGTGATTAATTCAGAAGCTTCTGATCAGTAAGAGCTGAAGTGTGTTTGAGTTTTAGAGCCTTGTCTTCTTTGGCTTTAGGCTTTTCTCAATGTACCTTGGCACCTGGGGCAACTCTAGGTCACTATCCATCTCTCTCTGTAAGTTGATAATGCATTGCATCTGAGGGGAGCGTCAGTTCTTGTATTTGATCCCCAAATCAAAGGATGAAAGATGAAGGCAGATGAAGAGAGCTAGAAGGAAGTTAGTTAGACAGAAGGAGAGAGATGAAGGCTGACTGATTTTTCTTTTCTCCATTCCCTGCCTGTGACAAGCGGCCTGCTGGTTTCTTAAATCAAATTCTCTGTGCCCTGGCAATGATAGAGCACATTCTTCTTAGAAAAATTCCTGCTGGCAATTGCCATTTGAATGGAAAAGAAACTTACAGTAGAATAATTGTGGTTTACTGTTAATGCAGTGTAAGAGCAGGCATACTGAAGAGCCAGGGGTTGGCATCCATTAAAAGCAGCGTGCCAAGTCTTCATTTATTCCCTCACTCAGGAGGAGCAGAAGCGGAAGAGTTAGTGTGGTTCACTCACAGAGAAGCCTCTTCGTTGAAACTCCTGCGATAAGTGGTTTAATAAATCAAATTAGCCCTAACATACACACTCCATTGCACATTGTGCCTCTAGGAATAAGTGACACCTTCTGGCCAGTGATGGTAGCTGTCTTCCAAGTTCAACTCCCTCTCCTCAAAGCCCAGAAGCTGCACCGCTTTGCTTCTCTCCCACCCCACCACACCCAGCAGGGATGGATAGAGCTGCCTCACTCTGTCTGACTTTTGGGGTGTGCCTTCATTATTTCTACACTTGCCACTCATTTCATTTTTTAATCTCATTACATTTCTTTCTATCAAGAACTTACCTCCATTCTTTTTTTCTCTTCCCACTTTTGGCCAGCTAAATTTCGGGACAACCTTTTGACAAAAGCAATATACTGTAATGGTGAAGGCTGTGGAATCAGCCTGCATGCGTGCTTGAATCTTCTTCCTACCTGGTGATCTTGGGCAAGTTAGCTTGAACTCTGTGCCTTTGCTTCCTATAAAGTGGGAAAAATAATACCTACTTTACATGCAGGGTAATATTGAGGCTAAAATAAAATAATGTGAGTTCTCAGCATATCATTTTATATGAAAAAGTTACTCAATAATTGGTAGCTTTTATTGTTTAGCTACCACTCTGCCCTTTCATTTATGTGCCGTAAATAATCTCAGCTGGTGAAATTAGTGTCAGTATGTACTCAGTGCATAGTAAAGAAAAGGTGTTTTGGAGAACTTTAGTTTCAAAGTAGCTTTACATCAACTTCTAAAGTGAGCAAAATGTCAAAAGTTGTCTTCAGACTTCATATATTTTTAAATATTTCCCTCCACAAATTTTCAGAGTTTCTTTTTTAAGCTCTAGCAGTTGAGATATATTTTAAAATAATTCCTTCAGTTGGATCTTTGTACTGTTTTAATTACTAATATTACTACTTCATTACTATCTGTCATTTTCCAATTTAAATACAAAATTAAAAAGTACCCCATAAAACCAGATTTAAACTACATAAAAATACTTAGGAGGCTATCCTGGGAAACTAATCATTGTTTTAAATCATGTTTTGGAAAAATGTTGGTTGAGACCCCAAAAAGAAATTTATAAATTAATTTTTTGTATACAGCCTAAGGGGGTAGGTATCCTTTGTCACTTTGCCTGTGAGGCTCCAAAATCTGTAAGAAGTGTAAGTCTTGCCTTTTGTATTGTCTTTTTTTGGGGGGGTGGTCGTGGGAAGCCAATTAGTTGGATTCTGTTCTCAAACTGCATTTAGTCCTAATGCCAAAATGTTTATTTCTAGTGGGATAATTCGAGAGCTGAATTTTTATTAGAATACTTTTGATGACTACAAAGCACATAGCAGGTTGTTTTCATTACAGATTCTGAGTACTGGCTCTTCTGAAAATTTTTTCCCAGCGTCACACAATGGCCAAGCTACTCTAATACTACAGGGGTTTATTTCTTAGACTACCAAAGGAGTTTACTTCTTCACAGACGGTCATGATTGCTTCCCTCAACCGTTCTGACTTGTCCCTTAAGAGTAGGCTGCTAAGGATTGTTGGGGTCAGCACTTCTCTTTCAAGTAACAGGTAAGGAACTGCTTTTAAAATTACTCACTAGCAAGATTAAAAAAGTATCATTTTCTTCTACTTTCATCGGTGGACCCAGGCTGTTCTGTGAGACTCTTGGCCTTTGCGTAGCCTCTTCCTGGATGCTGTAGGGAATTCAGATCTAAGCCATTGGCTTGTTACGTTGAGGTCATTCTACATCAAAAAGGTGTTTTTTTTTTAACGTCCCACACTATTAGTAATAGATGTACAATACACCTCCACTCAAACTCTTCATTTTCAAAAGACAAAGTAATTCAGGAGAAGCCAGTTACTTACATTTTTGTGGCACTCAGGATATTAGACCTTGTCAGCATGGCCATTGCAAACCAAGCTTTCAGAAGATTTTAAGCTTTGAAATTGGTCCAAACAACTGTAGAACCTATTTGGGAGAATCTTAACCATAGGCATTTTCATGATTTTTATAATAAAGACAGTACACCGGCAAAGTTTACCCATGAGAAATATTTAGTTCCCTTTCTTGATATGAAATAATTCTGTTTACCTGAGTTTATTTTGGAATGGGCCAGCATAAGAGAGACTCCATTACCTCAGAGATTACTTTATTCCCCAGCTAGTTAACATTTATTGAGTTTTTAAAGGGTCAGTCTTGCTCTACATGCATGATCTCATTTTATCTATGTATAGATATGGCAAGGTCTCTGCCTGACTCATAGAGCAGGCAAATAAGCTTAGATTTCAGGAGGTTTTGGTTGCACAAGGTCATTAACTATTACATGATGGATTTACCGTGCTGTTCACAACTGTGCTCTGCCGCCCTATGTATTATACATCTCTCCAAAGAAGGTGGAAGGGAGGTTCAGAAATATTTAGGTATGTTCTAGTATGACTTGTTTTGAAACTAAGTAAAAAGGCTTATTAAAGAAAGCCCCATAGGGTCTTCTTGTCTATGGAAGAAGGCCAGTTTGTTAAGGAGAAAAGTCACAATCCTCTAATTG
Organism: Anoura caudifer; assembly: GCA_004027475.1. Taxonomy (NCBI): domain Eukaryota; kingdom Metazoa; phylum Chordata; class Mammalia; order Chiroptera; family Phyllostomidae; genus Anoura; species Anoura caudifer. The sequence continues at coordinate 152,262 of PVKU01000121.1, forward strand.
CTCTCTGAGACTGTGTTTTTTAGTATGTGCACCTGCCTCCTCAGAGAGGTTGCAAATTGTCCCAGTGACAGGATAATGTTGTGGCTTCAGTACGTCTGGGGTCTTTTCTAGGCTAGTTTGTCATCCTTCTCAGGTATGATCTTACCCATGTGGTGGTTCTTAGACTGTTGTCTAAATGGATAAACAATATGCCTGCCAGCCACAACTAGCTAATGATGGTCAGCATCAAATATCTTCTTTAGGATTCCCTAGGTGGTCTCTGATTTGGGATGCAGGGCTTCTCTTTTAAAAATTGTTTAAAAAAAGATGTCCTGTCTTCTCTGTTATGGTTTATGAATTGCGTTCCTTTGACTTTATCTGGTAAGCTCAAGCACCTTCCTCGTTTCTTTTCAAAAGAAGGTAAAAGTTACTTAGAAATTAAAAAACTGTTGAGAAGATGCTTGGAAATTAAATAAAGAATAAGTAATAAACTATTTCAAATAATATTATAATCAGGGTAAAGTCACAAAAATCAGAAGACAGTTAAATGAATACACATGGATTAAGAATTTAAGTAACAAGATAAATACTAAATAAAAATTCATAGAGAAATATAAAAATAAAATTGAATAAATTGTATTGAGTCGTGTGTGTGTGTATAACATACCTGTATGCTAGAGGTAATGTTTGTTGAGACCAGAGATTTTTAACCAGTGTGCTGTGAGAAGTTTTAAAACATGCAGTACCTCACTGTTTGGTCAGAGGCACTGACCATTTTTCCCTTAGACTGTCAAAAAAAAACCCCCAAAACAACATCCAATACAACAAAAACCAACCAATATGAACAAATCTTAATTATACCTATTTTTTGTCAGATTGGCAAATATATATATATATATTTGGTGTGCTGCAGAATTTTAGTAATTATGTGTGCATGAGATGAAAAATGTTGAAAACTGCTGGTTTAGACTGATCTCATATTTATGGCTTTTTGGCCACATGACTTGACTGAGCTCTTTGTGAGAATATTAATTAGACTTTGAAAATATTAATTGATCACCCACCCTGAAACAGTTTCATTTTGGGATTAATGGAAACATAGGCATATTTTTGTATGGTTCAGATGAGATCTGGTCATTTTAATGGTTTGTAATGTCTAAATGGTTCTATAATCTTATATAAAGCATGGTAAATTTTCAAGGCCCATTGCTACATAACAGTAAGTAGACAGTTATGTAACAATAACTTGCATTTGTTCAGACCTTTATCTCTGCTTTCAGTTATATTATTGCATTTGCAAATGAACCAAAGGTACACTTTTATTTTATATATTACAGTAGTATTCTTGAAAGGTTTAGTTTATGTCAACTTTTAAAAAAAGCTGATGTTTTTTAGAGTATTCCAGGATATTCATAATTTACCTATTTTGTAAGTGAGGAACAGCGTTTGCTTTTCAGTAGAACAAAATCCTTTGAAATAGTAGTTACAAAGATTGTGATCTGTGGTGTATTATATTAAATAAAAAGTAAGGAGCTATGTTTTCTCTTTCTGAAAAAGATTTTATTTATTTTTAGAGAGAGGGAGAGAAACATCGATGTGAGAGAGAAACATCTATGTATGCACCCCTACCAGGATGGAACCCCACAACCCAGGCATGTGCCCTGACTGGGAATGGAACCTGCTACCTTATGCTTTGGGGAACAATGCCCAACCATCTGAGCTACACAGGTCAGGGCCTGGAGCTATGCTTTCAATAGTCCCTCTCCCCGCCTTCCTGCTTTGTACTATCAGACATAAGAAAATAGCCCTGGCTAGTATGGCTCAGTGGATTGAGCACTGGCCTTTGAACCAAATGGTCGTGGGTTCCATTCCCAATCAGGGCACATGCCTGGGTTGTGGGCTAGGTCCCTGGTTGGGGGCATGTAAGAGGCAATTGGTGGATGTATCTCTCACACATGGATGTTAAAACACAGTGATTTTTTTTTAAATGAAAATATCAAGGTACCATAATAACTCCATCTGGTCCTTAGGCCAAGTCTTATTCATTTTGAATATTTCTGTTGGCTTTACAAGAAAGCAGATTTACTTTTAGGTCTCTGTGATTTCAAAGGAAATCTCATGGTCCTGGCTGGGCAGCTCATTTGGTTAGATCATTGTCCTGATACTCCAAAGTTACAGGTTCAATTCTGGTCAGGGCACATACAAGACTCAGCCAATGAATGCATTAAAAAAATGGAAAAAACAAACTGATTTTTGTCTCTCTTTCTCTTTCAAATAAATAAATACATAAAATTTAAAAAATTAAAAAATGAAAACTCATGTTAAGCTTTAGTATATCCGGTGCACCTAAATGAGGTCTTATGAGACTGTTGCTTCATTAAAAAAGACAGAAAAACAAGCAATTAGGGCCAGTAGAATGCTGGACTCCTCGATGGTTTTAACATGAATATATCTTGAGCTGTTCCAGTTCATAATGAGCTTGCCCTAGCTAATGACATTTCATTTTAGTTGATACACACTGCACATTATTTGTAGCATTGGGTAAATTTTAAAAGCATATTTAAAAAATGATTTCATTTTAACATCATCAGCTATGACCACTAATGGAGCTAGAAAGATTGTAGTCTGGTGTCTTAGTTATTCATTATATAAAATATTTTTTTTCAAATTGCTTAGCTTACTTGCAAAGGTAGTTTGTATTTTTTTTTTTCAAAACATGTTTTCGGTATAAAAGATACCTGAGTTTTAAGACTCTATGTTCATTTAAAACTTATAAAGAACTTCGGAGAACATTTTCAACACAACACCAAACCTACACATTTGTACAATAATTAAGAGTGTTTTCAAAATCACTGTGTTGATTCATGTGTATTTTTATGTGTGTGGGATGGGCAGCGGGGAGGGAGTATCCAGCGTGCCCTTGTTTTTTCTGGGACACACCATGTATATTCGCATCTCCAGGCCTCAGCTGGGGCACGCTTGGTGCCAGTTCCGGGCCTGGCATGCACGGGGCTGCTTAATCAATACTTACTGAATTAATACCTCCTTCTTCTGACGTGGCCTTGTCTTTTTGAGATATTCTCTTGTCTTTATTAGGTAACTAATAAATTAAATCTGTAATTAGTCTATAAATCAGTTACATCACAAAATTTTTGTAAGTCATGTTTATATTTCACACTGTGTCTTCTTCCTAGAGGACATACTTCACTTACGTGGGAAGCAGTTCAGACATAACTGCTTTCCAATATTTTGACACTGTGTCTTCAGACTGTCAGTAATGGCAGGGAGTGTGCTGGCTGAGAGGAGTGGCTCTCCAGCCCTGGTGTAATTGCATAGTGTTTCTCAGGTGCCTTAATGGGAGGCTGGAAGGATAGGATGGTGGTTAAGAGTTGGGGCTCTGGTGTCAGACTACCTCAGCTAAAATCCTGGAACTGTCATTACTACCTGTGTGAACTTGGATGAATTATGTAACACCTCCTCAGGTTTTCTTTTGTGGAGATGATTATAGTAATGATTTCTTCACTGAGCTGTTGTGAGTGTTTAATAAGATAAAGGGTGTAAAAGCACATAGCATTCTCTGGCACATGGAAAGTGACAATAAGTGTTAGTTGTTATTGCTGTTATTAATAGAATCAGAGTCTAGCTTTGCACCTTTAATATGTGCCTGTTCATCAGAATACATCATTGGGAAACACAGGGTCCAGCAGAAGTAATGCCTGCTTGAGTGTGGTTGGTAGGGTGGTAATATGAGTGTAATAATTTATGGTTTTAATTTGAACATTTCACCTAAAATGTCATATGGTGTGCTTGAGTGTGATATTGTTGTTAAAGAATTTCATGCTTATGATTTTGTAATAAGAAGGAGTGTTATATGTGCCAGGCCTGAATGTAAGGGATGGCCTTAATCTTTCCAGTTACTGGCCTTTTCTGTTTTGAAAGGAGATCTCACTAGCTGCAGCACTGGCAAGGGGGAGGGGGGGGCGGGGCTCCCGGGGGAAGTTGAATTTGATGAATACCAGCAAAAGTCAAAGCTCTGAAATCTTCAGAGTGTTATCAGTTTATTAAAACTGAAAAAGAAAGCAAAATATTTCCTTGACAGTTATAGTCAAATAGGACCATTGTGTTTTTAATTTTAGGTAAACCAAGACAAATGACTATATAAAGTTATCTTATGCAAGAGCAAACAGTCCTTTGTTTTCACTTCCTCCCCCAAACATGGGCTTTCAGTTTATGTTTTTGTTACATGTGACAACATAAAGTGACAGAATGTTCAGTAAAACTTTAAAACTACACTCTTTTGAAAATGTTAGATTTTGTTCCTATATGATTTTAAAGATGTGGTGAGTGTTGGAAATGCGCATTTTTTCATTCCTTTTTCACAAAGCCGAGGGCACTTGAAGGAGCATGCTGTGCAATAGGGGTCATAGGGAGTTATAAGAAGTTATAAGGATTATGCCACATTTGAATTTTTCACTTAAGAAATAATTAAAACCCACTGTTGGGTGCTGAGAAGAATAAAAAGACGAATAAGGCCCAAATTCTGCTTTCAAAGGGATTATAGGAATTGAATAAAATACTAGAAAAACAGCTTTAGTACAAAGTAGAAGGTGGTAGATACAGAAAGAAAAGCAAATTCACTATGCTCTGTGGGGTATTATTTCCAGCCGCGGATCCCAGGGAGCGCTTTAACTATGAACCGGTGTTTGAACTGGCCTTGAACTGATAAATGCCAATAAATACGAGTACACATGGGAGGCCACGAGGGGGAAATGCATCTCTGACAAAGGGTCTAGAATGTGTAAGGACTGCAGCGGAAATCAGAGGAATAACTATGAGAAGCTGTGAGTCGTAGTGTATTTTGCCAAGAATACTGATCTCAAGAGAGAACACACACAAGGAGATTTCTATGGTGAAATTAGTTCAGGAAATTTTGGATGCCATATACACCTCCTAGAAACCTTCAAACACTACAGACTCGGTGAAGTCTTCTATTAAAAATATATAGAGTAGTGTAGTTCATCAGGAAACCCTCTTTTTGAGTAAAATGCACAGAAGTGCTGTGACACGATTCCTTGCAGATGCTTATTGGGAAATGTTGGTCCGTGAAGGTAGGTTGAGCTAGGGTAGTGGAAGGTCTGAATGTCAAAGTGAAGCTTTCTTGTGATCAGGTCCACCCTTTAGGGTTCATCTGGAGACTGTGCAGAGGTGGGTTGGATTGGAGACTGCGAAGAGATTTACGGAGGGGCGTCCAGTAATAAATGCTTTTCAGCAGACTGAGTTTGAGGTTACGTAGGTCTAACTCGAGGTGGTTATGGCAGTAATATGAGGAATGGTTTGCAAGAAAAGAATCTTGTAAAAGTAGAGCTGTAAGTTCTTTGATGTCAGGTGGTTGGGGCAATTTTGAGAGACAAGAGACTTTTGGGGGGTGTTTTAAGCACCCCCCACACATTAACCTCTCTGAAATCAGTAAGCATGTTAGAATTTAGTCATTTAATTGCAGGTGCCCTTCATTCTTAGTGGTACATAAACTCAGATTTGTTAAAATCTTATGTTGTCATGGATCCTTGTATGTAAAGAAATAACGCAGTGAAAGAGTAATTTGGGGCTCAGCAGTTTCTAACAGTCTGATGTTCTCTACTTTTTGGAAGAGGGAGTACTGGAAGAGTATCCTCCATTCACGTGGGCCACAGGAAATGTGGATTTGATTCAGAGGAAGAGAGTGACTGAGCATCAGAACCAGGATTTCCTTATGAGTTGTGCCATGGGCTTTTTTGAGCTATCTATAAAAGGGAGGAAATCCTTCTGAACTTCCACAGGCCTCACTGACTTATTTACTTACTAATTCCTATTTTATCCAGCTACTACAAATAGTGTGATTTTATGTAAAATGCTGCTTTGCTGAGAGATGTGGACCTTACCCTTGATCTTCTAGGTATTAATTGGACAAGGTAAGCAGGCTGAAACTCCCTGCTTCTAAGGATTTTTCATTGGTTGCCATTCTTTCTCTCCAGTAGATCTTTACTCTCTAGCTGAAAAAATAAAACATTTTGTACCACAGCTTATTTCTTATAGTTCTAAGAGTAATTTAATGTTACCTCTTAAAGATTCAAATTAAGATTTGTGTTCATACCATACAGCTATTCTTATAGTCTAAAAACCCCAACTAATATTTATTGAAGACAGAACACCAATCCTCCAAAACAGAAATACTGATCCAGCAAATTATGAAAGAGCATAAGGTTTATTTAATATATATTTTTAAATTGCTCTGAAATATATCATTTGACTCTATATACAGACCTTCATAAATGTTTATCATGAAACACATGATCATATTTTTTTTCTTCTTATTCTTCTGCTCTGGCCACCTTCATGGGGGGGAAAAACATAAAATGTCTCCAAACCTGTCCATAATGGTGGCTTGATAGAGTTTTAGTGTCTTTATGAAAAATATTAAGTTTTTCTTTTTCCTTGTTTTATTTTTAGATTGATAATGTTCCTAGGTCATGGGAATATCTGAAAATAGTTTTAATTCATTTTTAGTCACAGCTGTTATTATTAACCTATGGTCAGATCCTGTGTTCAAAAGAGAAAGAAAAATAATCACAAATAATTTCCTTTTTTAAATCAGAAAAGCTGGACTTCCCAGGCTTTTTTGCCAGACATTTAAAGTTGATCTTAGGTGCTTAGAAACTACTACACACAACTTCACTTATCAAAGGGTTTGCCAGAGATAGCTGAATCTGTTTTCAGGTGACTGCTAATCTTGAGTTTGAACCATGTAGATTAGGGGATAAAGAAGAGTAAATGTGAAAATTTTAAATTTAGCATTGTATGTATACCACCGATTGGCCAGGTTACTATGCCAGTCATTTCAACCTCTTAACCTCTCTTTTTGTTTTTCTAATATTTCTAAAGAGCAATATTTCTCAGTTTATTCTTTAAAAATATCTGTGGAACTTTTTATTTTGAGTTCTTTGGAGGAAAAAAAGCATTTCCCACTGCTATAAAAATAGGACCAATAATGTGTTAGTGAAGAATCTTTTGATTATAGACAGTTTGAGGAGGAAAAGGAATGTAGTAGAAATTTGCAGGGGAATCTAATAAAGTATAAAGATAAACTGAATAATAAACAACCAATAATGGGGAGGTTGAAAAGGCGGGCTGACCTCTGGAACGTAGAATTGGGGTGCAGAGCCCTGCAGGGTTCTCTCTTCCCCTGCGTCTCTACTTCTCTTGTGTGTTGGCTTCAGTTTTCTTTCTTCAAGGTGTACATCCTTTTCTTCCACACAATACTGCAATGCTTAAGAGTTTTCCAATTTCTATATTCCAGTTTCTGTCAATGGAGTGAGTCTTCACCAAGTCCTAAATTTGAGGCAGGGAATTCTGATGCGTTGGCTTTGGTCCTAATCTGGCACCAAGTCACTAGGGTTAGGAACAAGGTCTGTGAGATTCACACTGAAGCTCCCTGAGTAAACATGTCGATGAGGGGCAAGGATGCTGCAGGAGCACTTGGAGACAGGTGCTGGGCAGAACTGCCACGGGCCTTCGTGGTGCCACTGCACACACAATGCCTCACGCATGTTACTCGATTTGACATTTTCTGAATAAATTAAGAGTAATTGTATGTGGAAGAATTATTGCAGTGGCAGAGAAATACTTAAATTCATTGGGAGAAAAAGTGGATAGCAGTGCATTTTTATTTTAGAGGGGTTCTAAGGTATCAAAATCAGTGTATTCACACATGTATGCACACATACACATGAACTACATCATTAAATAAATACCCAAAATAACATTGAATATGTGTGCTTGGGGAAAAATAATGCACCACAAAAAAATTAAATGTGACCTTTTGTCAACACAATTAGAAAATGTACAACAGGGTGCGTAGGCAGGGGGAACTTTGAGTGGAAGTACAAAGCAGCTCTGTTGGCTCCTGGTTGCTGGCTTGGGCTCAGAGGTGTGTGAGTCTTTGTATGTTGCTTAGCAATGTGTGTGCATGTGTGTGTTTTGTTTGAATGGATGGAGCCTCATGAATCATGAATTGTTGCTTTACAAGAGTAAGGTGTTCTTACAAGCCTGCCAAAACAGTAACCAAACCCAGACCCTTTTTATACCAGAAGGATTTTGAGAACAGAAGTTTAGCTTCTTAGATTTAATGTGGAGCTTGAAGAAATATATTATTTGATGATTCTATCATTATAATCAATCTGTAACTCTCTGCTTTTTATATGCAGATATTTGTGACTCCAGCTAAAGAAGAACAATAGTACTAATTCATCTATTTAGCAATTCATTTTGAGTATATTGTGTGAGGTGGGAAACAGAATCCTTCTTTCCTTAAAGGGAAGGGACTGTAACTCTGGAAGCGTGGATACCTGTGAAGATAGTCCTGTATGCTTTGTAAAAAATCTTGTTCTTACTATTTATGAAGTTCTGAGTCTCTGCCAGACAAGTATTTTTGTTAGATTTGAAGAAGGAAGAAGAGGAGGGGGATGGAGAGGAGAAATGCAATCAAACCACGAACCCTGTTTTTTATTTCCCCACTGTTACCTTTGACTCACTGTTTTTGAAAAAAAGTCTGACTAGTATTTTCTGTCACAAACTTTGGTGTTTTTTTAAATACTTACAGGATTATTTTTGACTACCAGTCTGTCTCATCTGTTTTGCCTTTTTTTTTTTTTTTTAAATACAGATTCTGAGAGGTGTGAAATGAGACCCAGGGAATTTTTTAAAAAATCCTCACTGGAGGACATGCTTATTGATTTTAGAGGAATAGAAAGAAGAGAGAAAGAGAGGGAAAGAAACATCTACGTGAGAGAGAAACATCGATCAGTTGCCTCTTGTACTCACCCTCATTGAGGACTGAACCTACAACTTAGGCATGTGCCCTGACCAGGAATTGAACCTGTGATCTTTTTGGTTTTACAGGTTGACACCCAACCAACTAAGCCACACCAGCCAGGGCTGCCTCACCTGTTTTTATACCCCATTTTGCTCTCATCTTTCCCAACTCATTAACTAAAACATTGTATTGTCCAATTTTATTCTATGTGGTAAGGTATATCCCTCTAAAACTTTGTTGCTTTATCATTTTAAGACAAAATATTTTAATAGTTTTCTTTACTGGTTAATGTACTAAAAATACAGAAAACCTTTATTTGTTTAAAAAATGGCAGTAGGAAAAATAGACCTGTCAGATGTAGAAATATAACTTTAAAGAATCTGAAAATGAATGATTGTATTGTATACAAGCAACTAGAGACTTTTGTAGGAAAAATGATGAAGTTTGAGAGAGGCAAACAAACCACTGAAGTAGAAAGTTAGGTATCTCACCTGGGCACAGAAAGTGTCTTCCAAATACCAAAATTGGATGCTGTCGTTTTTGCCCAGAATTGAAGAATGACTGATTATACTAAGAACAACTGTCTAATTTCTATCATTATCTCCTACTTTTTTATTTTTGATTAAAAAACAAGCCACATAAAACACTGCTCCCAAAACATACCCCGAGTCTGTCGTGTGTCATTCGCACAATGTGAATGTTCTCTTTCAGCTCTACCTGATAAAGGTTTTATGGCTTAGTCATAGTGCGTCTGTTTCCACGAAATCTTCCTAACCACAGGGGGCAAATGCTTATGTTCCTGTTCTCTTCTAAGCACTTAATTTTGCTTGTACTTTCTGTCATAATTACCATAGATTGCTTTTTGTTATTGTTTTGATTTGTTGTTTTGTATCCATGTCCTGGATAAGCTCTCTGATGGCAGTCAAAAGGTCTAATTCAACATTTATTCACCTAAAATGAACAGTTGATTCATAGATCAAAGATAGAAAATATATAGTTTAGCTTTTTTACTAGGAAGACTTTAAGGCATTATTGTGCAAATAATTCAACTTAAAGCCTTAGGTTTACTTTAAGTCATTACTTTCAGTATGTGTAGGAAAAAGACTATTACTAGAATTTCAACCTCATTGAGACAATATATTTGTTTCTTTCCATTTGATGACTTATTTGAGATGGCTGTTTTTTCCCTATAAACTCTGTAGCTAATGACAGTTCCTTTCTTCTTCTGGGAGAACAAACAGCTCTATTTTAAGCAATGTGCAAGGTAGGACCTGATTTTAGCAGGTCCTCGAATAATGTCATTTAGTTCAACATTGTTTCATTAGAACATTGATGAGGATAAAAAAAAAAAAAACCAGGAAGATTTCCAGCAGGGGCCACTGCCTGGGTGGAGCTGGCATGTTCTCCCCACATCCGTGTGGGTGCTCTTCGGGTACCCAGGTTGCTCCCATAGCCAAAGACATGTGCATAGGATGGACTGGCGTGGCTACCTTGTCCCAGTGTGCGTGAGAGTGTGTGGGAGATGGTGCCTGCGGTGGAAGGGCATCCTGTCCCGGCTTGGTTCCCACTTTGTGCCTTGGGCTGCCAGAAGAGGCTGTGGCCACCCTAGACCCTGAACTGAAATAATCTGGTTGAAAAAGAATTATCTTACCTGTTTTTTATTAATGCTTCTTAAATATATGCATGGCTCACATTTATTGAATGTTTAATATTAGAAGTGTTTTGGGTCTTTATTTAGAAGTTTGGTGATGTTTTTGTGAACACAAACCCTAAAAACTTAATCTTTGATTATATATCTGTTTAGGGTTAAATTTGTTTTAAGTACTTTTCCTTAAAGTTGTAGTCTCCAAGAACCCATTGATGGCATAAGTGAGGATGTACTTGTACACATGAACTAAGTTTGGAAATGTAATGGCATAAACTTAAACAAAATAGATCTTATACATGGTCACTGACATGTCATTTCTCTGTATAAATAAGCTTCAGTACTGAGCAGCTGCTATGAAGGATTTCAGTAACTAACCAACCTCCTGAGTTTCCACAAGAGGAAGGAAAAGCTGATCTTGAGGAGGTTGTATTACAGTAGGCGGTCAGCTACATAGTAACAAAAAAGAGGAGAACAAAAGTGGCTAAATGTAAACTTAAGCATGATGAGGTCTGGAAGTTACAGCTTTAGACACCCCAAGGGCAGTCTCACTCTCTGCCAGTGGAGACCTAATCCCTGGGCAGGCAGGAAAAGCAGCTTTCCAATCTTCCCAGGGAACAGCCAGTCCATTCCTGAAGATTATAGGGGTAGAGGGAAGGGAGGAACAATTCCCCAATTAAAGGAGAAACTCCTTCATTCCTTTGCTGGGTGCATGTGCAGTAGAAGCCAAGATGGCAGAGGGGAAGGGGAGCTCCCAGCACAAACCCCCTCAGAGATGGGAAAAAGATTGGTTAGTTTGAAAGAAAGCCTGCTGTTTTTCCCAAGCCTGAGATAATATAACCAAAGCTTCACAAAGGCCTGGGTTTTGTTCATTTTTTCTTTTTGTGTGTTGTGCTCTCACGGTAGCAGCCACACTGGCCTGGGTGCGGCAGCCATGAGGCCTAAGCTGTGGGTTGGATGGGAACTGAGACTAAGCTAGCCAGATGGGGGACAGAAAAAGGTAGTTGTGCCCAGGTAACGGCATGACTATTCTGGGCCCTGGTCCTCCTGAGCTTGGTGAGGACAAGTGCGGGCTTGTGGCCCCGGAGGTGGACTTCTGCAGCTGAGATGGAGCTGAGCCACCTGCCCGTGAAGGAGACATTGGGCACCTGGGGGCGGTGGTTTGTTTTCCCTCAGTAAACCTTACCACAGTGGCTCATATCCTCCTCTGTGTGCTGGGGTCCTGAAATACTTTCTGAAATGCTTTTCTTGTGACTTGGTGGAAGAATCCTGTTTCCACCAGCAAGAGTTCGAAGCAGGTTTTCTGGATCCCTTGGTACTTTCTTTTCTGGGGGATAGCTTTGGAGGAACAGATGTTTTTCTCATCATTTCTGCTTAACAGATCTTTGTTGAGAACACAAAGAGCATGTGACCCATCTGGTCTGGGCTCCTCCGCACTGGTTGGGAGGGCTCCTGAGGGGCAGCAAGCTGATTTGAAATGTAAGTCTTCAATGGGTTCTCAGGTTGTTTTCCTACTGAATTCCAGTTCTCTCTTTTTGCACTTTCCATTATTTGAAAGAGGCAACTAAAAGTCCCATCTATTCCTTTTAGCTTCCATTTTCTGCCTTCCTTTGTGTTAATACACAAATTGAATAGACTCAGTCTTATTTTTCAAATAAAGGCCCCCTGCCCCAAAATGTGTTTTGCCCTCATGTTTTCTGAACTTCATGTACTAAGATCAAAAAAGAAGTATTTGATCTTTATTTGGGATTGTTGGATACTAGTTAGTTATAGGTATTTGGAAAGTTATCCATAAAGTCCTGATAAGAATTTTAGAAGGGAAAGAGGGAAAAGCCTTCATGTAATTGACTGCGTGTATTGAGTGAGTGGTGTGGATTCTTGACGTGAGAGTGTTTTACAGAGCTATAGAGAATCATTAAAGTAATGAGGGAGCTGGAGGCATCAAAAATAGGGATAGGAAAAGGGAAGGGGGTAGGCAAGAAGGTAGTTTGATTAAAAAGTCAGAGACACTCTATGCAACTTGTAACATTTGTCAGGGCTATGACATGTACAATTATTCCGTTATTTCTTTTCACTGGTGTTCTGGTACTGAGGAGGAAACAGGCTAATTCTCAGGGACACCTTTGCCAGACATGGGTCCCGTGGACATATGCTTGTATGTATGCTTTAGTATATACAGAAAAATGTTTCTCTAAGGACCATGAACTCTGGTTCATTCGAAGCACATTTCTTCCTAAAAGGAAAAAATGTCATTTGGCATATTTGAAATTTTAAGCGGGGGGCGGGGGGGGGCGGGGGGGTTGCAGGAACTATGACTATGTTAAGAAAATGGCAAGTAAATGAATTTTAAATGGTCATAACTTTGTAGGAAATAGAATTCATAAAAGCTGGTATTTGCAAAAATGTGTTTTTTTGGTGACTAGATATGGTGTCTTACGGAATATTGGAATCTATCTTTGTAGTTTTTTAAAAAAATCTTAATTAGAAAACAAACATACCTCCTTGCACCTGAACCATTTTATTTTCCCTTTCATCCTGTGGACGTGGGTAGGAAGTAATGCACTCTGTTACCTCAGATTGTGAAGAGAAGAATTGCAGAGAGTATCTCTGAGAATTAGATGAAAAAGAGTGCATGCGTTCTTTTTTTTTTCCTCACATCAGGTAAATACATTTACTGTGAAATGCTGTTTGTTCCACAGGGAGTGAAGGTGACCTCTTAATTCATGGCAATATTATTAAGAATGAGAAAATTAAGGAAGAGGAAATGAATAACAAAAATACTGCTATGACCAAAGAAATTTTTGTGACATTAAGTAAATCAAGATGTGAGTTCCAGTGGTATTGTCTAATTTTAAGATATTTGTTTCTTTGTGAAGTATGAATGATTTATAATAGCAATAGATCAAGAAAGAATCTCTAATGATATGCAACAAATTACTTTTCTTGTATTAACATGATCTGTGCTCATTCGATGACTCCCATGCTTTCCATTATGGCATTATTGTTTTGTGAATTTGCATTATTAACCGTTACATTTTTTCTATGTATGCGTAGTATATAAAATTGTCTTTGGAGGTGCTGTTTAATGGCCTATTCTTGTATCAGGCTGCAGGGAGAACTACTGTCCATAGAGCAATATGAAATCAAAGTTAACTCTATATTGTCTTCCTGTGTGTGGCCTTCAGGACGGCTCGTCTTGTTTGAGCATTTTACCACCTAGGCCCTGCCCCTTCCACGCACCATGTGTCTTTCATCCTGGACCATTTGTTAAACCTAACTGATTCGGATCCTGAAAGTGGAAACATTAACCTAAGAAAAAATGGAATTACTTTTTCATTGCGTGTTGGGTATTATACCAAAAAATAAAAAATAAAAAAGAACAAAAGATAGAAAACAAGAATTTTAGGTGCATTTTTTCTGCTTTATAGAAGATTAGATACAGTATGATTTGTCTTACTTAGTAAATATCTACTAAAATATGTGAACATTCTTTCATTTATTTCAAAAAGGTTTTTCCATAGTTGGAAAAGTGAAAAAGATAAAACACCTTAATTTTAAGATAAGAGAAGTATTTATATTAAGGAAGTTAGAAAATATAAAGAAGCATGTAGTTGCAATACCCTGAAAGAAATACTACCATTACTTTGACTTACCTCTTCAGTCTTTTTTGTATGTGCGCACGTGTATGCATACACATGGAGGTTTTGTATGTCCATGTGTTGTCCTCTAACTTTAATTTTAAAGGAAAGTCAAGGCATTAAATGTGTAAACTTTTTAATTACAAAAGTAACTCATAAATATGTAGTTTTATATTATTTTCCCCGATCATTTGCGATAAAGAGAACATCTCCATGCAGCTGTACTCACCGTTGATCTGGTTTTAAACCCTTACCTGGAACGTAACAGTTGAAGTGGTTTGTGAGAGTGATTTGTGAAAATAATGTCTTTCTCTCTTTCAAAACCTGTCCCTACTGGTACCTTTTTCTTTACCGCAGTATGAATACAGTAGTGCCCCCCACCCCTCCCTTACCCGCAGGGCATGTGTATTGTTCCAAGGTCGCCATTGGATGCCTGAGAGCTCAGATAGTCCTGAGCTGCATGGATACTCTGCCTTTTCTATACATACATACATACATACATACCTATGATACAGTTTAATTCATACATTAGGCACAGTAAGAGATTAATGACAATAGCTAATAAAATAGAATAATTATCACAATATACTGTAATAAGACTTAGTGAATGTGGTCACTCTCTTAAAACATCTAGTAACTATCCCTTATTTGTTGTAAATGGCTTGCTGTCATTTGTTTCAGGGAGTTCCTTGCTGAAGTATTTGTGTAGGCTCAGTGCTTTCTGATATAACATATTGCTGTCAACTGGACCACATTTACTGTGATGTCTTCCACCCACACATTTTTTCATTTAAGATTTCATTTATTTATTCTTAGAGCAAGGGGAAGTGAGGGAAGAAGGGAAGTAAAAGGGAGGGAGAGAAACATCTATGTGTGAGGGAAACATCAATCGGTTGCCTATCACACACTCCCCGACCAGGGATGGACCTCACAACCCGGGCGTATGCCCTGACCAGGAATCAAGCCAATGACCTTCTGATTAGCAGGACAATGCCCAACCAGCTGAGCTACTACACTGGCCAGCATGCTCCCACAATTGTAACGCTCCATGGGATGGAGCAAGATTCCTCGATTTTATCACGCTACTCAGAACAGTGTGCAGTTTCAAATTTTTGGATTGTTTATTTCTAAAACTTTCCATTTAATATTTTCAGACCATGGCTGATTATTCATTCATTAAAATAAAAAAATAATTGTGTCAATTGTCCTATCACCTTAGGCGTTAAGCACAAGTTAAGTTTTTATATGATGCCTCATTCAGCTTTTTCTCAAGAACTAAAACCCAAAATTTTTAGAGAAAAGTCTCTTTTTCTTTTAATTTTTGCACAGAAGCCTTTGCATTGGAGAATTCTGAAGTTGTTGGGGAGGTGGTTTGAAGGGTGAAATACAGAGAATAGCTTTGCCACGTGAGCAAGTGACCAGAAATTAAATAAATTTTATCAAAGAGAAACTAAAATTACCTGATTTAGTAACTCTTAGTTAATCTAGACTGTGTGCTTATAATGAGTCCCTGCCATTTCCTCATTGGGCTGTATGGACGTCATCTAGACCTCAGTTACTTTACTTTTTCAGGTAGATCAAAAAGTACACAAGCTTTTGAATCAGAGATACGTATGTAGGTTTCAGTGTATCAATTAATGGTTATGTGATCTTAGCCAAATCACTGAACTGTTTTCTACCTCAGTTTTGTGATCTGTAAAATGAGAACATTTTCACTGACTCTATTTGTAAATGTTAAGTAAAATTAAATATACATATTAAATGAAAAATTATGGAAATTAGCATTTGTAAAGATTAAATTATATAAAATTAAATGAGATGTTTGTACATATTAAATTGAAGTACACCTACAGTGTCTGACAAATAAAATGTGATTTGTAAGAAATACTTAGGTTACTTTCTTTTTAAAAGATTTCATCTTCTTTTGAAGTGTTTGTTTTCTCTTATTCTAAACCATATTTGGAAAAGCTTTGTAATAGCTTTATTTCATTAGATCAACTGGACAGAGCAATAAAAGAACTAATCTCCTCCAGAAGATGAGGCTTTGAAAATAAGTAGTGGCAAAGCAATCCAACTTCTTGTCTGTTTGAATCAGTTCTTAAAAATAACATGAATGACAGACAATATTTGGTATCTTAAAAAAAAATTCTTCCACTCTGAGGAAATGTAATCTGTGTATACTTGCAAAAAAATTAAAAATTAAATTGGCTGATGGCTTGCAGAGGGACAATGCAAACCGTGGGGGTGGTGTGTAGCGGGTTACATACAACTGCTCTGCTAGGACAGAGAAGCCTGAGATCGTCTTTCTCTCATCAGCTGCTGAGTTTGGGAGGGTCAGTTAACCTTAGAGAATCACTAGTGGAAAAGGAGCCTACGATACCTTCCCTACCTGGGGGTGGAAGGCTGATTCAGGTAAAGTCGTGATATCTTTTTGAGTTCTGATACTTACCTATAGTAGTTGGAGAAAATGACTTTTTTAATGAGCACTTATTTTACTTAATATTACAAATATATTTCATATTAATGGACTTGTGCCTTAGAGTTCTGAGGGCCCGTCACATAGAGTTTCTTTCTCTGTACAACTCCTCTTAAAGGCGGAAGGAATCCAGTTTTGTTTTTGTTTCCGGGTTGTGACTCATGAGATGTTGGAATCCCATAACTGGTTTCTACTTCTTTTAGTGACCTATTAAATTTTATTAGTCTTTTTTTTTGTAACCAGGGTTTTTAAGGTCGATTAAATGAGACAGAAAAAGAAAAATTAAGTGGACATCATTTGGATAAAAAGTCAACAGACATGAAGCCATTGTTTTGAAAAGTTGGCTCAATATAGGAGGGCAATTCTCATAGTGATCATTATAGTTAAGCCTCACAATATATGTACCTATAAAGCTACTGCTTAGCTAAACCTTGGTTGTGGTCTAAGGTTAAAACAAAAAATGATCCTTAAAGTCCTTTCCAATTCTGAATTCTAATGGTTGTATTACACTCAACAGGATGTAGTCTTTGGGGAGATCAAATTTCTCAAAAGTGTCACCTCATTCCATCCGAACTGTCAAATGATTTCAAAGCCATCATGGTGAAATACCATTGATACCACAGGGGTTCATGCCTTAAGATGAGGCTTGAAAATATCCAAGCAGCTGCAGGGAGCCCATCTGTCCTGAGACTCTAGTGGACATTCTTATATTGGGTGGAGAATGACTCTTGATGTCCTTAAAGACCTTTTGCAACTCCTGACATTTTCAAATTCCTTCACCCTAAATAAATGCATATTTAGAACAAGGGTAGCCCTGCATTTTCCCAGAAAGCCAGGGTGGACATCATTGAGATAAGGGACACATGAATGTTCTTTTGTACACTAGTCTGACCAGCACTCTGTACGGATAAACACTTGATTAGATACCCTTGATACTGTGCTTCTCTTTCTTCATGGGGTTGCTTTGATCTCTGTCAGGAGTCAGGTTAGAATGTCACTGCCTTGTTCTGCTTTAGCGATCTGTGGGTGGGCTTAAACTACAGTCATTGCCCTCAAATAGCTGGTAAGTAAGTTAAATGCCCTCTGCTACTGAGGAAATGTGTGGATTGTAGGTCCTGAAGTAAGCTCGGTTAAAAATATTGATTACAGAAGAGATGCTAATTGAAAGAGGCACATATGCTTGCTCTCCCAACGGTTTCTCATGTGTAAATGGCATCTCTTGAAGAGATGTCCACATTCTTGGTACAGGCATGTAGACAGCTGAGTCACAGCTGCTAAAATGAAGCGGTGCCTCCTTCCCCTTCTCCAAGAGAAGAAACTGGGAGAAAGAAGTGAAAGAGATCTAGTGCCAAGAGCTACTTAAAATTCACTGGCTTGTGAAATATATGAGATTCTTGGGCCAAGAGGAAGCCATTACTTGACTGTATAGGGGTGTTTGGAGCATGAAATCTGCTTTTCCTAGGGAACTCTTGCAGTTGGCCATACTTTGTACAAACATGTATCTTTCTCAAGCAGTCTTTTCTGGACTTGTAGGAATACCCATGGTATCTGGCCTACGGTTTGTGGCTGCTTGTTTAGTCTGGATTTTTGACATGGTAATATCTGGCTTTCCTGTTGTCTTTCTCCTAAAGTTTGATGCTACTCTTCTTTGAAGTGCTTATTTTCATTCATTTAAAAAAGTTTTGAAATGCCTGCTTTGCTTGGATTTAGCTCCTGTGTGGGTGCCTTTGCTAGCAATATGACTTTGAACGACTCACTTAAGCTGAGGTAAAAGGCTTACCTTAGATTCTTCATATGGAAAAATAGACATAACAACAGTACCCATCTGTTTAGGTTGTTGTGAAGATTAAATTAATTACTTCATATGAAGTACGTAGACCAACATATAGTACTCAGCATATAGTAGCCACTCAGTAGTTATTAGCTGCTCTTGCTATTGCTTCTGAGGCTGCTGCTGCAATTTTTATTGCTATTATACTGACACCTATTTCTGTTACTACTTCTGACACTGTTAGTGCTTTTACTACTACTCTTACCTTGTGCCTGAAGAGTAGCATTGAAGATGAGTGAAGAGAGTTGTTAATCTGCCCGAAAAAAGTAACACTCTAGCTAATGGGAAGAGCACTAATAAATTAACAGGTGTTCAGTACTATTATCATAGTACTGTTTTAGAAATTCTATCGACTTAAATAACTACACATAGATATACACACAGAGGGAAACAGTCAGCATTATTTAGATATTATGAGTTTGTACACAGAAGTCCCAATAGCATCAACAGTAACATTATTAAATTTACAGCACTAGCAAAATGGATGAGTACCAAATTTTTAAAAAGTGGGTAGCTTTCCTAAGTATCAGCAACAAGTAGTAAGGAAATATGAAGCTGGAAAGCCTAGAAAAAATACTCACCAAAATGTTAGCAATTATTATCTCTGGTTGGTGGGAATATATGCGATTTTTAAAATTTAACAGGAAAGTAACTAATGTTTACTTAGTACGTGCTAGGTGTTATGAACAGTGTTAAATATTTTTTGTATCTTTGGTTTTACACTTTGCATTCTGATCAAATATTTTCATTAATCCCCTTTGAGATCCATAAAGCCTTTCTGAGTTTTGTTTGTGAATTCTAATGCATCTAAAGATTGTAATTGCACAACTGCATACCGAATAGCACATATTGTATTTCGCAGTTTCCTTATATTTGCTTGACATTGTTGATGTGTAGAGAACAGGTTTGATCATAAGATTGAAATAAAATTGTTCTCCATTCTGGACTGGAAACGTAAAAAACTCCTTTCTCTGCACGAAAATACATGTTTATATGTTCTTTGTATAATGTATACAGTAATATTGATTGGTTCAGATCTGACTTTTCTCCATGATAACATTAAGATGTGAAAAATGTATGTCTGACATTCTGGGTCCTTGGAAATATATACTTTGTATCTTAAATGTTCAAAAAGAGGAATGTGTTCCTTTGGTTTTCTTTGGAGGCTTTGGTTGTTACTGTGATTATAAATTGAAGGCTGGGAAAAAAAGTTCTACCACTGAAGGCTCAGCCAAGTTAGTGTTGGGCAGGAAGTCAATCCTCCTGTCTTCAATTACTTACCCTGCACTTCCCCCCTGAGATTTCTAGACCAGTGTTTTATAGTACTATAAAATTTTATTCTCTGACTCAGAATTCTCATTTCACCCTTGGAGGTGTAATTAATGCCATTGAGTCAGATTCAATTGCCTTTCACTCACCGAGCATTTGTGGTCTTAAAAGAAATCGTAGACATTCCCGTTCAAGTCTACATTTTGTAGACATGGCCACAGTCTGGCCTAGGACCACGTGACTGGTCACTAATGACTGTTTTAATGACTGTTAATGTTTTGGTTGACATTTTTTTCCCCAAAACATGGCCACATTATTGCCAATATGTCCACAGCAAACATAAGTATTTTTGTCTGTTTTACGAAATGCTTTGGATACGTGAAAAACAAATCTTTATATGAAACATAGTGCCTTTTAAGGATTGCTAAGGGGAGGGGTGGCGGTAGGCTGCAGAATCCTGGATTCTGATGGGTGATTCTCATCTGGTGGGGATATTTGCTTGTAGATGTGATTACAGTAGGGGAAAATTTCTAACCTCACACATTTGCTTTTAGATGAGGAAGCCCTTAACAGGTTGGAGTTTAAAACCTATTGAACAAGAATCTGAGTGCCTCTTCCTTATCTAAAATCCTTTTATGTGTATACAGGCAGTTCTTAAAGAGAAACAACTTTGTACGATTCACTGTATCCTGAGTGGTCTGCCAGGTATACCTGAATTCTGGCTTTGTCACTAGATTGAGTAGGTCACGGACTTGCAACTGTTATGCCATCTAAGTCTCACCTTGGTGGTGTCTGTATCCCCAACCTCTACCCCTTTGAACGCTTCAGGCTCTTAGTCTTCATCCTGAGCGCAGCTGCCCGGTCTCTCCCTGAGTCCCTTCTGCTCCTTCTCCAGCAGCGGCTTTCCTTCCTCTGGGTCTCTTTCCCACTTGCTCTAACCCAACAGCCTTTCTTCCTGTTACTAGCCATTCTGCAAAGTACGTTCTGGAAGAATCTTAATCAAATACAACCACTTGGAATATCAGCTGATTGCCTACTCCGTACCATGATTTTCATGTCTTGGTTTCTTCTGTTCTTCATCCTCTGTTCACCATCTTTTAAGAAAACTCGATGTTAATGTCCAAACTGTAGTCTAATATTAAACACAAAACTGAGAGATAAGAAAGAGGGATTAGGAAGGGACTTGAAGTTGGAAGGTATTTTCCTATGTCCCCTAATAATTTTAATAGGTGATTTCACTGGTTGATTGATTTCTACTCCGCTTATTGAAAAATGCTATTTCCAGGAATAGATTTTGTTTTACTAAAATCAGGCTATTAGAAAATGTAGCATTAAATAATATTATGAATAGCAGTTACATGGTCACAATCATGACTATGGAAATATGTTCAAACATTTCATATGGAAATGTGTGTACATTCTCTGACAAAGTTATAAACCCATTCCTTGCAGATAAGTCAGCAACAGAAATGGTTTTGACATGTTTGGTTCTCTATTATGCCTTTGCGGTTCTGGTCGTACCTTCAGATGAGATCTGAAGTTGAAGAGGTAAATGAAGAGGAATTAAGCTGTTTTATGTTGGTAGGGTACTAGGAAGTTATACTCAAAGTCATTCTTTCAGATAATTTTATTTCAGGCTGACGTACCTGCTGTTCGTATCATTAATCTTATCTTGGAATGGCTTATTAAAATGTTACTTCTTGTAAGTAGTTTCCCTTTGTTTGTTTCCTTAATCTGCTGAAATAGCCACTTGAAAGAATTGCTGGCTGGGGAGGATACTATTTTTTGTTGTTGTTATTGATCCCTCTTCCATTTGTGCACTTGATCAACTTTCCTTTACCTCTATAATATCTTTGGGTCTTTTTTATTGTTTCAACATTTGCCAAATAATTGCTAGATTCTCCATTGCCCCTTAAAATGTGCATTGTCTTCTCCTTCACCAATTGATAACACTGAACATTTAGGTTCCTCATGAGCATTAACTATTGTATTAAAATACTTTACCAGTAATCATTAACCCAAAATTTGTGACCATATTTGCAAGCAATTTTGCCGTAGGTACTCTTCAAGCTTGAATGGGTAGTCCTGTTGCCTTTTGCTCTCATTAAAAAGATGCACAATAATTTCTTTTTTTATTTTTTTTTTTTGAGGATTGGTAGCCCTAGTTTGTATTTATAGGACTCAGGACTGCACATATGTGAGCATTTATGACGAGTAGAATTGTAGAGGGATAATTGATGGATTAAAGGGCAAGTATATTAAAATGTTAATAAATAAAAACAAATTGCTCTCTAAAAAAGAAAGTGGCAACTGCCCTCTTACTGTTGCCCTGTCCATGGTCACCACTGGGTATTATTAGTCCTTTGAAATTTTGCAAGTAATATGGACAAAAATTCTTCTTGATATATATATATATATATATATTTTTTTTTTGCAATTTGCCTTTACTTGAATAGCAAGGATGACAGACAGACTTTTCTTAACTTTATTAGGGACATTAATTAAGACAACTTGTTTTTTACTAATTATTTGCTAGGACCCCCTTGTCAGCGCCATGCTGTAGTAGTGTCTTTTATTTTATCTATTTTTAGAGATTTGACAATTTCAGAATCTAAGCTGCGGTGTGAGGTGAGAAGCGGGCGGGGGGGGGGGGGGAAGCTGTCCCGCTCCCGGCGGCCTCCAGATTCACGAGCTCTCTTCACGCTGCTGCTGCTGCTGCTTTTCATCTGTTATTCAAACCTGATTTGTCAGCTTCTCATCCCCTCATAAGTGAAATTAAAAATTTGCAGGTTTTTAAACTTAATTCTGAAAAATTGTTTGCCTTTTATCAGTAAACTGTACAGCTTGAGAGATTTAAAGCTGGTCATTATGTTTTAGAGCAAGAACTGGAGGGAATATTAAATAAAGTAAGAAGGTTAAATAAACGGGATATAATGCTTCAGTCCAATCATGAAATTTGATGAGATGAGGATATTTCAAGTCTTTATATATTTTTATACCCACTGTTCTTGGGAACTATGAGCCCTTGATCTGCATGGAGTTTGTGGCAGAGAAAAGTTTACGTCTATCTCTATTAAATTATTTTTCCAAGCTCAGATGTGCTTTCTGCATGGAAGCATTTTTCATATTCTTGAATTTCATATGAAATTCTAATATAGGCAGAGTCAACGTCTTTAAAATATTCTATCATGCAGGAATAGTTGATGTGTGCTAATTACATTTTAGAAATTCTACTGGGGAGGAGAGTCAGTGGTAGCGTGAATTTCTAACATATAACTGAATTCAATCATATAGCTTTATCTTTTCTCGGCAAATGATGGGCTGTTGTAAGCTTGTTTTCCCTTTCTAACCTTCCAAATTATTGGTCATGTTACTTAAGAAATTCCATGTAAATATAAAACAATAATAAGGGTCTCACCTACCTGTTTTCTTAACTAAAATCTTAATTTAAGGATGATTTTTAAATATGCAAAGCACATAGATTTAATAATCATAGGATATTGTGGAGAAAATTTTGAAATTAATGGGCACAGACCTCTTGTGTAGTAGCTAGAAGTAGAGATGGGAAAATGAAGCCAAAATTTTTTTTTTGGTTGTGATAGAAATGAGAAAATGAAGACACAGACCGACTTGAATCTTGGTGAGGGCCTGCGCAAAACCTTCTTCACCAGTTCTCCCAATGAAGACTCTCCCTTAGGTTAGGATGGCCGTTGACTCACATGTCACTTAAATGTCAGTGTATGGCAGTGTTTTTTGCTGCTTGAGAAATCTTTATTTTATGTGAGGATTCTATTAAATGGTAACCACATGTACTCTTCTGAGAAAGAAAACTTGAGAAAGTTATTGAGTCAGGATTCAGCACTGACTTGGTTAGAAGTTGATACTTTCAAAGGCTATTGTAAGTTTCACTAGAACTGTGCTTATAGCCTAGAATGCTTCCTTTATGAGAAAAAGGGCAAGGGTCCTTGACAGCAAGGTTTCTGACATCACTTACTCTCCACGTAACAATTTTCTTGTGTTTGTGTGAGCAGCTTGCTAGCTGTGGACCTGGCCAAGCTGTCTGTGTCAATGATGCGTAGGATGAGAGAATGGTTAATATGTTCACCATAGTGTTATTTACTGATTGAAATAATGATACTCAACTTTCTTTTCCCAAATAAAGAAATTGATAGGAAGAACCACAGCTTTTTACTCTTATGGATATATTTTAAGAACCATGAAAAACTTGAATGATGGCCTTTATTACATCAAGTCCAACATTTTCATAGAAAAGGGGCTTCCTATTAGTGAAAATGATATGATATTTTTACTTTAGAGACACATTTCAATTACTTACCTAAATTAGCTGATTATCATTTTCTTGAAGTGTATTTCAAACTCTTACAAAAATTATTGAATTAAATTGTTGACCTTAAAATGTAGCCAAGTACATTTAAGATTCCTTTGACAATCTGATACAAAACTTTAAATTCAAAGTCTCGAAGCAGTCCTTTGCCCTTCCTCTAGGAGGATGGGTTATGGAATTCCATTTTACATTCCATTTTATGGCTTCACCATTTCACAGAACTCCCTTCATAAATGAAAAATAATCTATTACCCATCATGCCTGGGTTGAGTCAGGAGCCACTGCTGAAGTAAGCCAGAATGTGTCTGTTATGGGTGAAGCAGAGCCCACCAGAAACCCCTCCATGAGAAACAAAATAAAACAAAAACAAAAGAGAACATTTAAATGTGAGCCTGAGTGGTTTCCAATTTTACCAAAATGTAAATATGGCTTCAGCTGGAAATTTTATTTTTCAGTACATTTACTTTCTATTACTTTGTTCAGTGGCTTTCTCTCGATTGTGTATCTAACACTAGGCAAAAAAAAAAAAAAAAAAAAGATAAGATTTTACTGGAGTAGATAAAAAATAGGAAAGGAAACTTGGGTTAAATACATTAATGATCTTTGGAGAAACACCTAATTTCTCATCTCAGGATTCACGTGAGGGCTACTGCAAAAGTTGGCAGAACAAAACTGATTTTAATTTATCGTAATGTTTTCAAAGCTAGAAGAGCTCCTTGTTCATACATGATTTAGGGGACAACAGGTGAATTTTGAAGGTTGTCAACCTGGAGTGACAGGACAGTGTCATGACCACAAAAATTCTTAGTCTAAAGTCCTCCTGTATAAATAAAATTCTTTGCTGATGTTGCTCGTTGTCAGTGGGGCTTTTATAGCTCTTTTTTAATGACGCTGTCCTGTCTGTGGCATCAGACCTGAGAGACTTTGCCATGTGATGTGATTCAAAGTTTACTACATTTTATCCTCAAAGAATGCAGCACCACCGTTTCATTAAGTGGATGGGGTGGGCAGTGCTCTCCGTGTTTGGTAACAGCTCGAGGTAACGCCGGTTGGAGGGAGCTGCACTGCTGAGTCTGGCCTTCTGCGAGGTGCATTTAGTGTAGCGGTTAAGAGTAAAGAGCTCGCTGTGCCTGGGTTCTGGTCTTGGCTCCTGATAACTTTCTTGGTCTGTGACCCAGGGCAGTTTTTATTTTTTTCTACTCTGAGATACTTTTCATTGATATTTTATATTTTTATAAATCACTTTTATATTTTATCACTCCTTTTATATTTTAACAAATCACTTTTCATCTGTGCCATCATTTCTATGGCTGATTGGCATGTAATTATTCCTTAAGTCCATAATGGGGTTGAATGAAGTTACATATATACTACAAGGGCTAACCAGGTCTCACAGGCTTATTTTCAGACTTTAACTTGGCCTGACACCTGAAAATAGGTGTAGAGACGTGGATTGCTCACACCTGTCTTCTAGTCCCCTCCCATAATAGCCATATTCTTATAGGTACTTGAGGCCAAGGATTGCTGGTCTCTTTTTATTTTTTAACATTTATTTCCCTGTTTCATACAGCTACTTTATTTTATTTCAGTTATAGAAAGAGCTCTGGACTAGTGGCATGTAGTAGGGGGCAATAAATGATTGCATTGTTGGTTCGTAACCTTGGTAATTCCCTGGGTGAAATGTGAAACTGGCCTCTGTACATGGAGGGCAAGAAGAGACCCAGGTTTAAGAAGCAAGGAAATTTACCTATGAGGCTTGTCATGGGGTGGTCGCAAGACAGGTATATCTCCACACCTTCCCGCCAGAATCGTAAAAGCTCATATAGAGTCCTTAACAGGATTCAGCCATGAATCCCACCCAAATGGGCTCAACAGCACGTTTCTCTCTGAAGGCTGTGTCAGTGGGTAGAGCATACATCCCAAGGACATGGGAGGGGGTCCTGTTGCCTGGGTCCACTTCGTGGGTCAACTGGTGGTCACATCCTCTCAGTGACCTCCTCCAACACGCATGAATAAATGTATTTATGTGTTCCCATGCACTGTGTATGTAAATATTTACATTCACGGATGCATATGTATGCAGGGATGCAATGATAAATATATCATCCTTTGTGGTCTTAAAAGTTTGAAGCCCAGAACAGAAGACCTTGAAAGTGTCTTTAGCTCTCTTCATGTTTTCACTTTTTGACTTAACCCTCTGTCCAGCCAGATAATCTGATTTCCTTTCAAATATGTTATTGTAAATCCATTTCTCTTAAAGTTTCCTGGCTGTGGTCTGTGGCTACTCATGTTTATATATAGCAAAGAAAATTGAATAATACAGAGGTGATGCTGAGATCAAAGACCCTTAGTGGTGAGTTTTTAACCCAACTGTGCACTACCTGTAATTTTCAGAATTCTTAAGATTGCAGTGATCTAAGTCAGGGGTTGGTGAACTATGGCCGCAGGCCAAAAGCAGCCTGCCACCTGTTTTGGTAAATAAAAGTTTTATTTGAATTCAGCTCTATCCACTGTTACATATTCTCTGTGGCTGCTTTCTCGCTACAATGACACAATTACGTAGTTTCAACAGAAATGGTATGGCCTGCAAAACCTAAAATATTCATTAACTGACTTCCTGCAGATAAAGTTTGCTGACCTCTGATCTAAAGGAAGGTCTTTTTCTAACTGAAAGCATATCTGCTGATTGTTCAGGGAAAAGTGGTTATATGGTAACATGGCCCTTATGGAAATTGTTTTGTCTTTCTAGATGAGTTATATGGAAACCATAAGTTTCTTTCTTATTAGGCTTTAGCTGTTTAATATGTGCATAGGATTTCATCTGTATAGTGTACTGATTTCTGTCCAGAAGAAGTCCAGCCATTATTAATATAAAAAGAACAATTTGCGAGACATTGATGTAACCTGGCAGCCGAGGAGAGTGGACTGGAATGCACATACATGCATGAACAATGGTGACTTCACTGTACTGGTCACTGGGGGCAGTAGAGTCTGTTGAGTGAGCATGTGTACTGTGTGGTGGAAACTATTCGGATGATTCTGAAGGCCAGAGCTATGGGCAACTAGTGATTGGCAGCTTTATCGTGACAACATGCTCACTCATGCATCATGTTTCATGCAGGTTTTTGGCAAAACATTAAATCACCCAGGTGACTCAGCACCCTATAGCCCAGATTTGGTGCCGTACGACTCCTGGCTTTTTCCCAAACTAAAATCACCTTTGAAAGCGAAGAGATTTCAGACTGTCAATGAGATTCAGGAAAATATGACAGGGCAGATGCTGGTGATTGAGAGACCTGTGTGAGGTCCCAAGGTGCCTACTTTGAAGGGGACTGAGGTGTTGTTCTGTGGACAATGTTTCTTGTATCTTGTATCTTCTTCAATAAATTTCTCTATTTTCATATCACATGGATGGGTACTTTCTGGGCAGACCTCATCATATACAGAATAATCTGTAAAGAATGGGACATGAAAAATAGGGGTGCTTTGAAAACAAACTTGTTGAGTGTTAGAGGATATACAAGTATTTTCACTAATCTTCATACCACTATGCGGTAGCTATTATTATCTTGATTTCACTGGTGGACGGTGGGGGGTTGGGATTGAAGCTCAAAGCAGTAAAGTAACAAAGCTATGTAGGTACTTAGTCACCACTCCACGTTGTGCTAGTTATTGCTCTACGCTGTGTCTGGAAACTTTGTCTTCTACCATCTAGTGCTGCCAGTTCCTTAAAATTCCTTAAGTCTTATTAATTGAAGTTACGAGATTTTAATCTTGTTTCTCAGCAAGATGTAGGGAAATTGGACTTATTATTCCATTCTGGTTAATTCAGTCCTATTAAAGGAAGAATATTCTGTCAGCTGGAGTATTCAATTTCTTCGAATCATAGACAATTTCAACAAAAGTCTTACAAGCTAAATAATTGTGGATTATATATATTAAACATACATTCTTGGCTGGAAATAGAACTCTAGGGATGAATAGTCAGTTAATTTGTGGGTGTGTTTGAAATGAGTTATCTCATCATTAAGAGTCATTTGTATCTATCAATAAATGATAGGTTTAGATTTCCACAAATGTGTTTCAAGTTCCTTTTTTTGAATAAAGGAGCTAGGTTCAAATAATATTTTCATATACTAATTAACCACAAGAAGGGCAAAGGATTTTTTCCTAGATCTGAAATGATTATATTTTTAAGGAATTATTTTTCTTTTTTTAATCTCTTTTTTACTATAGTTCAAGTACAGTTGTCTCCATTTTCCCCCCACCACAGCCATCCCCACCTCCCACCCTTGATCCAACCCCACTTTGGTTTTGTCCATGTGTCCTTTACACATGTTTCTGAAAACCCTTCCCCCTTCTTGTCCCCATTTTCCCCTCCCACCTCCCCTCTGATTACTGTCAGTTTGTTCTTAATTTCAGTGTCTCTGGTTATATTTTACTTGCTTATTTTTTTATTAGGTTCCACTTATAGGTGAGATCATACAGTATTTGTCTTTCACTGCCTGGCTTATTTCACTTACCATATTCTTATTTATAACTTTTCCTATTTTTCTTTGATTGTTCCTCTTTGGTACTGAACCAGAGCGATATATTATGACCATGTGTTATGACTCATACCACGCCTTCAAAGGCATTCGTCTTCTGCATCTACTTGGGATACCTTTTCCTGTTTGAATTCCAGTATTTCGGTTCAGAGAGGTGTTAACCGTCCTTACAGCAGATAAAAACTCTGCAAGCACTTATCACGATATGTCGATTTTATTCTGTACTTTCAGTGTTCCTAGAACTATAGAGGTGAAAGGGGGATTATGTATACTTATATAATCTCCCAGTAGATTAAAATAAAAAGGAAGTAGGGCTGTGGACAGATCTGAACATTTTGTGAAGGTCATTTTAAAATATATGTTGTACTAGGATCTTCAGCATTTTTTCCTCCTGAACATTGACCCAGTCTTAATTTTTTCACTGAGTATAACAGCAAGAACTACACAGAATTATCTTTCCTGGTTCTTTCCTGTTTGTAAAGAACATATAATATTTCTTTTTAATTTTTAAAATGATTTGGAACATACATTTTGAAAAAGTAAGAAGAAAGCCTTAGACGAAATATGTTGGCAAAAATAATATGTCACAGTTCTTTATGACCCTCATAAATGGACAAATTTTTTCTAATTATGAATTAGGTTGGGATACACAAATTTTCTCACTTAAGTAGCACCAACTTTGGAATAGTCTTTTCTCTGTTAAGGACACAAAGAAAGATTAATACATGCCACTTCAAAACATATGCAATACTGAATTAAACTAACTTTGAAAAGGTCTGCTTTATCTATGCTAATCAGAAACCATAATATAAGTTTACTTGTATAATCCCCAAAACTCATTACAAAGAAGCCAACACATTGCACAAAAAAAAAAAAAAAGAATTCAAAAGAACAAAAAGAAACTTATAATGGATATCTTAAATGTAATTGCATTTATAATCTGAGTTAATATAATTTATTCCCAGACAGATCTGCCCCTTGGCTGATGGGCACAGAGGAATTAGCAATCTGTGAAATGGCTATTCAGAAGCAGTTTTCCTTTAAGAATGCAGGAACTTGTAACCATTTCTCTGACATGATTTGCAGGTACTGTCTGTAGTCTTATTACTAGTAGCAAGTACAACAACCAGGGGTATAAAATGTTTCCTTACTGATTTTCCACCCCCTCCGCCTAACTAAATTTCCTCAACGTCATTTCAGTATTGTCTTCTTCTGTTCTGCCATTTAACTCAGTGAGACTTTAAAATTCACAAGTTACATTTTTCTTTAAGAATTAGAATGTTGCTAAGATATTCCTCTAAAATAGACTATAACACTATATATAAAGATGTCTTGAACTCAGGGACATGTATATAGAAGATTGTGTA
The DNA here is from genome assembly GCA_004027475.1 of Anoura caudifer. Taxonomy (NCBI): domain Eukaryota; kingdom Metazoa; phylum Chordata; class Mammalia; order Chiroptera; family Phyllostomidae; genus Anoura; species Anoura caudifer. The sequence continues at coordinate 182,207 of PVKU01000121.1, forward strand.
TTATAGAAGACTTTATATCTAAGGCTTTCTAGTGATCCTTGAGCAGTGAACAGGGATTGTGTGTAATGGAATTACCTCAAGATGTATTACGTGGTACCTGCTGTAAGATTGGATCAAATTCTCTACCCACCCCAGTCAATTCCACTTTAAACTCTCTCTGGCTGCTAGATTGTTATTACTATTACTGTTACTATTATTATTATTATTATTTTTAAATGTGTGGCTTGGATTGTATTATACCCTTGGATAAATTCATTAAATAGCCTCACTACAGCAAGAATAAAATCTAAAATTTTACCATATCTAAAATCTTACCCATTTCATTTTCTTGCCTACATGCTTTTCATATTCATTACATAGACTTTTGGGGGAAAATTTGAGTTTTTCCTATATATCATGTTTCTTTAGATTTCTATGCCTTTGCTCTTGCTTTTTCTCTGACTTAAGTTTTGTTTGCATTATGGCCTGGTGCATCCTCACTCATCTCCATAGGCCTAACTAACTCCCTGAAGCCTTCTCTATTCAAGCTGGGTATATGTAGCCAATTCATTTGTCATTTTTATTCTTTGTGACTTTGGCCATACTCTTATTTTCACTTATTACACATTGTAATTAATGTACATGTATATAATGTGTATATATATATATATATGTATCTATGCCCTACTGCACCACCCACCAATGTCTGTCAATGCCATTACTCAGGACAGGAAGAGTATTTTTGGTTTTTGTATTTTTTCTCATCTAGTTTAGTACATTGTACCAGTCCTTAACCTTGAAATACAAAATAGTTTACAAAAAGATTTTTAAAAACTTTTACTAAGGATTTATTGATATAGTCTATATATGGCAAATAGATATATAGTACCTCTTAGATTATAATTTCATTTATTTATTTATATATTTATTTTTATTTAATCTTTATTGTATTTTTTCCATTACCATTTAGTTTTCTTATACCCCTCTCACCCCAGCAATCAACACTCTGTTGTCCATGTCCATGAGTCCTTTTCCCTTTTTGCTCAATCCCTTCACCCCCTAACCTGCCTCCCCACTAGCTATCATCTGCTCTCCGTCTATGAGTCTGTCTCTGTTTTGCTTGTTACTTCAGTTTGGTCATTAGATTGCTTTCACATACGAGTGAAAGCATAAGGTATTTTTCTTTCTCTTACTGGCTTATTTCACTTACCATTATGTTCTCCAGGTCCATTCATACTGTCACAAAGCATACATGTTTCTTCTTCTTTTCTGGCCAAGTAGTATTCCATCGTGTAAATGCCCCATAGTTGTTTTATCCACTCATCTACTGATGGACACTTTGGCTGCTCCCATATCTTGGCGATTGTAAGTAATACTGCAATGAACATAGGGGTGTTTATGTTCTTACAAATTAGTGTTTTGGGTTCTTTCAGATATATTCCCAGAAGTGACATAGCTGGGTTGAAAGGCAGATCCATTTTTAATTGATATCTCCATACTGCTTTCTACAATGGCTGTACCGATCTGCATCCCCACCAATAGTGCAAGAAGGTTCCCCTTTTCTCTACATTCTCACCAGCATGTGTTGTTTGTTGGTTTATTCGTGATAGCCATTTGTGGCAGGTGTGAGATGATATCTCATTGTGGTTTTAATTTGCTTTTCTCTGATGATTAACATTGAGCATCTTTTCATGTATCTATTAGCCATTTGTATATCCTCTTTGAAGAAGTGTCTATTCAGCTCCTTTGCCTATTTTTAAATTGGGTTGTTTGTATCTTTGGTGTTGAATTTTGTAAGTTCTTGATAAAGTGTGGATATTAACCCCTTATCAGATGTATATGTGAATATGGTCTCCCAACTGAATACAGCAATGCATCAAAAATATCATACGCCATGATTAGGTGGGATTTATTCTGGGAATTCAGACTTGGTACAACATTCAGAAAGCAATATATGTGATTCAGCACATAAACAAAATGAAGGATAAAAACCACATGATCATATCAACAGATGCAGAAAAACATTTGATAAAATACAGCACTCATTTATGATAAAAACTCTCAGCAAATTGGGATTAGAGGAACATACCTAAACATAATAAAGGTTATGGATGACAAACCCACTGCCAGCATCATATTCAATGTGCAGAAACTATGAGTGTTCCCTTTAAATTTGGGAATAAGACCAGGATGTGCACTTTCACCCCTCTTACTCAACATAGTACTGGAAGTAGTAGCCATAGCAATCAGACAGGAAGAAGAAATAAAAGGCATCCAAATTGGAAAGGAAGAAGCAAAACTGTCATTATTTGCAGATAGCATGACACTGTACATAGAGAACCACAAAGATTCCACCAAGTAACTACTAGAACTGATAAATGAATTAAGCCAAGTAGCAGAATACAAATTTAATATCTAGAAATCAATTGCATTTTTATATGCCAATAATGAGCTAACCAAAAGGGAAATTAGAACATAGTCCCATTTACAATTGCCTCAAAAATAATAAAATACCTAGGAATAAACCTAAGCAACGATATAAAAGACCTGTACTTGGAAATTTATGAGACACTGAAGAAGAAATTGAAGATACAAATAAGTGGAAACACATACTGTGTTTATAGATAGGAAGAATTAACATATTAAAATGTCCATACTACAGAAAGCAATCTATAGTTTCAACGCAATTCCTATTAATATTCCAAAGACATATTTCACAGAACTAGAACAAATATTTCAAAAATGTACATGGAACCACAAAAGGCCCTGCATAGCAACAGGGATCTTGGGGAAGAATAACAAAGTAAGGAGGAATCATGCTCCTAATATCAAACTATAAGGCCATAGTAATCAAAACAGCATGGTACTGGCATAAAAATAAAAAAACAAAACAAAACACATAGATCCATGGAACAGAATAGAGAGCTCAGAAATAAACCCACACTTTTATAGTCAATTAATATTTGACAGAAGGAGCAAGCACATATAATGGGCTAATAACAGTTTATTCAATAAATAGTGTTGGGAAAATTGGACAGTTATGTGCTGAAAAATGAAACTGGACCACTGTTTTACAGCGCACACAAGAATAAATTCAAAATGGATCAAAGGCTTAAATGTTACACCTGAAACTGTAAAAACTGTAGAAGAAAACATAGTCAGTAAAACCTGAGACATTGCTCATAGCAGTATTGTATTGGATATATCTCCCCAGGCAAGGGAAACAAACAAACAAGCAAACAAACAAACAAACAAATGGGACTACACCAAACTAAAAAGTTTTTGCACAGCAAAGGAAATCATCAACAAAATATACTTTATTTTAAACTCTAAAATAAAAAAATGTAAAAATGTTCTTACCACTGAAGTCAAGTTCACCGGGAACTGTTTCAAGTCCCTTGATTGATATGGCTGTGATGTGCAACAGGCAGTTGGGGTCAGCCACTGGTTTTGTGCAGCTCCTCGTTGTTATTGCTAACGAGAACCCTGGAGCCTCAAATTAACAAATGCTGTGAAGGACAGCAGTTAAGGCCGTTTGTCTCCAAGTGAGCTAATGCAGGTTGCATTGGTAGTTGAAATTTATACACTGAGGGCACTCACTATTATAAAGGGCAGTGGGGGTCCGCAGGGCATTTGATGCAAAGCAGTAAGTCATTTTGGGTTGAGAGCAAATTACATTTTGAGAAAAACTTTCCCATGCTATGTGAAGATGCATTTCCTCGCAACCTCTTTCATTGATCAATTTTAAATTACAAATACATCATTTTTTATGAGAGCATTTATAGAAGGTCTATTTTAAGCATATTTAATGGAGAATATTAAGCTTTCAAGCTGGTGAAGTTTAGTTATTTTAAAGGACTGATGTACTTATGTGTGTGATTCAAGGATCCCCACATACATATTCTGCTTTTTAAAAGGTCATTAGGGCTGTAAGTGTCTTCTGGACATATGTGATCTTGCCTTCTTTGCCTGCGATGCTGGCTTGGGAATGTAACTTTTATTGATATTCAAACTGACAAACTTTTGATGAGGAAAATGAATTCCTTGTTTACAGAGCAGAACTTCTAGGACTGAAGTTTACCACCCTGTAGTCTGCTGTTTGGTTACAGAATTCACCGAGTTTCTTTCCAAAGATTCACCATGGAAACTAAACAAATAAGCTACTTAAAAAGAGACAGGCTATTGGTTTTTCTCGTTAAACCCACTGCTGGATTTTCATTAGTACTAATTCATTTTCTTTCAAGATTAGACATAGAGGCCAGTTCTTCTTTTCATGAATTGAATAAACATGTTGAGCTGTTCGTGCCTGTATCTATGTGGGGTGAGAAGCTAATATTCTATCGCTGTCATAACATTTCCCTTGAAAGTAGAGCTGGGAAAAAATGACTGATATAAAGGGGAAGGCCTACCTCCATTTCTTAAAGCAATTATTAAATGAACTGGAAGTGGCGAGTGTGGTTATAAGCTAATTCGATTGGTTTTATGCTTTAGTTTTTCCCCTCCTCATAAGTTATACTTGTGTATGAAAGTAATCTAAATAAAGTACTGCAGTGTATCACTGACCTCAAACATTTTAGGCCCTATAACGTTTTAACTGGTTCATTTGATATTATATGTACCTTCCAAAGTGTTCCTTTAAAGCAAGGAACATGATAAGGCTTAAGTACTAACTTCACCTTTTTGAACATGCATTGTGGAAAAAGATGGTTTTCACTCTTTGCCTTTCTCCCCTTATAAACAATAAAGGTGTTAAAAACTATTAAGATTCTGTGTGGTTCCGAAATTTCAGGAAATCCTCACTAAATGCGTATCTAACATACCCTGGCCAGCCTGTGGTTGGGCATCATCTCGTGAAACGAAAGGTTGCCAGTTTGATTCCCAGTCAGGGCACATGCCTGGGTTGTGGGCCCGCGTGCAAGAGGCAACAGATTGGAGCTTCTCTCTCATGTCAGTGTTTCTCTCCCTCTCTCCCTCCCCTCTGTCTAAAAATAAATAAAATCTTTTTAAAAATACATATGTAACACTACACACATATCTGATATTATTTTTCATATTTTAAAATCTGTGCCCCAGACTTCCATCTGAGGCTCCTTTGGTTTCTTATTCAGACAAAATACTGATACATATTTCATTCTGGGTGAAAATTTAACAGGAATTGTGATAAACAGGAGTACCATTTATTAGTAAAGTTATGAGTACTACATTTGCATATTGCAGCTTAATGCTTCCCTCTCCAGCACCTTGTCCACGGTTAGCACACCTGTTTAGAATGTAGCAATCTAAATGTTACTTTTCCCCCTTTTAGGTGGCTGTACTTTTGATGATGGTCCAGGGGCCTGCGATTACCACCAGGATCTGTATGACGACTTTGAATGGGTACATGTTAGTGCTCAAGAACCTCATTACCTGCCACCTGATATGCCTCAAGGTGAGAATCATTCTGTTTTACTCAGTGTTGAGGAAATCACTTTGGAATATGTAGCATTTTCTTATTTTAGGCATAAACTAATAATAGTTTGGTTGTTACCATAAACTTCTATGATCAAGTTTCTTGACCACATCCAAAAGCCTTAATATAGTCCTTCTTTTTCCCCTCAATAACTTTCTTTAATCCTGTTATTGTTCAATAGCTCGTTATATATTTATTATGTCTGATGTTGAAAAGATATTAGCTTTTTAAAAAATTCCTATTTAATAAAAAGCCAAATGTAAATTAAACCAAGAAATAAAAAATAAATAAATACAATGAAGAAGAAACAAAATTCATTCAAAATAACGTAAAATGTGAGATCTGCGCACTTAGTACCTGTACAGGTTTGACCCGATCAAACCAAAGGTAGGCCTTTTACTCCATGGTGGGAGATTGCTTGTCTCATTGTCCCTCCAGTTAGGACTGTGCCAGTGGTGCTGAAGAAAGGCAGCCTGGGCACCAGATTGTCAAGTATAGAGGTCTTTTCTGAGTGAACTGTAGAAAAATAAGGCTGAGCTCTGACCATTCCTTACCCAGACCTTGTTAAACCCTTAGGATATTGGTTTTGTAAAATTCTATCCTGTCTCATTGTTTAAATCAGTTTGAGTCATGTTTTCTTTTAACTAATGTGGGATATCAATGTATACATATTGCTTTACACACTATCAGACTAATATTTGTACCTCCAATTCTACATAGTAATTTGGAACTCATTCTAAACTCTATGCATATATATTTAACAAATTTTTTGTCAAAATGGAAAATGCAAATAGTAATTTGAAAATGCTGTGCCAAAGAGAATAAACTGTTTCCTTCCAATATGTAGAAATAAACAAATGTGGAAGGATCATATGCTATATACCATCATGTGCATATAATATGCTTTTGAGGAGGAACAAACTTTCCTCTCTCCTGAAGGTTCTTTGTGGTCTAACAATCAAATAGACATGAGACAGAGTAGCAAGAGAAAATAATGGAATTTAATACTTGCGTGTGTATGGCAATGCCACGTACATGACAGAGCCCGAGGCCCCATGTGCATGAGAGCTTTAGAGATAGAAAAGTAAGATGAGAATATAAGACATCCTGAGTTAGGGGTGAAGTAAGGTGCTTTCAGGGCTTCAAAGGGTCATTTTGGGATAGAAGAGCTGATGCTTAATAAATGAAGTTTGTGCTGCCATATAAATAGGTCAACAAGAGGTTATCTCTGATTATCTCTTATCACGGGCAAGTTCTAGGTAGTTAAGGGAGGGGCAGAAGTTTACCTTGAGCCTGAGGCTAAAGTTGTGGGTTGTGGTTAGCTCCAGTCTGCATACCACAGAGGCACATCTTGGGACAACTTGTTCTGAACCCCCATGGGAAAGCATAGTAATATTTAACAATGTAATATAATGGTATGCTATATAATAATATACCAACATTGATTATAATATATAATGATACATACTTGATGGGCTGGTTGTCTATTATAATAATTTCAGTTTTAAAATACATTTTCAGTATTTTTACTGTGATTACTTTAAAATACTTTAATCCTTATGAATTTTCTAGATTCAGAAAAGTCTTTAAACTGATTGTGAATTTTAGGTATGAGATTTTTAGACATAGCCAATGGAATGGGAATGAAACTGTCTATCTGGTGATTGAACCTGCTAAATACTATGATATAAAAAAAACCCAAAAAGTGACAACATTAACAGTAAATAATAACACACCACAAGCACACAAAGAAAATAAAACCACAATGTTACATTTGCAAAGTATGGTTTATAAATGAATATGTCCTTAGGAAAGTTTTTTATTTAGTTCACCTGGTGATGCATTCTTTGAGAGCAGGATGAAGTAAATCTATCTACTTTCTGTTCTAAATTGTCACTTTCCTTGGCTGAGTAGGCAAATGGTTATTTGTGAAGCTGAACTGAATCTTAATTTTCTGGCCATAGGAATAAATTGGTACTAGGTGGCTGACATCCTTTGCTTCTTATGTTTGACCCCTGAGCTGTCAGCAGGCTCATTTAGTTTTGTACATAGGTTTGTATTTTTTTCTTCAAAGGTACATAACCTTATTTTCCTGGTACAAGTTAATTAAAGGAACTACTGTAATATTTCACCTGAGTTTTCTCTGAGGTATATTTAGACTGAATTTTTTTATAAAATTAAAAGGGGTGGGCTGGGGTGCACACATTCTGACTGTTTATCATCAGGGAATAATCAGAAATATGTTGATTTATGGAAATGTTACCATTGTTAATTACCATTGAAGACGGGTAATGAGTAGCTGAAGAGATCCTGCGCAGATGACCTTGTTGGCTCACCTCTGATGAGCAGCTTAATAGGTGGTTTACAGGACAGGAAGATAGGCGCAGAAAATGAAAGTGTTCGAAATTCAGCCACATCTTCCAATTAGTAGGACGTAAACTAATTAATCATGCAGAGGAGGGAAAAAGGTCACAGCCACATTATTTTTGCTGAATGTAACTTATGTTTAGTCTTAGAGAAGGTGAAAGAGAGCACCCACATATTCCACTTTTACTGGCCTCTTTTTTTGATATATGCTGCTCCCCCATTTTCCTTCTAATATTTCTCTAAAATGCTCACTGAATATTATCTGTTCATAATTTGAGCTAAAAGGAGATATTTAGATTTATCATTAAAATTTAATGAATGTTTCATTTGTTTTCAAATAAATTGTCAGGTGTGCTTCCTTTTAACATTTATTTGTTAAATGTTTGGCAATCCCAAAGTACGAAGGCTGGGTCTCCAATGCAAAGTTGTTCTTGAACTACTGAACTCTCTATAAAGTAGTTGGACATTGTTAATTGACTTCATTTTATTGACCTTTTTGGACTGGAAAAATAGAAGAGAAGAAGAAAGACAGGGTCAATAAATAGATTAGAATAAAAGAAGAATGAAGATGGGTAGAAGAACAGAGAAAAGAACATTATCTGTCCTCACTTGAAGACATAATGCCATCAATACTTGCATACAGTGTTTTTCAGCATTTCCTACCCCCTCACACTATCTTTGTCAGGTGACGATGAGGGTGGATGAAAGGTGAGAACTTTTAAAATAGCAAGCAAAAAAAAAAAGTATATCCTAATGGCCAAAAAACATATGAAAATGTGAGCAAATACTCAACTGAGTCATAAAGGAAATGCAGATTAAAGCCACAATAAGAAACTACTGCATACTCAGAAGAACTCGAAGATTCCAATTTCAAGTGTTGGTGAGAGTGTGGAGTCAGCACAGCTCTCATATACTCCTGGTGCAAATCTGTACAAACACTCTGTGCAACCTAATGACCCAGCAGATCCGTTCTCGGATGTAAGCCCAGGGGAACTGAGTACACATGTTTTCCAAACAACATGTGCAAGAATATTTACAGCAACGATATTCGAAATAGCCCCAAACTGAAAACAATCTAAATGCCTATCAAAAGCGCAGTGAATAGTGACATATCCATATAGTGGAATATTACATTACAATGTAAATGAACAAACTATTGCTATATATGATATCAGTGAAGATCACAAGCATAATCTTGAGGGAAAGAAACTAGACCCAAAAGAATAGGTATTGCATTTCTTTTATATAAACTTCAAACATAAGCAAAACTAATGGATGCTAGTAGATGTCAGGGTATTGTTTACCTGCAGAAGGGGCTGGCAGGGGTGGGGATGGTTAGTGCTTGGAGGGTGGCCTGAATGTAGCTTTTGGATGCTAGTAATACTCTGTTTCTCTATCTGCATATCCTTTGCACAGTTATGCTCAAGCTGTGCAAAAAGTCACTGAGCTGTGCAGTTGTGAGTTGTGAACTTTTTAACATGTATCTTGTTTATAAAAATTGTCAAAAAAATAAAGTAGAATAAAACCAGTGTTTATAGGTATGCTATGGAAATAAAACGAACAATTAAACAATGTTATAGATTAGAATAAAAGATAGTAATAGGAGACCCAAATGGATCCAAAACCTTTTATCCACCAAGCTGCTCTCCCCATCTCCCACCAAAGATGTGGATTTTTTGACATCTCAGGGCTTTTTGAATGTTCTCTTCTCTCTACTTAGACAACTTATCTGTGTCTTTATCCACTCACCAAACTCTTACCCCTTCCTACTTAATATGTCTAGTCAAGTTTTATCTGTGTTGGGAAGATTTTCTTGACTGGCTTGGAACTCATTTTTTCTTCAGTCCTCATATCCAAGTATGTTGCCAGTGTACTTGGTACACATTTCAATTGCAGCTATTGTAGTAGTATTATTTATGTCTTTCTGCCCGCTGAGCTCTAATGTCCTCCTGAGCATAAACTATATTTTTCATTTTTGATTTCCCACGAGACACTAGTTCATTTTACTCAGGCAAAAATGTCAACTTATGTAAAGTGAGTTAAAATAGTTTGATCAAGTAATGCATCGAAATGGTTTTCCTCTTTTTAGAAAATTAATTGAAGAATAAATTTTCCTATTTCCCAAGCATTACATTCAGTTCCAATTTTAAAGTAATTAAAAGACCTTCACAGAATTATTAATATTTGGCTTTTACCATATAAATGCTTTCACCTATTTATGGTGGGTACAATTTTAAATGTTATTAATACTCCAAAGAAGAAGCTCCCTTTGGGATCTCTCTGTCTCTTGCCCTGTGTTTGTGTGTCTCTGTCTTTCATTTATCAAATTAATTTAAGTTTTCTACTACTCAAATGTCTGGTATATAAATAAACAAAGCCACAGAGAATGAGAGATGTTGCATGGAACCAGGAATTGTTTTTCATCTAGAATACACTTGTGTCCATGACCTTGTTTGTCACACATTCTTTTATCTGTATGACCTCTTGAAACAAATTCATTTGACCATTTTGCTCTATGTTCTGTCTCAGATCTGAAAGTAGGGATCATGATTGACATCTCAATACATTTATCTTCTACTGTAATTATAACTGCTTTTTCTTTTTAAGAGGTTTTTGTAAAACGACTAATTGAGTTTTAGTTTAGATCCCCTGGAGTCCCTGTTTGACAGTGTTTAAAGCTGTGACTACACTCTATCCCACCTCCAGTCTAGTATGTTCTACTGAACATCATATGAATCACCAGGCAGTGATTCTTCTGTAAAATGCACACATGCGTGTACACTGTTTTATGGTAAAAAACAAAAGCCCCTGTTATTAAATTAATCTGAAACCATTTCTCCTCTGACATAAAACTTAGTGAGGTGGGAATCAGTGGTGTAAAGCCCTGCTGGGTCCCAGTTCTGCCCCCTTGTCAGCTCCTAAACTAACAGAGAGAGCAAGTGACATTACAAAGAGAAGGATGAGAGATGAACGATGCTGTTAAGAAATGTTCCTTTATGTTAAAATGCTGCCATGTATTCTCTTTTTGATTTATATCAGGATTATTCACCAGATTGTTGAAATAAGGCTTGCCTTCTTCAAATATTTATTTTGGAGACACTAAATGTGTTTGTGTCTCCAGTGGGGGCCATGCACGTGTCCTGATTTTTACGACAGCTTTCTTCTGACAGTGTGATATAGTGAAATCAGATAAAACTTTGGTGTCCACATTTGAGTCATATGGTAACATTTCTTAGGTAACACAATTTTAATATAGCTAAGATTTCTATGTAATGATAATTTTATAAGGGAAGACTTAGTCATAATGTAGTAAATGATATTATGTGTGCAATGTATCACATTTTAATACCTATGAGGATTAATTTCAAGGGAGTATTTTTGGCGACTTTCCATTTCTAACCTATAGTCAATCTCTCTGGGAACCTTAATCACTCAGTAAAGTGAGTGGATCACTCTGTGTAATATTTTCATCACCCTCTTATAGCCAATGTAAGACATGTGTTTCTACAAGGTCATAACTGCCAAAATCTTACATGTTTGAACTAATAGAATTATTTGACAGCAAATCTATTAGAGGCAAACATGACAGAGAATGGCAGAATAAAGTTTTGTGCATACAGTGTTGGTAAAGAGATAATAGTCCGGCTGTAGTAGTGCGGCCAGTTTTGTTTGTGTTAAAGGGTGGAGCTTATCAGATAGAAACGGGAATTTATTTTCTTTTTGTCATCTAGTTACTCTGTCTGTTAAAATGGCCAAAGAGAGAGTATGTATGAATCTGCGCAGTTTGCTGAAGGAAAACCAAGTCATGGATGGAGAAGGCAGACAAGAAGGAGAGAGGGAGAGAGTTCATTAACACAGTTGGAGAACGTCAAAGTATTGGAGATGGGTGTTAGATTCTAAGAACATGACAGAACTAGAAAATCTCAGTTTAAAGCTGGATTGCTATGCATCATTCAGTGATTTTTAAGATTTTGTTCTTTTAAACAACAGAATTATTTTTGTTCCTGGAAAGCAGTATTTCTCAGTAATAAATACTATGTACAATCATGAACCTCACAAAATTAGTGAAATTTTAGAGAGTAGAGTGAATAAATTTATTAAAGCCATCCAGGAACAGGATTTGAACTTTGGTCTTTCTGTCTAATATCAAAATTACTCTTGCCATAGTACCATCCTGCTTTGTAATTATGGTATAGCTGACAAATTTCCTTGCCTTGATCATGGACATTTAAATTCCTATGCGAATCAGGTATATATTAAATTTAATTCACAATGATTTTCTACTTTATATAAAATATTCTTTCTTTAAAATTTTTTAGAGCTCTAAAAAAGCTTTTTAAAGCTCTAAATGACTATCTCTTGAGTGCCACATGAAATGGAATTTCAGACTTGCTGAAATTCCAGACTTGCTGTTGTTTGGAATTTGTGCTGCATTTCAGGGTTTCCTCTGTAATATTCTTACCCCCTAGGGAGCTGCTTTGTCCTTCCTTTGATTTACCTGTCTGCTATTTTTAGTTATTTGATGAATACTTGCTGTGTGTCTGTTTAAGCAAACCCTTAGAAACACATATATTATCTGGTGTCTCATTAGAGCATGCATGGTAGAAGAAATATTCATGGACTAAAGCACTAAGACTAAAGTTTAGGGTTTGAAAATAATTTTAAGGCTTTGTTTGCCATGGGGTATTTTAGGACTGGAATTATGGGCTTATTTCAGTGTGTTCTTCCAAACTGTGTTATCATGTGTCTGTTGGTGCCTGTGCCCTCAGCACAGAGAAGAGAGTTTACCACATTTGAGTTGCTTATTAAAACCAGGGGGAGCTGGAGGCATCACAGGGTCAGAGAGTGAAAGGCTATAATGAACCGCGTGTCAGGTGAGCTGCTTCACGAGGGCTGGTTTTTAGTGTGAGAACTCTTACCCTTGTTGGACATAAATGCAGCGTGAAGAATGTCAGAATTACAAAATACAGAAATGGCATGCTGAGACAGGAGTATTTTCTTGATATTTCAGGGACATATTGCATCTAAGTAGATACATCCCTATAAATTTTAGGGGGAAAAGACAGCCTGGTATTAAAAAAAGAAAACAACATATTGATGCCAGTGCTAGAGAACTTCTAACTTCCTGAATGAGTTACGGATAAGGAGACAGAGTAATTTCAAAGCCTATATAGTCATCTTTAGCAGGTATCTTACAATCAATACATAATCCAAAGGAACAAAATTACTTTCTGTTGTGGGGAGCGTGAGGGAAAACACAGTTATGACCTTATACTGTTCATCTCCAAAAATAAACTTCCCCACGATGGTTGAGCACCTCAGACATTTGCAGTTTAAAAGTTTATTGTCTTTTAAATACAAGAAGACTGTCAGGAAAAAAATATACAAAAATAATGAAAGGCAAGTGATTAAATTAGGGATTATTTAAAATATGTGAGGTTAATTATTTCATATAGTTAATGTTATAAAAAATGCAGAGTTATGCTTATATATTTTATTATCATTACATAAAAATACTTTAAAAATCTTGGAAGAGGGCCAGCTTTCAAATCTAATAAGTACTATGATGTGTTTACAGGCCTCTTCTCCCTCCCCCAAAGGGGAAATTATTAAGACATCTTTTTCTTTTTTTTAAAGATTTTATTTATTTATTTTTAGAGAGAGGGGAAAGGAAGGAGAAAGAGAGGGAGAGAAACATCAATGTGTGGTTACCTCTTGCGCACCCTAACTGGGGACCCAGCCTGCAACCCAGGCATGTGCCCTGACTGGGAATCGAACAGGTGACACTTTGGTTTGAAGGCCAGCCCTCAATCCACTTTGCCACACCAGCCAGGGCTGAGATATATTTTTCAATAAAAAGTGAATGTTTTACATAGTTAGAGCACATGACAACTTAGAAATGCCAACAGCATCATAAAATCTTCCCTTTGTTGTTTTTTTGCAGTTTTTGAGAATAAAATTAAAGGAGACAGTTCCACAAGTTTGAAGTTGATTATGTATTTCTGAACCTCCTCCATTACCACCAGTTTTAAACAGTTGGTCTGTTAAATGGGAAAGTGCAGTGGCAAATTTGGCTATTAAAAATTATATTTTAAATGTGTGATGTTTATTTTAGGTAGGTTATGATTACAGGATATATTTTTAACTGCCTTTATTACCACTTTTATCTAATCCCAAACATTTTTATATGCCATTTCATTTAATTCTCATAAAAGCCCTTGAAATATATGTTCACTTCATGCTATGGATGAGGAAACTGAAGTTCAGGGAGGTTAAGCAAATTGCCACAGGCTTCATGTCTTCGGAGAGTCAAGCTTAGGAATCTGAGTTCATAGAAATTAGGAGGAAGATCTGGCTTTGGAAGTCTATATAAACAAGTATAAGTTGAGATCCTTCTTTAGAGTCTTCAGGAAAAAACACACTATGGGGTGACTTGAAAGTGTGGCAAAATTTGTTTCTCTTATGCTTTATCCAGCTACAAGTAATGGGAACCCCAAACCAAAATGCCTTTAAACCTTAAGGAGAGCTGCTTTCACAAATCGAGAGGTCCAGGATTGGCTAGTTAAGTGGCTCATTGATGTTCTCAAGGAAGCAGGTTCTTCTGTCTCTCTGTTCTTTCCTTCTGGAAGGTCATCTTTTTACCTCAGGCCAATTCTCTCATGGGTATAAGATCTGCAGCTTTCAATAGTTATTCCATTTAGACATGAAGAAAAAGTGCTTATTTCTTCATTATGCCTGTTTTTCTTTTAAATAAGCAAAGAACTTTTCTCAGGTTACCATCAAGAGATTTATCTTCTTGTATAATTTGCCAGAATTATGTCACATATCTATGACTAAGTCCACCAGTAATGGAGAGAATAAGACAAGGTTTGTCTTATCCTTCCAGGCCCATCCTCCTGCCCCAGTTGGAGCTGAGGCTGAGGCTTCCCATGAGCAACCAGATTGTATTGGAATAAGGAAGGGGGTGGGTGTGGGGTAGATAAACAGCAATGCATGTTACAGGATTATTTGATGCATATATGGTAGCATAGATCTGTAGGGAGTAGAATTTAGAAGCTGTGAATTTAGAAGAGTAGACAAAGCAATTGTTAGAGAAGCATTGTGTTCTCAACTGTATTCTCAGCCTAGTGTTACTGGTTTTTCCTTTGCTTTAAAGCACTCACAGGATCCGTAACTTGAAAGTGGAAATCTTTCTGTCCTTAATACATTTATTTTTGCTTTATAACTTGCAATTTTTACTATCGAGAATTTTCATATTCTCTCGTTTTCTTCCTCAGTTTTATGACATGAAAGAAATAAGGTAATATGCCTTGTAAAAAACTCAAAACCTAAAAATGAGTCATATGTGGGTGAACACATGCCAAAGGTACATTTAATTCATTAATGAGGGAGTCAGCAGGGCAGAAGGCTGGTTCAAAAGATTATAGGAATAGAGAAGCATTTATAGTCACTGAAAGAAAGAATACTGGAATAAGATTCCTGATTTTATATTAAGTAGAATAGTGGCAATAAAATGAAAACCTTTTAGGTACTCTTTACTACCATACAAAAGTAATTTGCTTCTGTACTAGACAAGTTTTTCCCCTAAGAGCTCCCCTTATGATGATAATCCCTAAGGATGATTCTTGTTAAAAAAACAACCAAAAAAGACGGTTTCATTTTGTTTTGCTCTGATTCATTTACATAGGTACAACAAGAAGTATTTATTAACAAATATAAGCCTTGTAGTCCGATCAAAATATATAGTGCCGTACAGTATTAAACAACTAGTAAGTTCAGAAAATTAACTTCTGTTTGGAGATTTTATTAGAAATTTAGGCTAGTTTTCAGTCTTTTAAATAATTAATTAATCTACCTACCTACCTATCTATCTATCTATTTATTTATTTTGGAGAGATGGGAAGGGAGGGATAGTTGCTTCTTGTATGTGCGCCTATTAGGGACCAAACCTGCAACCTTAGCATGTTCCCTGACTGGGAATTGAACCCGAGTGACCTTTTGCTTTGTGGGTCAATGCCCAACCAACTGAGCCACATTGGTCAGGGCCTAGCAAGGTTTCTTAAATAGCTTCTATTATTCCACAAATTAAAAAAAAATCTTTTTCTTCCTGTTTAGAAGCTTAGAAATTCAACGCAAATTATTCATCTACACAAGGTATCACTTGAAGTACCTATAAAAGTAGGTGAATTCCTTTGTCTTTTATTTTTATGTCTTCCAAATTAGGTGAGATGCCTAACCTGTCAGGAAGTGACCTTATTCTCATGCTGGGAACCTATACTTGATCAAGGAACAGATCTAATTACTGAGAGAATTTTGTAGGTGTTCATTCACGTATGAAGTATAGCTGTTGCTCCTTTGAATGGCTTACCACCTACATTTTAGTAAAAGTTGATTTTAAACATAACACTGTAAAATCTAAACAGTTTGGTTTGTCAAATCACATTCTGGTATAAAGAATGACAGATTCTTCTAGTACTTATCCTGTTAACTACTTTGCCATTAAAAGTAACAACAAAAAAATGTAGTATTGAATTTTGAGGGGTCAATGGGAATGAGGTATCATTTAAGTTCCTATTAAAGTATGGATTAGATATCAAGAAGGATGAAGAGCTTTATTATATTCCAATCAGAAAATAGAACATTAAAAAATATCAATAGTCTTCCAAACTAAGAATTCCAATTAGATTTCCCTCATCATTCATTAAGTTATACTTAACTACCATATTTTGCTGTGTATAATGCACCCTTTTTGCCCAAAGTTTTGAGAGAAAAAAATAAGGA
Source organism: Anoura caudifer (assembly GCA_004027475.1). Classification (NCBI taxonomy): domain Eukaryota; kingdom Metazoa; phylum Chordata; class Mammalia; order Chiroptera; family Phyllostomidae; genus Anoura; species Anoura caudifer. Next base: position 198,783 of record PVKU01000121.1, read on the forward strand.
TGTGCATTATACATGTGTAGTACTAATTCCATATCTACATAAATATTTTTAATTCTTTTATTTATTCTTCTGTGTTAAAAGTGAAACTCTAGACAGCAATACCAATATTTGTATGCAAAATAATACCCTGAAATAAGATCATCAGTTTTGTTTCTAAATATAAATAAATTTAAAAATTGAAATAAAAATTAAAAGTTTTTTTTCCTGAAAGTTTGGGCCAAAAATGTGGGTCCGCATTATACAGGGCAAAATATGGTAATTTGTGGTCTCTTGAATTGTGGGATTGCAGTCTGTTTCAGGAAGTCATCTGCTTTGGAAATTCTTGCTCTGTGTCCTGATGTAGTCTGGCTGATGTGTAAATGATGTCAGCCCTGAAGCCTGTACCCAGAGGCTGTACTCCTGAAGCTAGTCTTTTCAGTATCTGGTTCAGTCCTTTCCACTAAGGTCCTTACTTAAGGACCTAATTTCTAGACTCTATAGCAGAGCCCTCAGGTAAAGTATGGGAGGAATACAGAAATGACTTGCTGAAAAGACTAAATGTGACTAACTTATTACATTAACCAACAATATCTGAGTGGAGAAAATTTATCAGGGCCTATTTCATTAAGATTTGGTTATTGTTTTTCCCTTGAGGGTAAGGCTATATGGGCAATGATGATGGTATTAACAAATTTCAAGTTCTTCCTATAACTTCGCATATCTTGGGCACATATTTTATTTTAATTACATTTATGTCAACAAAATGAATTTACAATACATTGAATTTTTCTGATTTGAAGCCCTTCCTATGCAACCTTTACAATGATGTTGAGCTAGTTAAAATATATGGAGCAAACCAAACAATTATTTTTAATTTTCCTAGTCTCATAAAGTAAGGGAACAAATCCTTATAGTTGTCCAAAGTCCTGGAGAAAATTCTGCAGTTTTTAAAGAGAGACTTCCTGAAATTTTTATTTTTCTGAATTTAGTGTCTTATCAGTCAGGCAGAATCAAAAAAAGTTATTGCATGAGATTGATCACTTGATCAAGCAGCATAGATGCCTGAGAATGGAAATATTTTAATTGAACTAATACTAATGTTTATTAAAATGGTAGTATTAATTGCAATTAACATTTAGTACTTAGAAATAAAATAGAAGGGCGCTGGCTAGGTTGCTCACTTGGTCAGAGCATCGTCCTTATGCACTAAGGTTGAAGGTTTGATCCCCGGTCAGGCCACATGGAAGAATCAACCAATGAATGCATAAGTAAGTGGAACCATAAATCAGTGCTTCTCTCTCTCTCTCTCCCTTACTCTCTTCTCTCTTAAAAAAAAAAAATCAATAAAATAAAATAGGAGGTAACACAGTTAAAAGAAAACTTAGCTCTTCCATAAGTAGTGAAGTTATGTTTTTAATAATCAGACCATAATAAAATCAACTTAATGCACAAAAAATTATTCTGGAGAGATACAGAATCTCTGCTTAAATTAAACAGAAGGTTGGTTAGGAATGATTTTTACAACCTCCTGTTGAGAAGATTGAAATTACTGAGATCAATTTGTTATTTTAATAGAAAGAAAACATAATTCCAGTCTGGCATTAATGTAATATTTGGCAGTAAAAGATTTTGAAAATTCAAAAAAAAGCCTATTATAACTGAGCCAACTTTAACAAGTTTTAGCACAGTTCATTGCTTCTTTTCAAGACATTATTTGCATGTATTATAATACTCCAAGATAAATAAATTTTTCTCTGCAAATATGTTGCAATTTCTTATATCTATTGAAGTGTTGTCTTTGACAAATTTCTTCCACATTCTAAAATAATCACCCCCTCTCCACAGGTCAAAATTACTCTCTTTTCCCAGGCATATAATAGGTTGTCATTTGATTTCCAGGCATGTTCCACTTTTATCTTCATTAAATGAAAAAAAATATGAATTGTGTTAGATTGTTAAACATAACCCAAAATAGTTAAAATGTAACTAAAGTAGAGCATATATAATCTGTTCTTAAAGTAGGTGGTATAATCCTTAACACATTTTTTTCGTGATCCAAACTATTAATCTTTATCTAAATAATTAAATTTATTACAGAGTTGTTCTGTATTCATTATATATTGCACATAGACCAATTGTAATCACTTCAAGCTTTGCAAGAATATTTATACAATTCTGATGTTTTACTAACAGTTTCAGTGTAACTCACAAATCTTTCTACGCATAATTTTATTTATATAGGGCCTGGCACAAATAACGCCCCTTTTTATTACAAAATCTTTCATTACAAAATCATAAGCATGTGATTCTCTAACTAACAACATCACTCTCAAGCACACCATATGACATTTTAGGTGAAACATTCAAATTGCTGCCCATCTTGTGCAAAACATTCACGTACCCCACCAGCTATAGTTAAGCAGGCGTCACTTCTGCCAGACCCTGTATACTATATTGAGTTTTTAAATCATAAGTAAAAATACATTCTCAGAAAAAAATATTGTCCAGATGTCTTTTATGGAGTGATATCTCTATTTTGGCAGGTATTAAATTTTTTAAAAATCATTTTGTTTATAAAAATGTTAACAAGGGAAATATTTTTTAGGATATGCCTGTGTGTGGAATGTATCAATTACAAGTTCACCTGCAACCAGTTGTCAAGACAAAATTATTCTTTAATGAGAAATGAGTAATTTTTAAAAAGTGAAGAAGTTAATATGACATTCCTGGTTTAATTGTTGGTAAGTAGCAAGCCTATTAGGGTATGACTATACTTCCTAAATTAGCAGCTACTTCAACAAATAGATTATCTTTCTCTGAAATGTTTAAGAAATAAGTTGAGTATTAACTCTAAGAAGCATTTGCCTATTTTATTTGTCTCAGGATGTGGAGTTGTAATCTATTCTATGTACAGCTAAGAAATAACTTAGAATTTTATGAAAAATAAATTTTTTTCAAACCTTAAAAGACTTGTAAATGTAAGCCTACTACTGATTTTGATTTACCACTCTTGTTGCTTCTAACAATGGCATCTAAAATGTTGCTAAAGGGTTTGCTAGTGTTAATAAAATGACATAAAAAGATGCTTAATAAAAGCATCAAGAAGCTGATATTTAGACTTCTGGCCAAGATGGAGGCGTAGGTGGACACACTGAGCCTCCTCTTACAACCAAAATTAAGGACAACAAAAATTTGGAAACAAACAAAAAACAAAAACAAGCACAACAGATAGAAAATTGAATTGTAGGGAAGCCAAACAATAATTCACTCAGACCGGTAAGAGGGGCAGAGTTGGTGACCAGCTGAGAGGGATCGCAGCACAAAAAGCAGTGGCTCATGGTCCCAGGCATGCAGGCAGAGGTTACCGGGCTCAGGGAGGCAACCAGCAGACCCAGCGAGGTGCGCAAGGCGGCTGACGGTGATCACATATTTGCGCACAGATAAACCAGGTGAAAACCGGCAGTGAGACAGACTGCACAACCTAAGGCCCCAGCACCAGGATATAAAGCCTAAAAGCACTGATTGAAAACACTTCTGGGGATTGAAGTCCCGGGAAAGACTCCGAGCCTCCCAGAGGGGACTGAAATCCAAGAGAGCAAGCGCCATTGTTCCCTCTCTGACCCCGCCCCCACATACAGCGTCACAACTCTGCAACTGGGTTGCCCCGCCCTGATGAACACCTAAGGCTCCACCCCTCATATGTAACAGGTGTGACCAGACCAAAGAGAAAGAAAAAAAATGGCTAAAACAAAAGAACAAATCAAAGCAGCAGAGCCAATACTTAAAAGCAACCAAGAGATAGCCAACCTATCAGATGCACAGTTCAAAGCACTGGTGATCAGGATTCTCACAGAATTGGTTGATTTTGGTCCCAAATTAGATGAACAAATGAAGGCTACACTAAGTGAAATGAAGGAAAATATACAGGGAACCAATAGTGATGGGAAGAAAACTGGGACTCAGATCAATGGTGTGGACCAGAAAGAAGAAAGAAACAACCAGACAGAAAAGAATGAAGAAACAAGAAGTAAAAAAAAATGAGGAGAGGCTTAGGAACCTCTAGGACATCTTGAAACATCCCAACATCTGAATTATAGGAGTACTAGAAGGGGAAGAAGAAGAGCAACAGGTGGAAAATTTATTTGAACAAATAATAAAGAAGAACTTCCCCAATCTGGCAAAGGGAATAGACTACCAGGAAGTCCAGGAAGCTCAGAGAATCCCAAAGAAGTTGGACCCAAGGAGGAACACACCGACTCACATCATAATTACATTAGCCAAGATTAAAATGAAGGAGAGAATTCTAGAAGCAGCTAAAGATAAGGGGAGAGTCACTTACAAAGGAGTACCTATCAGACTTTCAGCTGATTTCTCAAAAGAGACCTTCCAGGCAAGAAGGGGCTGGAAAGAAGTATTCTAAGTCATGAAAGGCAAGGACCTACATCCAAGATTGCTCTATCCAGCAAAGTTTTCATTTAGAATGGAAGGGAAGATAAAGCTCTTCTCAGATAAGGTCAAGTTAAAGGAGTTCATTATCACAAAGCCCTTATTATATGAAATGTTAAAGGGACTTGTCTAAGAAAAAGAAGATAAAAAATAGGACAGTAAAAAGACAGCAAACTCACAGATATCAACAACCACACCTAAAACAAAAGCAAACTAATCCAACAGCTAGAACAGGAACAGAACCTCAGAAATGGAGATCACATGGAGGGTTAGCCACAGGGGAGTGAGAGGAGGAGAGAGGGGGAAATGGTACAGAGAATAAGTAGCATAGATGGTAGAGAGAAAATAGACAGGGGGAGGGCAAGAATAGTGTGGGAAATGTAAAAACTAAAGAACTTAAGACACATGGACACGAACTAAAGGGGAGGAATGTGGGTGGGAGGGAGTGTGCATGGTGGAGGGGAAGGAAGGTGGGGAATGGGACAACTGTAATAACAATCAATAAAATGTATTAAAAAAGAAACTGATACTTAAAATTAACAATAATGTGAAACAAAACTACCGCTTACTTTTTTGCCATTTAACACTGCTTAGCACATAGACATGTAATACATACTTGTTGAATGAATAACTCAAAATATTTTAAAATGTGAATGAGCGTTTTCAACTTCATTCTTGAATGTATGTACTAATTATCTTGGAATTCAAATTATTTTTGAATGAATAAATAGGTGAAATAGTAATACTGGTGAAAGATGAAGTAGGGAGGGTTTTAGAAAATGGTTTGAATTATTGACTGCTTTAAATTTATCTGCTGTTGTTAAACTGGCCTTTTTAAGCATTTCCATATAAATGAATGGACTTGTGTCTACTGAGGATGGTTTCAATGGGTTTAATTACAACCCTTGGTGTTTCCTCCTCTTTCAGTGAGTAGAAATGATCTCTAATACTTTCTCTTTTCACTTTGTATTAGTAAACAATTTCTAGTGGTTAACACTCTACTAGTATTGTTTGTGTTTTTTCTTCCTCTGTGTGCTATGTGAAATCCTGGAAACTGTAGGTTTTTGCAGCAGTATTGGAAGATATTTCATGTTGCGTTTTACAGTTTAACTTGGCTGTTGAGAATATAATTGTGACAGTAAAACCTTGCTATATGTGACAGGCACTGATTTTGATCCCCCCGCCCCCAATGGATTACTCAGATAGATTCATTGCCAATGAAATCAAATAATAGTCTCCTTAGCTTGGTGGAGCTGAATATTTCTTCTGTTCTTTTTCACTCAAAACTAAAATCAATGAACACAATAAGCCCCTGGAAAGAGCTGACTGGTGCTGTTATATGTCATATTCCTCCTTATGAAGTCCAGGTTTCTCTCAAGGCACAGTGTTTATATCAACCCTTTGTGCTGAGCTCAATTGGAAAAAAAAAAATAAGAGCTTTCATGTTATTCTCTTATTTATTCAGGCTAAATAATTTTTTGCTAGTTCAGTGGCAGTGGTGCAAAAGTTATTTGGAATTTTAAATGCTTTGTATCTGTGCTTAGTAATTGGATGCCTTAGGCTCCAAAATATCATTAGATATCTTGCAGTAGAGAAATGAGTGGTCAACAAAAACATTTTGTAATTTTTAGATAGGTTTTGTTCACGCTTTAAAAAAATTTGCTATCTATTTTTTATGGGCCCTTGACCACCATACCCAGTTATACTACTATAGTATAATAATGATAGTGTACGATAATGGAAGATAGGTTTCTTTGTGCTGAATTTTCCTTGTCTTTTGACACATGAAATTCCCCAATTCAGTGTATTATACAACCTATTTTGGTAGTAGTACAAGAAGAGCACCCATAGCAACATCAAAGCGAGTGTCCATTCATCTAAAAGAGGCCTCAGAGATCATCTCTAGTATAACCTTTCATTGTACAAATACAATGGCGTGGAGGTATGTAAACTGACTCAGCAACCACAGGGACCTGAACTTGAGTTCAGATCCTGTTACTTGCACTTTGGTCATGACACTCACCTTTCTGAGCTTCCATTTTCTTATCGGTAAATTAGGAATAAGATCTGTCTCTCAATTTTGTTGTATCACGGAAGGATATAATGTTTGTGAGCATGTCGTAGTATCTAGCATGTGGTTGATGCCTAGCATTATTTTTCTCCTTCCCTCTGGCTCAAGATGACATGCCTGGTTATTAATCTCATTAATTTGTAAGAAATTGATTTGAATTTCTTTCATTTACTTTTTCTTAGCAAGGGATAAATTACATTTCCCCATTATAATTTTTCAGCAGCTCGTTAGGAATTATTTTACATCCAATGCAGAAAATTACCTTTCCTACATAATTGTTCACTGAATGAGAGTGCTTTGCACTTTGACACATAATGACATCTGAAAATGATTTCCATAGTAAGTATTGTAGGGCACCTTAAACTTTTCAAATATTATTCTTGGCAAAGAGAAGATATTTAAGACATGGAAATAGTTTGGGAAAAGGTTTATTATTTCTTAACCCTTTAAAGCTGTTTTTACATAATTATTTTTCTATTTGGCTTACTGAATTGCCTTGTAATCATTCCTATTTTCACATTAAAAAAATTAAATACATCATTTTCCTTTGGCTTTTACTTAATGTTAAAAGAAGCTGCAGCCTATACTGTCATAAAGGCATAGGAAGAAGAAATAAAACGTTGAGAAATGGGAAAAAATTTTAAAGCATCTCTTGTAGAAATTGAGTGTCTGTTACTATACAAATATCTGTAGGCCAGCACCAGCAAATATCTAGATTTGGAAGACTGAATCTGAATCTCTCTGATATGGCTTCTTCTTTTTTTTAATCTGGATTTTCTTATCATGCAAACTGCTTTTGGTATTTGAAGCTTAAAGTTGAACTTACACAAGTATGTGTTGGCAGGTACATATTTGGGAAAATTTTTATCCTTTAATCATACTCTAGAGATAGGTCCAGGTTGCTAATTGGAATTTTTTGTTCAAATTGGAAAATAGATTATGTTGCCTCTTCTTCTCAAGACTTCCTTCCATTTCTTGAAGAGTAAGAGAAGGTTAAATTCATTTGTTTGTTTCCATATATCTCATCTACATATTGTGTTAATAGTGAGTATTTAGGGGCTTATGAACCATTTAAATTATAATATTGTGTATGTGTATGTTTGTGTATGTTTGTGTGTAGGTGTGCATATAATTTCCCAGGAAATATTAGATACTGAATATCAGAAAAATCATATACAATGGTGCAATATTTTTTGGAATCCAAAAATTGGGCAGTTCTCTCAAATATAGCCCTTTCGTGGAAGGTTGGATTTATAGTAGGACACAAAACTCCCACTTCGTGCATCTTCTGGTCTGATATCTTGTACTGACCCTACCACAGATGATGGCTTTCTATGAGTCTCCCCTACATTTGGTTAATTTCATCTCCACTTCTTCAGAGATAGTCACAATCAAAGTTTAAACAATTTAACATCTTTTATTTTTAAAGGATTTTTTTCTGAATTTATTTTCCTCTTAAGGACATACTGTAGGTTATTTCTATTATTAGATGAACCCATTGTTTGATGTTCTTGCCACACTGTGTTGACACTGAAGTCCATTTTTGCGGTGGTTTACATCCAGGACGAATGGGATTTAGAAAGCTTCTTTTCTGCTTTTCTTTCTATGTACTAACTACTGTCCATGGGAAATCTTAGATATATTACTTTGTGCTTCATTTTTATGATATATATCATATTATAAAATATCATTTCACAGATATATTACTGTGATATCATATATCATATCATATCATATCACATCATATCATTTCACAGATATATTACTGTGTTCTCCATTTCCTGCAACTCATTGTTGATTATTCAATATAAAGCAATAAGCAAAAATAAATAAAATACACAAACATCAATAAACAACAAAATATTAAGGTAGCAAACATTATTAAACAACAAAATAAACACCAATGGAGTTTGCTGTCCACCCTATAAAATGAGTACCCTGGAATGCCAAAGCTTTTTCTCCCTGGTCCAGCCAACTAGCGTTAGAGAAGAAAAAGCAACTTACTTAGCATTTCCCAAGAGTCTGAGAATATCTACAACCTGTAAAGGATTTGATATTTTTTGGTAGATAAGCCTTTTGGAGAAAAGGAAGTGACTGAAGCATTTTTTTTAGTTAAGAACTTATTATTTTGGAAGACTCAGATTCTAGATTCTAACACTTAAGACTTAAACACAAATTCATGTGATTTAGATGGTGGTCTTCTCTTTAAGTATAAAATCAGGACATTAATATTTGCCTTTTATTTTCCAGATAGTAGTTGTAATACATGGTGTGAACATAGTTTGAAAACAGTACAAGTACACATTAATAACCCCAACAAGTAACAAGTGTATCATGCAGGTTATAAGAAAGGATTGGATCTTGTATCTTCAATTATTTCAGGTCATTTCACTTCCAAATACTTGAAAGAAGAGAGTGAATTGTTTGTTTCACAGCAGTGTATTATATGTAATTTATTTGATTTGTGTTATCTAATCTCATGACAGTAGGTAGCAGTGGCAGAGTGTAGGGAGAGAGCAGGAAGCAAGAAGCAGGTGTGCTGGAGTATGTGGAAATAAAGAGGCGGAAATAGGAGCTGACCAAGTTCCAGAAAGACCAGGATAGAGCTTTTAGTAAGAAACTGAACAGACTTGTAGAAGAATATCAGGGGACGAGGCAAGTGGCTAATAATTAGGCAGTATGTTTTACTCTTTTTTCTTCCCTCCTAGTGCCTACTGTGATAACTAGGGCATTTTGGCCATAACAAATAAATTATCATTCCATTCTGTTATTTTCAATCTTGTTTGAACTTTATGTAGTGTAACAATGATCCTGGAATGGAGGAAAAGGTGGAGAAAAATTATTACAAGTGAAAATAGCATTTTCAAAAAGAAAATAGGTGGTGCCATGAAATGACAGATTTCTGCTCTGGAAAATTCCCACCAAAGTGAAATATATATTGTTTCCCATTACAGAGCATCTTTCACATGGAATTCTTTGGGCTTCTTTAAAAAAGAGATTCTACTGATGCATTAGCAGTAATTATTTTGGAGTCTAGTTTTTGTTTGTGGATCCCTAAAAGATAATTTTTTCTCAAGACTTCTTTATTTGTACATTCAGTGGTAATTTTTGTCATGCTTATTTTCTTTTGATATCAAAACCAGTACCTGTACAAAAATTTAAATGTATCAGAAAACTTTAAAAATTGCATGTCTCATAACTAAGAGAAAACTGTTACCAATATTTTGATATTTTCCCTCCAATGAGAGTTTATGTATATAGAGTGTTTATGTGTACATCTATGTGCATATATATGTATGTACATCTGTGTATGTTTATATATAAAATTATGGAATGTAGCATGTAACATTATTTCCATTTTTGTTCTCTAATACATTATTGGTATTTCTTCATCATCCAAGATAATTTTGGAATGGGTAACATATAAAGATTCTTTATTAGAGAGAAATGTAATGCATTTTAAAATATTTCTGCAGTATTAGGCATATATGTTCTTTTCTGTCACTAATGGTGCAGTAAATATCCAACACTTCTATGGTTTATAATTGTTATCTTTCAGAAGATTGTCTCAATAGGAACTTCTTAGTCTTGGTCAGAGGCAGAGCCTAACTTACGTTTTATTTAGCTTACTTTATTATATTTACTCTTTAGTGCATAAATGTAAAAATTTCTTAATGTGTAAATGAACATAACTTCTAATTTCTTTTTATTAAAATATAATTTTCACTTTATGTGTGTAGTTAATCTGTCTGATTTCTGTAGAGATTTGTGAGGCTCCAGACCCCTAGAAAGCATGTCATGTCCACAGATCGCATCGGAAGCATGATTCATGACTGCACTGGAGTTGGAGCAAGAAACAAGTCCTTCGTTCACATTAAGAAAAGAAGAATTTTAATGTGTTTAAAACACAGTCTAATTTATATGCTTACAACAGTTCTGAGGTTGATTAAAATCTGTAGAGTGAATGAAAATTGCATGTAGTTCTCATTTTAGTTGACCTTCCATGTTAATTAGGACATTTTTTCATTTATCTTGGAGCTCACTACATTTTCTTTGTCCAATATAAACTTTGATTCTCTTTTGGGGGGCTTCTTCTTGCTTTAATAAAGTTTATCACTTTCAGATCTCTTTTTGCTTTACTCCAAAACTTGAATGACAAATCAAAGTACTATGATGAATAGTCATTGCTTACTTATTACTCATTTATTCATTCAATGGCAGACATTTATTATTGTATGTGCCAGGTACTCTTCCAGGTACTTGGGATAAATTCATGAGCAAAGACAAAATTCCTTGCTCTGGAGAAGCTTATATTTTGATAGGAAACAAGATAATAAAAATAAGTAAATTAGAGTGTTTCTGAGTGCCAAGGAAAAAACTAAGAACTTAAAAAAAAAAAATGTGAGGAAGCTAGCCATGCAGATATTGAGGGGAAGTGCATTTTAGGCAGAGGGATTAGTAGATGGGAAATCCCCAGTGGAGGAGTACTCCTACTCTTTGAGCAGCAGTAACAGGACCAGTTTGGCCAAAGGAGAGTGATTGTGAGGATCTGTAGTATGAGAGAAGGTCAGGGTGGTAATAGTAGTTTGTAGAGCAGTCAACAGGACAGAGCGGGCTTCGAAGTGGAGTAACATGATCTGATTCATCTTGACAGGGTTAAATTGATTGCAGAATGTAAAGGATAGATATTGAGATACAGCAAGAGTAGAAATGGGAGGCTAGTTAGGAGCCTTTTGTGATAATCCGAGTGACAGAAGGCTGTGACGTGGGACCAAGATGTCATCAAAGGAGGTGATTAAACATTAGAATTAATGGTGTTGGGTGACAGACTGGATTTGTGGTGTCAAGTATGCATAATGTTTTGGCTGAGCACCTGGAACAATGGAATAGTCATGAACTGAGATGGGGTTGGGTGTGGGAGGGGCAGATATTTGGAGAATAGATTTTAGAGATGTTAAATACTTTTTATATCCAAGTTTTATATTCAAGGGAAGAGACTATTCGAGAGGTTTTAGTGTATAAATAATATTTGTAACCATGAAATTAGATGAGATCACAAAGTTTGGTATAAACAGAGAACTGAAGAGTTCCAAGGGGTGAACCAAGCATCACTCCAGTGTCCAGATATCAAGGGTGAGGAGAAATATACGAAGGAATCTAAGTAGTAGCAGTGATGGCTTGTGCCGTTGGAGGAATGTGCACCCATTGAGAAATATAGACACAAATTTTGGAAATGGTGCAGGGGAACTTAGAGTGGAATAGAACTATCAAAAGTATTTCTACATTGAATATCAGTAAGAGAAAAAAATAATATGAAACAAGGATAAAACTAATATTAAAAAGTATACTGGAGCGCTCCTAGAAACTTAGAAGATGGGGATGGTATTTTTTCTTCTGGGGCTGTTTTCTTTTCTGTGTAGCAAGTAAAAAGAAAGTAAATAAATTAATTGCAAAATATAAAAGATAATCACACATACTGTGAAACTATTTTGTTACTCAAGAGAATGACAGCTACTTGTAATACTGAGACTAATGGATACACATAAACAGACCAAAAATTTGTCGCATAAACAATTTTGGAGTGACCACTAACACAGAATGAATGGTTCTCTGTTATTATACGTGGCCATTATACATGGATGCATATTTATTATAGAATTGCCTTTAATAATTTATAATGTTATATTATTAACATAATGGAAAATTACAACAGTAGGTCTGGAAGGAGAGAAAGTAGGTCTAGAGGGAAAGGTAATTTCAAATAACATTTAGGCAATATTTTAGGGAAATTATGGAACACTAGTTCTCAAAGCTGGCAGCATGTCAGAATCGGGATTTGTTATAAAGGACCAATGCCACAGTCCCAGAAAATTTTTTAGTTGTTTCAAGTTAGAGAGAGGGCATCTATATTTATTTAAAGTCCTACAGGTGATTCTAATGTTCATGGTTAAAGTAATAATCACTGAAATAATAGAATGGAAAGCAAGGAAATGTGTATGTTTTGTGTAAGCCATTTCTACCACTTTGTGTTCCAGTCAGTCCTCCTGTTTTGTTTACAGGTGTACTAAATATACATCAGTGCCTGGTCAATGTATATATACTGCTCATCAAAATGTGAATTAGCACAGCTTTGCAAGGCACACAGGCCAAGGCCTAAGATTTGAAATTGTATTTAAGCATATCATCATTTGATGAAAAATTTTAAAAGTACCATGTGAACACTGGGAAGAAATCAAGTTGGTGGAATAGCAGCCTTAGTACAAAATCTTAGGTATGAACTTACCATGGTCTGCCATGTACACCTTGCTCTTACTTGGAAACACTAACTAAAATATATTGGAATATTTCCAGTCTTAGGTCACAATTTCTGTCTTGTAATTACCTCTCTTAATAGTTTCCAAAGTTTGCAGCATGCATTGCATCCATATGGTGTTATGTATGCACCCAAATTCGTATGCACATATATATACCAGAGTCTTTTCTGTTCATTTTGCCATTCTGTCTTTGTGTTCAAAATTTGGCAAGAGGGAATGTGAGAATTCAGGACACTGTCATACTAGGAATGTGTTTGTAATGTATATCAAGAAGGTAGACATAATGTTTTGAGAGCAGGGTGGTCTTATTTGATGCCCCATGAATAGAATGTCCATGTCATTCATACTGGTCCTTCTTGCTTATCAGAGCATCGTGTGTGAGCCTAACTAAAATTGTCTGTCCTTAAGTTGTCATCTGTCCACAAGAACTTAAAGTCAAGTAGGAAAGTCCAATGACAGGTAGCTTCTATTTGTCCTTAAGTTTGTGGCTTACATTTCCACTCTTTTGAAACTCTTTTCAAAGAGTAAATGAACAATCTATGCAATGTGCCTACTTCCTGGATGCATTTAATGTTGGACTGGATTGAAGACTAATGTTTAGCTTGAATCCTTGGTTTTTGGAAGATCTTATGGACCAACATGGTTTTAACCACCACATCCAAAGCATTAGAAAATCCTTTCTTTTCTACACATTGCCCTCCAATTTTACTTCTTCATTTCTAATTTCTTTTATCACTATTACCTGGTATCCGTGTGTCATGCCTCTGAAATTCATCTCTTTGCTATGATATAGGCAACTGGTCGCAGAACTGTCCCTAGAACATCTTATTTGATAGTTTAGGATTAAGGTCATACGCTTAGAACTTGGAATAGATAAGACACAGGCTTACGTCTTGGTAGACCACCTAAATTTATGTGAGAGAATGACTACTAACTTGATAGGTCCCAAATATAGGGTCAAACCTTGGACAACTGGGCCAGTGTTCATTCCGTGCAGTTGTGTGCCCAAAGAGTTTTTAATCTCTGAGGAGCTTTCCTCTAGGTAAAATGCCTTCGAGCTCATACTTAAGCAGAATCATTGAAAAGCTGAGGATAAAAAATGAAATTGGGAATGGCCTCTCTTTCTTGAGGTTAAATACACATTTATTTGTTATTGAAAGAAGCAAAGGCTGGTGGTTAGTTGGGCAAGTCAGTGGTTAGGATGCTCCCAATATCCCATTTTGACTTTTCTTTGGAAGGAAGGAGGCTGTTTTAGCCAAAAAAAATGCAGTAGGGTTGAAATATGCTCACAAGGTATGAGAGGACAGCATGAGATTGTAATGGATTTTGAAGTTTTCCAAGTTGTTATAGTATCTTTCAAACACATATAAGAATGTAAAAAATTAACATGCTAATGAGCTATTCAGTTTGGGTTAGAAGTGCTTTGCAATAATTGTTATATGATTGATATTGAAGTAGCCATTTATTTTTTACTAACTCCATTCTACACAACAGGTAGATTCAAAACTAATTAAACAGATGTATTAGTAAATGAGTTGGCAGGGTAAAAATTATGAACAGGAAGAATCAAAGATGAAGGAAGTTTTTGAGTTTCTTGCTGATGGGAGTACTGAGAGTGGTAGACTGTGGCAAAGCAGGGTATAATTCATAGACAAATTCCAGTATTTCGGTTTATTCAGTTTCAATCCACTGAGTTGTTTGATTATAATGGACTTTTTCATATTGTACTCTTGAAATGCTTGATGCAATGAAGTCTTCTCAAAATTCAATTATACTGAAACAATAGCCATAGGACATCGTAAAGTTATTGACCATAACAAAGGGCAAAATGGTAAAACGCAATTTGTATTTACTAATGTTGGTGCTATTGCTTGGAACCAAATATTTATATTATTTCTGAGGCAAACAAACTTCAATTTCTTATTGACTTTTTGGGTAATAAATCAGGAGGTAGTTTTTTAATCCTTAAAATAGTAAGTTAAAAGTTATTTTTAATGAGTTCAATTGATTCTTTCTTATTAAAACTATAATGAAAGTATAAAACTAATTTACAAAGTGATGATTCTTTTTGTTGAGAGTTTTGTATAGGAATGTGGAATGTCTAAGAGATAACTTTGAATTTAAAACTTGAAAGTTTTCTCAGAAATTTTTCATCAGAAAATAATGTCCAGTTAGCTAGGTTTAAAATAGAAAAATGCAAATTTGATATGATGAATTACCTTGATATTAACGACACACTGCATCATGAATATTGCCATGCAAAACTACCTAAGATCCCTAAAGACCTATAAAAGAGAAATATTTTATTTAGATAATGAAAAAAAAATCTGGAACAATAGCTTTGGGGTCCCTGAGTTCTATTCCCTGTTTTACTGTTAGCTCCATAGCCATGAGCAACAAATTTAACCTTTCAAAGCCTTTTCCTCATTTGGCTAAAGAATGAGTAATAATTTCTAGCTGCATGAATAATAGGGCTGTCCCAGTAGATGATGATCTTTATTTAGTTCATTAAGTTCTGTAGGTTACAACGCAAGGACTACAATGTGAGCCCACGCTGTTATCATCGAACGACTTGTTTTATTTTTTTAAAAAAAGTGTGTTTAAAAAGTATTTATATTTGGTCTGTTAGGTGCAAAGGGACCAAATGACATGTCTCCCCGATAAAATCTGAGACTGTGAAATGCAATGTCCATTTGTTATTTGTTATTGTATCCTGTCCACTCATGGCCTACTTTTAAACTTCTATGTGGGACTAATCAGTAGTATTTATTTAGACTATAAATATGAATGACATAGAGTCATCTTATAAGTATTAAGCCACCAACTGTGTGCATGTATAGTGGAGTCGAGCTGAATTAGGAGGGCCTTTTGTTTTGAACAAGAGATCTAAATTTTATTTCCCTTTACTATTAGTTCCTTATGAATAAACTGTTTGCTCTCCCCTCAAATTTTCAGTCTCCTATGTGCTTTTTGTTTTATTCTGAGGTATCCCCCAATGCTGAGTGTTTTTTTTTTTTTTCTCTATAATCTGTTAGATTTAAAGAAAAGGAGCAGTGCTCGCTGCTCTCTGCTTATCTTGTATCATCAGAATCAGTCCTGGAATAGATGTCCGCACCAGCCTAGCCATAAAAGAATCTTCAGAAACATGATATCCACATCTCTTGGGCCTATGCCACACGAGGTGTATACTAAAATGTGAGAGAAGAGATATAAATGAAATAACATTTAAAGAATTTCCAAAGTTTTCAAAATTTATTAAATTTTATAATCTATCCAACTTCTCAGTCAATATACATTGAGTTTGTAAGATAGTAATAGGTTAATTATACATTAATATGCTAAATCTAATTCTTTGGGCAAGGAATACAACTAAGTTTTCTTCAAATATCTTTGTCAAGTATTTAAGGATGAAGAATAGTCCCTTTTCACCCATAATGTTTTGTTTCACCTGAGGAAAGGCAAAATTAAATTTAGATTTATCAGGCCAAGATCTGATATATTTTGAATGTCTTAGAACATGCCTAGTTATCCTGTGTTTACCTCCTCGAATTTTTACTTAGAATGTTCAGCCTTTGAAACTTATTTACATGTGGATCCATTTCATTTTTCTCTTCAGAGCTCTTTGAAGCTAAACTGTACTTTGGGAAAAAGCCTACTCTCTGAAATCATTATTATTGCACTTCTGAAAACTGCATCCCTTCTTCAGGAATGTAGAAGTAGGAAATGATGCAGTGAAACTGGTTAAGAGCGGTGGGAGAGTGAGGAGGCAAAATTATATAAATGTACTTTCAGGATAACTTTTTTTTTCTTTGGTGAAATGCCTACTATATCTTAAAGACAGAAAGCTTGACTTGCGAAGTGTTGGTGGACTTTAAATTGCATGCAAAGCCAAAGCTCTTTAAAAGAAAGTAGATCAAGTGCACTGTGCAGTTTAGCTCTTTGGTGATTCTTGCTTTTTGGGAAAGAAGTGAGGCATTTTACTCTTATACATTCTCTGAATAATTGGAAAGATTTTCTGATACCTGAATTAAAAAAAAACATTATTACAGTCTGTAATCTTACAGTAAATTGGTTCTGAGGAGTATTTTAGAAACCTAGCCCAATTCCTTACTTTGCTGAGAGGAAAACTCACTGTCAGAGAATTTTGAGTACTTGGCTTGGTGAAGAGCGCAGAGCTACTACTTAGATTTAGGTTACAATCGAGGTGGCTTTTCCCTTACTCTGGTCCTGTGATTATAAAGAGTTAAGGAAAATGACTTGGATACTCCCATGCCAGTTAATAGCAATCTTGGATCAGTAGCACTTATTGTGTTATAAATAAATTGGAACAACTTGAAAAGAATGGTTACCTTCATTGGGGTAAAATCAGGATTACTCAAAGGAAGCTGCACCTAGTCAGAGGAAGCAACTGGTAAAGACAGGATTTTGCTCAATGGTCTTGTCACAAATTTGCCTGCAGATTTTTTTTTTTTTTTTTTTGAACAGAAGAGTTAAGTGTTAAGGCACCTCACCTTTTATTGGAATTGCTCTTGCATTAATTAACTTTGTTGTTGTTGTTTGTTTAGACAGAGTAAGTGCAGATCGTTTCTCTATCGCTTTCTTTTTATCTCTGGTCCTTCATCAATTTTTCTCTGCTCTCTATCACTCTAAACTGAGTTATTATCTCCTTCAGTTTCTGCTTCCTGTTTTCCCTGCCTACCCTCAACACCCTTCCTTTTTTCCTGGCTAATTTCAGTGAGAGCAATTTTATAATTTCCTGACATCTGTAGATTTAACCCCAATGATTTCTAATGTAAACTCAGAAATTTTGGAATGTGATGACATCTATGCCTTATTTTGGATTGTGGAAGTGGGAAGGCCATGTGCACACATTAGAGAGTCAAATCTTAAAAATTAGGTGCTGGATTCACTTCATTTAATTGCTTTATAAAATTGAACTAACATTGTAACTCATTAAGGTGAGAATATTTTTTCCCCAAGGTTCTCTCAGACTCTCAAGTAGGACATTACTTTGTAAATTTTTTTACAGTGGTTAATGGTTTCCATTTTAGCACTGCTATTATGTGCTAAGAGACCTGTGTTTGATGTAGGGACGTAGTATTAATGAGGCCCAAGTTAGGGGTTTGATTTATGTATGAAACACCTTAGAAGGAGAGACCCTCTTTATTGCTGTACTTAACTGTTATCATTCATTTTTATGTGGGCCTTTTGTCAACACGACTCAGAGATGCAGCAAAGGGCAGTGGTGATCAAACCTCACCATTTAGACTCTAAGGGAGCTCAGAAAAATGCCTGTGCTGGTCCCATCAATTAAATTCAAATCTCTAGAGATAGGACCAGAATTTGGTATTTTTAAAAGTACTCCAAGGTACGTCATGGTGGAGACTGTCTAATTCAGCAAGTTTAGATTTTAGAAGTCTACTATTTGAGGCCCAAGTGGATATTCTATTGAGTGATTATATATCTATCTATCTATCTATCTATCTATATATATATATAGATAGATAGATAGATAGATATATGTCTAGAATCGTGTGACATTGGGAATTGTTTTTAAATACATGTCATCAAACTAGGGAGAATTAATGGTGCAGGTCCTGTGGCAGGTGGCAGGGGCTGGACAATTCAGTATCACCTATGGCTGTGTTGGAAAACCAGCAGGAAGTATTGCGTACCTTAGAATTACATTTAATTTAACCATATACATTAACACATTTATTGAGGGTCAGCTGTGTTTCAGGCACATAGGTTAGAAAAGTGAACAAATGCAGAAACATTCAGCCCCTATGGAGTGTAGATCTTTGAGGAAGATGCCACACAGTGGCCAAGGCCTTCCTGTACAGCAGGTGTAACACAGCTCCTAGTTGGTCCCCAAGGGTTAGACCATTCGAGCCTCAGATAGTAGTTTGCTTGGACTTAGAAGGCCACTTCCGTGAAGACTCCTGCCTGCTAAGGTGGAGTCGTCTTCGGCATCTGCAGAGGCCGACAGTGTGAGAAGCAGGAAAGAGGTGATAATATATATATGAAGGGAATCGCAGGTCCATGTTTGGTGTCTCACAGTCATGTTCAGAAAATCTGAAAGAAGGCAAACTAGCACCATGATCCTAATTCAATCTCTTTTCTGCTTCTTGAACCCACACATTTGATTTCATATAATTTAAAAGAGAATTGAACGTTGAAAAATGATCCTCAGTTTGTAGGGACTTTGCGCAGGTCTGACATTCGTGAAGCTCTTAGCCCAGCAGCACTTGGTATATAGAGGAGCTTAGTGAACAGAAATGTTCGTGTTATTAGGGAAAGGGATGAGAATTTTTTTAATTTAAACTTAAAATTAAAAAATATGAAAGTTGTAAGAACTTTAACGGACCTTAATAAAGACGTGTGAGACATACTTTCTGTAAATAAATCTTTTAGTCCAAGGCTTAATTTCTTTAACTGAATCTGTTGTATAAGTTAAAACTGCTTTGGATAGCGACAATTTTTTTTGTCTAAGTGATTCCAGTTTCCTTCTTTGCAGACTTATCCAAAATAATGCTCTGACATCTACAGTTTTGCAGCTAAAAAGCAGGTCAGAGTGATAAACTGCTTCTGGAAACATCTAGGGTCCCTTTCATTTCTGTGCTTACCATGGACTTCTAGGTTTGACCTCTGCACTGACAAGTTTCTCTCATGATGAGGGCTGGTCCATCAGGTGTATTCTATGGAAAGGCTTACCTGTCTTCCACTCAAATAACTCATTCATCCTGACTTATTTGAACACAGAGGAATTCTCCTGGCTCAGAACTTCCCCAACGTTTGTGAAAAGATTCAGAGACTAGGAAATCACTCCTGTCTGTGGCTGGGGGAGTGGGTGACAGGTCTCACAATTACAGCCCTATGGGTAGTTTCTTTGAAAGTACTCAAGAATAACTTAGCATTTGGATATCAAACCTGATTAGTTCTTCTCTGGGTTTTCCCTGTTCTTGATTTAACTTAAACATCACAGAAACAGTTGGGAAGCATCCAGCCCTAGAACTAGGAAGGGGGCCTGTTCTCTGTGTTCTATAGGACTGATATTGACAAGGTGTGTAACAGACTAATAAATGCAGTCCCAAAGTGCCAAGATGCTATCTGTCAGTACCCTGCTGTCAGCACTGTGGCTGTTGGTTCGCTGCTTGCAGCCTGTGGGTGCGAATGGCCGCTGGCTAGAACGAATACCAGTTCCACTTCAGGTCAGTTATGAAAGGCTCTAGAAGGACTTTCGTAATTTAATTTTTGACCCTCCGAAAGTATTTTCATTTGGCCAATAAAAGATCTTAGATAAATATCACCCCAGTTTTCTTCTTAACCTCTACCTCTATTCTAATGAAACAAAGTTTCAAATGACACATTATTAGGTCCTTAAACTTCAAGCCCACAAATGATTTGTAAACTGAGTAAATATCTTTGTTCCTGGCTATGAAGCTGTAGATAAGATTGTTCAGGAAAAAAAAAAAATTGAGCGTGTGGATTATAAGCCTGACTAGAGCTTGAATTTGGTCTAATGTACACATTTGTAAAAAAAATTTATTTAAGTATAGCTGATAATATTAACAATATTATAAAAATGACATTAGTTTCAAGTACTTACGTTTGAATGGTAACGGATGGTTGCTATAATTAGTGGGTGATCACATTAGCAAGGCTTAAATTTTTATTCTTTTGTTTTGTTTTTCTTTTTTTAAAATTTTTATTTTAATTGTTGTTCTTCTACAGTTTTCTGTCTTCTACTCCCATCCCATCCCACCGCCCCAGCCCTCCCCAGCTCTCTCCCATTTCCACACCCCACCTAGTCTTTCATACTTGTTGCTCTTAAAATTTTTATTCTTGTCTGTGTTTGCCTCATGTGGTATATTGTACTAGGTTTTGTAGGACTTTTGAATCCTGGTGTTCATTAGATATTTCTGGCCACTTTCAGAATATATCTAAAGCACACACACACACATGCACACAGGTACAATATATTTAAAATAACCAGTTCTCAAATTTGTCACTGACAATACAGAAATACAGCTTCTCAAAATCCCATCATAACTAGGAAAAGACAAAATCAGTGATTCCACTATAGCAGCCTATTTAATAAACTTGGATTTGGATACAAGAGGTACAACAAAGAGGTTTTTTTAATTGATTAAAAATACTAATGACTTTATAGGCCTATGGGTCACCCTAATACAAAACATGCATGCAGTGCATTGGGTGTGACTATTCTACATTTAAATGAAAATGTGTACATTTAATCTGTGCTGGCAGAGTGAAACCAACAGATGAGATAACTCATTATCCATATGCTTTCAAATAAAATATTTAAGCATTACTGCTTTGGAAATTATTGGTTTAATTTTTTTTGAAGAAATCAATGATAATTATTGGCTCCTTTGAAGAGTTTATTTACTAATGCCTTCACTTTTCCAAATGTTGCCAGTTACTTATCAAGATGTGAGAGATATTCATGATGATAAATTGAACCTGTCTTCATGAAGATGACAAATCAATTATGTGTTTCTAATGATATGTTTTTATAGTTATCCTGTATTAGCATACTAGGCATGGAATTAAGTAAAAATAATGCAAACTTCTATAATTATCTGGCAAGTTTATGTATGGATCATTTGGTCCAAGGAAATAAAATATAATTGTTTGAATGTCATTTGTTTCCAAGAAATATATTTAAAATATGAAACAACGTTGAGAATATTTAAGAAAAATGAAGCCTTGAAAAATCATCATGACTCAGGACCACAATATGTTAGACTTTTATCATATAACACATTACAATGTTTCCATGTGTGAGTACTATAGTTATATAACTGTCTGTAAATTTTATGTGATCTGTTTACATACGTCACCAGCTATCTAATTTGGGTGTTAGACTAACACCAAAAAGTCCAGGCTTTTGCTCTGCTGATCCCTATATCTGAGGGCTTTGGTTTTACCTATACATTGGAAGAGGACTGACTACGTAAGCTGTTTCTTCTGTACCCGAAATGTGGTAACTTTGATAACTAACCACGAATGTGACTTTGCATAGGTGATTTGGAAGGGTGTGGTTTACCAAAAGCAGCGTGCAGGAAGACTGTATTATGTGCTTAAATTCTGGGCCTAAACAAAACAGGCAGAAAATTTTCCAGACAGATTTAAGAAAGGAGAGCCTTCCTCTTCAATGGTTTTTTTCTGGGACTTTTATTTATTTTGTAAAATTTTTACTTTGTCAGGATTTGATTACCCATTAGTGATAACAGTGATACATCAATAACAAATGATGAGCCAACTGATCTCCAGGTAAAGAAATGCAATGTTTATGCCTATTTTTTAGTGAGAGGGTACTTTATGAGCTAAAATATACGGGCACAAAGAAGGCTTCCCTATGCGCAGGTAGGAATGGAAGCACCTACTGTTGGACCAAGTATGGACCATCGTATTGACCATCTCTGACTTTGGGAGTTTTTTTAGTTGAGCCTGGAATAGACTACATGGTAGTTCCTAATTAACTGTGGCATTTAGGGACAACAACGATTTATTTCTCACTTATGGTGTATGTCTGTAGCAAAGTTACTGGGGACATTGTGCCCTATATCGCATCAAACAGAGAGTACTTTGAAGGTGACTGAAGTTTAATCAATTTTTTATAAATAATTTCCGTTTTTTGGGGGGTTCCCCTCTCATAAGTTAAAAGATTACACAGTGTGCTGAAGGGTCTTCATAGTTACCCCTGTACTTAAACAAACAAACAAACAAACAAGCAAAAGAAAGAAATACAAGACATAATAGCAAAAAGTATCTGGATATGGGCTTTTATTTTTTTAATGGAGAAACAGAGGCTTAGTTTCACATGAGAAAAAAGATGACCATTCATAACACAAATGGGGAAAGCAGATTTTCTCATAGGTAAATTATTATCTTTTTGGGAGTACTAATTTTATGTGTAGGTTTTACCCAGAGCTATCTAAAAGTAGAGTTTATAAATTGAATTCCTATGTACTGTGCTAATTCCAAACATTCTAAATAACTGAAAGGCTAGTCCTGTTGGTTTTGGACACTTGACACTTAGCCATATTCATTTCAAGTAGTTAATGATGCTCCAAGTTTGTAAGTGCGGGAAAGCAGTGATTGAGGCGGTGGGGGTCTTATGTCCCATTTTCAGTATTTCAAAAACAAACTAAAGGCTATTGTATATATAGAATTGTGCATTTGAAGCATCAAAATTCTCTTTCATTGATTATATTATTTTATAATTGTGACATAAGTTATTGAAGTTACTCAGAAGCTCTGGACTGGAAGTATTAATATATCTGAAACTAAAAAAAAATTAGTGCGGTGATGTTATGTTGAAAACACACTCAGTCTAATTTGGTTGTGAGGGGTGTGGGAATAACATTTCTATCCAGCTCTACTTAGTTTCCTAGCTATTAGTTTCAACTAAAAGCATATTAAAGCACATTAAAGTTTTATCACTGCTCAAATCAATGTGAAGGGAGTCACCTGGGATCCTCTGATTATGTTCATTTTGGAGAATTAGCCTTTGAGTTCTGCCAAGGGAAGCAGAAGGCGCAGAAGAATGAGTACAGAGGTGCATTATACTGGCTTCACACTCACCATACATATTAGGTCAATACTTGAGATATGTTTCTCAAATGCTAATTAATGACTCACCTTGACGTTATGTAATGGCAGCTGTCATCACATCTCAGTGTTCTCTGCCTCTACTACGTCTTGCCTCTGA
Source organism: Anoura caudifer (assembly GCA_004027475.1). Lineage (NCBI taxonomy): Eukaryota > Metazoa > Chordata > Mammalia > Chiroptera > Phyllostomidae > Anoura > Anoura caudifer. The sequence continues at coordinate 222,334 of PVKU01000121.1, forward strand.
TTGATGAAATTTCAATGAGATGGTGTTGAACAGGGCCAAGTTTTAGAATCCTGCCAGCACCACTTACTGGCCTGTGGCTTTAAGATCATCACTACCTCATCTGAAATATGGGATTAAATGAGGATTAAATGAGGACTAAATGAAATAACATAAGTCCTGGCTTAGTACTCTGGCCTAATTTGTGTAAGTAGATCAATAATAGTCGCTTGTTTTTTTCTGATAGTAAAGTGAACAAGCCCTGGGAAATAAGAGAAGTTTAAGTTTCTTAAACTTTCTTAGATTATGTTAAAATGATGGGATGTTATGGGATGTTCTCTTATGCTTTGTAACTCCCTAAAGATCATGCATTGACCCAAGCAGCTATTTGAATGATAAATAGCTCTAACCTTGAACAAGAATGAATGAGAACATGCTTATATTTGAAAAGAAAAAAAAATTCTCTTTTATTTTGGATACATGTGTATTCATGACAAAGACCTTTCCCTAACTTGTGTTGCTCAGGAAGCAGTGAATTGAACTACAACAGTGGAAAATGTCTGTGCAAGAGACCAGCTTTTCTTTGACTCTAAGGACTGCATGATAATGTCCGAGGGGCATTCTCAGAAAGATTACTGTGTGGCCTATGGCTAATTCTTCACTTATCAATTGAGCTGGTAGGCAGACACTCACTTCCAGATGTGTTACCAACCTTCTGTTGAACTGCAAACACAAAAGAAAAATAATTTTCACTTTTGGATTGCTAGTAAGTGTTATAAAAATTGAATGATACCATTATATAGAGAATAATACTTGTTTGTACTCAAAGATAGAAAATACTGTCTTTAAAATTGAATAAAATGAAAATATTAGTAAACTTACAGAGTATGACTACTAATGCAAATTTAAAACAAGAATATTTGCAGGCAATTGAAATGCATGATTCTCAAACACTTAATTCTATCTATAAAATGCAGTATAATATAGCAATTCATGAGGCACAAAATGCATTCATAAAATAAATGAAATAATATGATGTGGTTATCAAACTGGACAATGGAAACCATTGTGAAATTAACTGTTTCTTACTTGATAAACTTTCCTAAAGCTTTCTTTTGTTATCTATCATTTGTTTTCTTAGGCAGCCAGAGATGGAGGAGGTACAGAGTTCTAGGAATCATGCCACTTTCTCACAGTGTAACCAAAGAACCCTGTACTTCTGAATTTCTTTGGGTTTATTAAAAGGCCTAAAAATCAGGCAGGTGGTACCCAGAACTTGTACTTAATGAGCAACAGTTAGGGTGTGTGGTTGCCCTCCCGTAGACTCCTGTGTCACAGGTGAGTGCTAATGTTCCGGGCGAGTCTGCATCTTAGTGAACACAAGGCTAGATGGGTTATTGTCCACATTACACATCTTTTCTAACTGGCTCACATGATGGAAACCATGAGCATAACTATCACATAGGTGAAGACTTTTATCCGTATGTATATCAGCGTTCCCACTTTTTTCCTCCTGCCTTCAAATCTGAGCAGTCTATTATAATCAGGAACTACTCCTCCTAACTTAAATATATCGCTGCTTTTCGGTGGCTGCCTGCAGTCAGTTAAAAGTTGAAACAAGCATCTCATTTTGTATTTTTCTGCCTACCCATGTGCTGAGATAATGCACTGGATATTTTTGTCATTCAGCTGAACCAGAGTTCTATTTGCATGGTTTATTAGGATAATTATTTGCTCTGAAATCTTGCAGATTTAGCAAGACGTTTACTTTCAGGTAATCTGCTCCCGAGGATAGCATGGGTCATTGAATTATTCCACTATCCAGTGAGAATTTTTGGTAGACTAAACCTCCTAGTCTTTGTAAAATGATCCAGAGCTCAGCTCAAGATTCCCTCCTTCTTTTTCTCACTCTCTGATGTGACCAAAACTTAGGGATGTGCAGCCCCCTCTGCCAATGTTTCTCTGTGGTTGAAGCCATGTTTTCATTCGGCTGCACACAGCTGGTTTGTTCTGTAAAGGTAGCAGGTATTGAACTCTTTAGTTGTCCCAGAAGCCATGAGCTATGGTACAATGATCACCTTGCACACAAAGGTGTGAGTGACCACGGCCAGCACTGTCCGCTGATGGTGTCTTAATGGGATTGTAGGTTCTGGCTCACGTATACCCCTTCCTTCAGGGTTAAGAACCATTATAGTGAGTGGTGATTATTGTGGATCAAGTGGAATTTGGTCTCTGCTTTATTACAACTGCTTACTTAGCTTTTGAATAAGTAAACCTGTTTTGATGTATTTGTGTATTAATCATTATAAAATACATTGAATTTTACTTTGAGATAAGTTAGCAAGTCTGAAATAAAATTTTAATTAACACAGCTCTTTGGACCTATTCTTTGTAATTATTCATGTATTTCACAGAAATGTGATAAGCATGTATGGATGGTAAGGAGACGTTATTGAAAAGAGAGGAATGGCTAATTAACATCACTACTAGTTATTGTTAAAACATATCAACACTTCATCAATTCATAAATGTGATGCTGTCTCTTAAATTTCTTGAAATGTGTGCACTGATAAAAAATGTTTGCAGTCAAGTTAGGCAGATAGACATAAGTAATTATTGTAGTATAATAAGACATAATATGGTCAATAATAATGTAATTGTAGTAGAAACCTTAAAATGGAAATATTGTATTTTTTGCTATAATTTTAAAATACAAAGACAATTCTTTTGAATATTTATAATTTAATTATAACTATGAATAAATATAATTTTCCATAGAAGTTTGCATATTTATATTTATTTGGGTGATATTCTCTTTTGACTACAGAGAGCTAGCTATGCTATAAATAGAAATAGGTTGAGGCTGGGAACGGTGTGCACTGTGACAGTGGACAGAAACGCTGAATTCTCAACACTCACCGTGTAACTAGATATCTGGAAGCCAGCTCCCCACCTTGGCTCTGAAAGATCACTCTCCTCTCCACACTTCTGCCCTGTTTCCTCCTGTCTTTCTTGCCCTCTAAGGGAAGTGACTATTTCCAAGGTCATTCTGTACAACTTGTAAAAGCCAAGGACTCATCAGAGGTCCATGATTTCCATCTTTGCCTCTTTCCTATTGCTTATTATATTATATTATATTATATTATATTATATTATATGGACTATTAAACTATTAAAATGTGAACTCTGATTCATATCTTGGTTAAATGGTTTCTAAGCTATAGCTACAGAATGAACATGCTTAAAGCTCAGATTTAATAGCATGGTAGCAGCTGCCTTGCATCGCTTTATTCTGTAATCGAAAATGCAGCAAGCAGAAATCTCCCAAACCTTCCAGGCTCTATTTCATTCTTAAATTGTGTCTAGAAATTTTAAACCTTCTTGATTTTTAAGCCCAGCCTTCTCTTACCGCTTCTTTGAAGCTTAGCATTTCCCACCTTGTAGAAGACAAGACGTTAAGTACCATGTTACAAAAAGCATGGGGCTAAAGTAGAGTCAGGAGGCTTATAATTTCGAATCTGATTCTGGTTATCTGTGTGATGTAGAACAAATTAAAGTATTTTCAGACCTCCATTGTCCAGATACAGGTTTGGAGCCTGATCTGAAGTAGAAATACAGATTTGTGCGTCATCAGCACAAATGGACAGCTAATGCCACGGGTGTGGAAGATTGCCCAGGACACACTGCAGGTTGCAAGGTGAAGAAAGAAACCCACATGAAAATCTTTAATTGAGGGGTCAGCAGAGAAACGACATTATAAGAAAACTGAGGAGGGTCATTAGAGAGGTAGCAAGACAAATAGCAGTAGTTTTGTGTGGAAGTGTGTGAGGGTGAGTTTTAAGAAGGCAGAAGAATGGTGAACAGGTCATGTTGCTATGGAAATACATCCTGAGATGAGAAATGAAAAATACCTAAATGATTCATTAATTAAGGACTCACGGTGACTTTGGAGGGACCAGTTTGACCTTCAGAAGGGGACAGGAGCAAAATTGCTGTGAAATGAGCTCGCTGCCCATGAGAAAGCCCATTCATTGATTATGCCGTCAAAAGCTTGGGTGGAGGAAGGAAGAATGACAGACAAAGAGGAAACTGGGCCCAAATGAAGGACATTTGTTGTTTAGATGGAGGAGAGTGTATTGGGCTAGAACGATCAGGACGGCAACATTAAAGAAGAGAAAGGGGTAAACTGATGGGGGAGAGATACCCTGCACTTAGAGAGAAGGAAGACTTGGTCTTGAACAGGATGGCTTGGAATTTCTCTATTTTACCAAGTTATTTGACATTGTGTGGATTGATTTTACATTCACTTACTTTTCCTAAAGCTATTTGCCTTTTAATTGGCTCACTGAGTTTTAACAATGTCAAGGAAGGATTGTTTAAATATGACCATGGAAAAACTGCATTCATTAGCATTCTCAAATTATGAAATTTCAGTGAAGAATGTTTATGTGTAGAAAAATTGGGAACTTTGGAGAAAATATTTTTAAAAGTTTACTTGAATCATTTTCTTTGCTGTAGAGTTGCTAGAATTTTACAATATGACACACACACAAGTACTACTGGGAAACAAAGGTGCCCTCCACATCCTAGGCCCTGAGAGTGTTTAGAATGTGCCTTGTTAAAGGTATTAAAAATCTACTTCCTCTAGCTAAGAAAGGAAAGGGAAATTAAAAGACTGAATTAGTATCAAATCTTAAGTATTTCAAGTCTGCTGTTTTAAATTGCAAATAATTTGGGCATTGTGGATAGAAATGTACTTTTCTGTACAATTTTGTAAAATGATTTGTTACACAGCTTCATCCTATATTTTCCCAATTTTCTCCATGGGGTAACTTGCTGAAATTAACTGTTCTGCACATAGGTATAGGAAAACTCATTCATCTTCCCAACATAATATTTAGACCATAAACTCTAATAAAGAGAGAGTGTTTAAAAGTTATACAATAACAAAGGCCATATACCTTTAAGAACTTCAGAGTTGCCCTGGCTGAATGGCTCAGGTGGTTGGAGTGTTGTCCTGTACACCAAAAGATTGCAGGTTTGATTCCTGGTCAGGGCACATACTAGGTTGTGGGTTTGATTCCCTGTCGGTTGCATGTGGAAAACACCTCATTGATATTTCTTTCTCGCATCCATGTTTCTCCTTCCTCTCTCCCTCTCTCTCTTCTCCACCTCCTCCCTCCCCCTGCCTTTCTGTCTCTGAAATCAATAAACATGTTCTCAAGTGAGTATTTAAAAAAATAGAATTTTGAACTTCAGAGTTAGCTGTTACCATAAGGAAAAAACAGCTTTTTATGTCTGTAACAATAATCCTTACATACACTCCAGTAAAGGGTTAAATTCACTAAAGCATCTTTTATGCTATGTTTAGTTACTTGATTTCCATGAAATATTTGCCAGTGAAATAACTATGTTTTAAAACATGCTATAATTTGGGCCTAATTAATTCAGACTAACTTTAAATGGGTAACGGCTGACCATCCAAAACCAAAAGCATGTGATTAAATATCAGTCTAGATAAAATGGCCTGCACCTGGATCGGAGCTTCACCAGGTATAAGCTGTGTGATCTTAAGCAAATTTCTTTAAACTCTTTAGGCCTCATACTCCATATAAAGCAGGAATAATCATACTGCCTTCACACTGTCATAAGAATTGGATACATTAATACTTACGAAATGCTTATCATTTTGCCCTACTCAAAATTTTTTTTTATTGTTGACACTATTACAGATGCCCCCCCGTTCCCCCCACTTTTTCTCTTTCCACCAAACTTCCGCCCACCCCTTGGCCTTCACCACCTGCCCTACTCTTTTTAATAATGCCAGACATTTTTATTGCTGTTTATATTGATTCCCATGTTAGGTAGTAAAATAAAATTGAATAAAAATACAACATTTGGAATATATTATGTAAAGAAATGATTTATAAGAATGAGTGACTATCCTAGGAATATAATTTTGTTGGATGGAAAAGTATTTCCATATATACAGAAAGCAAATATATTAAAATGTAAGCATTATCTCTGGATGGTATGATTATGAGTCAGCTTTTAATTTTAGCTTTTTTGTATTTCATAATTTCTATGAGGGATATGTGTTACTTTTGTAAAATACATATAGCAAATGTTATGAAATAATGCAGATCATTTGAAATAAGAAATATTTAACAAGGTAAGTCTGTTCATTTTGGGATTCAATTCTCTTCTAAGAAATCAAAGCACTCTCTGAAATTAATCAATGAGCATAGTAATTAAGTGGCGATTTTAGAGGGTTTTGCATTCTGGGGTAAGATTCTTTTGCTCCCCTGCAGCACACTTTTTAGATAGCTCATCCTGACGTTAGTGGGTGTCTGTTCAAGGGGTGAAAACCAGCATTTTAGCATAGAAATTGTTGTCTAAAGAAGACTACAATGAAAGCAAAACAAAAAAGTCACCAAACCATGTATAAATTATGTCTGGAGGCTTTTTGTTTCTTACTTTATTAAGACTAGATAATCATAAGTGGATTTCAGATTGCAGAATTTGTGTAGCGTTCTTTCATTAGAGTTCGGTGTTAACATGGTTATTATTGTGTATATGATTTCTATTCAGGCTTTTTTTTAATACTAGTCATGAGAGCTCACACTTATTGGAAACATTCATCAGAGCCTCTTTAAGTATTTACATTATGTGGAAATAAAGACGAGGATGAGGGAGTTTTGGGTCAGAATGCCAATATGCAGTATTGTATGATCCCCTAAGGAGAGAAAATAGGACCATATACCAGTTGGCACATTGGACAGGCACAAGCAGTCCTCACTTGCACTGCTGTGTACAGTCCCCCAGCACCACCGCCCAAATTTCAGTTACCACGGTCTATTAACTGTGAGTAATTACCTAAAGCACAAACTTTATCATGAGGTCTTCGGCCCACAGATCACTGCATGAGAAACAAATGTGCATCGTGATCAATGACTTGTCATGCCACTTCTTTCTAAGTCTGCTGGTGAGTGGCAGCTGCTTATCTGTCACTCAGTTGAAGCAGAGAACCAGCACTTACCTTGTCTGCCCGTGGTAAGCCTGTATGACATTGTATAAAATCAGGTAATTTAAACAGGGGATTGGTGGACAGAGATGAAAGTGCAGTGAAGAAACAAAAAGTGATAACACCGGAAGTAAAGTTTGAATCAAACCAAATTGGGGTTATAGAAGAAATTGGTGACGGTGGGAATGCTGACCTTCCTGCTGTTATGCAAGATCTGTAGCCAGAGAAAGTCACTGATCGGCATAACTGAGGAGCGTGCTTTGACAGAAAGGAAAAGTTGCGGCAGAGGAAATGACACGGACAAAGTATTCACATTAAAGGAATTCTTGTAGTTAAGAAATGCAAAGGAGAAATTGTTGGAAGCTAATGAAGATTTAGAAAGGGATGTGAAAATTTGCTGAGGTGTAAAATACATGCCAGTTTTGTAGAGACAAAAAGACGAATGCTGTTCAAATGACTTTTGATAATTTTTATGAAGAAAGCCGCTATAAACACCTGTACATGTGTGAGCATAAAGTTTAATTTTTTTGAATAAGTACCCAAGAGTAAAATTACTATATAATATGGTAAATGCTTGTTTAGTGTTATTAAAATTTGTCCATCTGTTTTACAAAGTGGCTTAGCCATTTTACATTCTCACCTGTGGTTGTATAAGTGATTCATTTTCTCAGCATCCTCTCCAGCACTGGGTGTTAGCACTATTTTTTATTTTGTTTTAGCCATTCTGATAGTTGTTTAATGATCTCATTGTGCTTTTATTTATTTATTTTTATATATTTAGTTTTAGAGAGAGGGAAAGGGAGGGAGAAAGAGAGGGAGAGAAACATCGATGTGCAAGAGATACATTGATAATTGCTTCTCCCATGCTCCTAACGGGGGACTTGGCCAGCAACCCAGGCATGTGTGCTGACTGGGAATTGACCGGTGACGTTTTGGTTAACAGGCCAGCGCACATTCCACTCAGCCACACCAGCCAGGGCTCATTGTGGTTTTAATTAACATTTCTCTAATGGTTAATAATATTGAATATTTTTTTCATATGCTGGCTTGCCATCTATGAACTGTCTTCAGTGAAGTGTCTATTCTTTTTTGCCCAAATCTATTTTATTGTTATTTTTAAGTGTTGTTTTAAGTGTCTATTCTATTGTTTTCTCAACATTTCTAATATTTTATATTTCAGTGTATGACATAATTATTAGTTTCACATTTTTTTACTTTCCCTGTAAACTTTTGACTGAATATAAGGGGGCTTTTTTGGGATTTCAACAGAAAATTTTTAAGGACCTTCAACAATTATATATTTTATGATTGATTTTAAAGGTTTATCTGCATAGCCTCAGCTTACACGTTCATTTTTACAGTCCCACACTGCTGACCAACGAGAGGACTGTTGTCAGTATAGAAGGTGATAGGTGCTTTGCTGGGGATGTACGTAATGCTGTGGAAGTACAAAGCCTTTGAGAATAATGTCTCAGTGGAAATCTGCACAAGGAATAGGAGCTGGTCAGGCAAAGACAGTGAGAGGGCCATCTTCCAGGGAGAGGAAACTGTGTATGCAAAGACTTGGGGGTCCAAGACAGCATGGCACTTGAGAGGAAAGGAAAGAAAAGAAGTTCAGTGTGGCTGAAAGTTGGCTGGTGTACAAGAAAGGCAGTCGAGCAACTGCAAAGATGGGGGAGGCAAGGTCATGAAGATGTGATTAATGCCAAGATGTTATGGTAGAGACCTGAGTTAGGGAGCTCCCCCCCCCCTGCCTTGGTTCTTGCCTTGCTCACAAGAGAAGAATTGAGGCAAGAGGCAGCATGTATCATGGAAATGAGATAACAAGTTTATTTATGAAATACACTTGAGATGAAACTACAGGCAGGCACCTAGCTAATCTGAATGCCCCGTGTATTGAAGAAATAGTTGTTAGTAAGTGTGTTGGTAAGTTTGTTCTGTACACTTGAGCCTGAAGCTGCAAGTGGGCACCCAGATAATCTGGGTGCCCTACTGGGATTCAGGGGTTTTACACTTTAGCTGGCTTTTAGGTACCCCTTCTCCTCAGCTAGTGAAATTGTTATGCACAGAATTTCAAGAGCTCCCCTTCTCTTACACTATCATAGTTTTGCTTGTGATATCTGTAACACCTGGCAATCTTATTGGACCAGGCTAAGTGTGGCTGAATCAGTGGTGAGACATGTCTCCCTTTTGTTTCTTGCCTCCTGTTTTAAGTTCTTCATTAGATTGCCCTGGGTGGGGGCCCTGCTTTATTCCCCCCCCACCCCTCGCCCCTGGCCACTCATTCCTGGCTGTTACCTAACAAAGACACATGGTCATTATGCAATGACCATGACAGAGACCCTAATTAAATGTGCCATTCACAGAGATCCCCCTGAGTGCAGTATCAGCTTTGAATTGTAGGATAATGCAACTAAAGCATTTAATACTTTATAGAACTGTTTTACATTAAAATATGTTTTTGCGTTAGTGTTTGTTTTGGTGTTTGAGTGTAGTAGATTATTTTTTATTAGCGTGATATTTCAAATGACTATGTACTAACCTGTCACATTAATACCAAAATGTAAAACAGATTAAAGTTGAGCTACTCCGCTTTAAATTGGGGTAGATCAAAGCACCGTCTTATTTTCCCCTTCCTCTATACAACCAAATCTTAACTCCATCTCTCCAACCTTGGCACACTGTGTCCCTTGTACTCTAGAGTGCATTGCAAGGAGATCCTTTACTGTTTTAACAACGGTATTTTAGAGTTTACTTGTTTTGTGTAACTTTTATTGCATGATTTTATTTTTACAAAAATTCTAAGTGAACAAAATGTTTGAAAGTCCTGTTACCCTTAGGGCTTTAGGAATTCGATTTGGTAAATTCTAATTTTGAGAAGGGGAATTTTAAACTCTGGAGTACATTTTTTTTTTTTTTTTTTTAGTAAGAACTAGGTGAGAAAATGAACTATCAGGAACTTTCCTTTAATCAATTCGACTTGTGAAAATTATGTGAGAAGCTGTTGATCTATCCTCAGAGATATATTTTATTTCTGAAGTTAAGTTCCCATGTTCGTTACAGTTATCTACCAAATGTTCTTTCAGACCTTTAAGAAATTGTAGTGACGCTTTCCTTCTATCCTACTTGTCTGAACATGCTGTGTTTATAGGAATACTATTGTTTTTGGATGTACAGGTGTGATGTGTATATACACACACACATACACATACACACACACACAATCTGGCAGAAGTTAAGGCCTGCTTGAGTGTGGTTGATATGATAATAATATGGGTGTAATAATTTATAGTTTTAATTTGAACATTTCACCTAAAATGTCATTGGGTATGCTTGAGTGTGATATCATTATATTACAGATTTACATGCTCATTCTTTTGTAATAAAAGATTTTTTAATAAGAAAGGGGCATTATTTGTTCCTGACCCTGTATGTATATGTGTGTGTGTATGTTAAAACACCCATTTTAACAAAATGGGGCCATCTTTTCTTTTCCTTGAAGTGCTTACATTTCTATTTCTTGATTAAATCACTTACTTTAGAGACCCTTGGGCTTCAACCAGTGGGTTGTGGTTTGAATGAGTCATTTTTCAGCCATAGACATGATGCTCTGTCTTTTAAATTCCTGGCTAAATTCAGGATTTACCTCATTGGTATGATTCAACACCTAGCAAAGCATCACATACACTTGTATGCCAAGGTGCTTAGAAGTTAGAGTTGAAGAAGTAGACAGCTGAAACCTATGTTTTGGTTGCTTTTTTAAATTTTTTTTTATTTTTAACTTCTAGGTTGGAGAGTTAGAGGTGAAAGAGTACCATTAAAGAGTACCATTGAAATGTATTTCTAGTACATAAAACTGGAAATAAAAGCCTAGCTTTTTGGCTCAGAATGAGTTAGTGTGGTTTGCAAATTCAGAGATATGTTAGGCTAGCAATTTTCAAACTCGTGCCACAAGACTTTTAAAACTTGCAATATCTGACTGTTTAGTCAGGGGCACTGACCTCTTTTCCCTTAGACTGTCGAATAAAAAGATGACAACAATAGCCATCTGGTGTGAACAAATCAAAATTATGTACAAGATGAAAAATGTTGAAAACCACTGTGCTAGGCCAACAGGTAATAAAAGCTGATTCAGTGATTTTTCCACTTAAAGTTTAAATGTTTTAAGTTTCCTTTTACACATATTTGCTTAAATGTTTATAAAACACTCTACAGTCCAAACAAAACATGTCTAACATATCTCTTAGAAAATCTTGGTGAAGTGTACACTGTACTGAATTGTATCAATGTTAGTTTAATTGATATCTCTTTGCATGCTCATTTTCACCCTGTATCCTTTCTTCTTCAAGAGCCTTTTGATGCTATTGATAAGTGTACTTACTTGTATTTGAATTGAACAAAAAAGTTAGCTTCTTTTGCATCTTCTATCTCTGTACCCCTGGCACATACAATATCTGCTGACTTACTTTTTACAACAAACTGAAGATTTTGAATTTTAAGAACATTTTTGCATCTGACCCTAATTTGTTCCACCATTGCCTTCTACCTTGGCTGTGAGCTAGTTCATAGGTTCACTCTACAAATTTAGTGTCTTTGTTCACCTAACTTATGCATGTGGCTTGTTATTTCTGGCTCCTATCCTCTTGCCTGGAGTTTTAAATTTCTCCTTTCTGCTCTCCCTATTGAGTGGATGCTTGGGTGGGTCCATGTGCATGGACTTAGTACATGGTTTTCTCTCAGGACTGGCCACAGTGAAAACACCGTGCTCCATGTTCTGAAACAGAGTAGATTGCTCATGTGTCTTGATTTTCCTGGGACTGTCCTTGTTTATACCTGCTGCCTGGGCTTCATTAATAATAGTGCCCCATTTCACTTGGGGTTCTGGTTTAGAGGAAGCTGCATATGGTCACCCTATGTCCAGGCCTTTTCTCCTACATCCATCGCTGAGTTTCCATTGTTGGGACCCTAGCCCAAACTCTAAAATGTGTTGGATTCCACATGCACAAAAATGTATGATTAGTCAAGTAAAACAAAACAGACAGAACATAACATCTACATCTACTTAACAGTACTTTCATTAAAAATTTGCATGTATTTTCCAAGTAAAGCTTATGATGCACACAATTAGATCAAGTGAATAAAATTGTATTATCTTTCTTTCCCTCTTAGCTGCATCAGCTTCTAAATATATGCTCATTTGATGTTAACTAAGGCAATAAAACAGCAGAAGCTCTCTATCTAAATTGTCCCAATGGCCAATACAGCTCACTATCTATTTATTTATTTTTGATGCAATAAAAATATAAGAAGGCAGAGATCATGAAAGCATAAAGCTAGAATAAATTTTTATATTTTTCGGTTGATAAAATCTCTCATTCATCTTCATTGTACATTCAATTATAAACCATTATCCAAGAGATTCAAATCTTGAAAAAAATCCACTAGGGAATATTTATAGGTGAATTTATTTCTGCCTTTTGTTTTCTTCTTTCATTTGATTGGGTAAATGAGCCTAGGAGATGTGAGAGAGAGTAACATCATGAGTGTACGTTTGTTATAGTACTTTTCATTGCCCTTGATTGGCGGTGGATTTTTGTTCATTTTTCTGGATCTTACACTTGAATTCTTTGGGACTCTCATGAGAATTTTTTCTCATGCCTTATTCATACCTCTTTTCATGATTTCTCATGCACATTCATTTTTTTTTCCCTTTAGCTATAATTGCCTTCTTGTGTAGTATACAGGAGGGAAGGTATGGTGCAGAAATCTCTGTTTGCAAAAGCCCATAGCAATTACTAGCATTCTTAGATAGGTGACTTTTCATTTACTTTCTTATTTAATAAGGACACAGTCATTCCTCTGCTTTGGTTCCCAAATAGTTTTATTCATCAGTAGCCAAACTAGTTATTATTTTCCTTATCAGTGTTCAACAGGATGTTTGATTTGCTCTACCTCCAATTTAGAAGTTCAACAACTTGTTACAAAGCTTCTAAGTTCTCACACATGACTTATTAAAGACATAGCTAAAAATACTTAATAACTAACTGAAAAGTAGTTCTCTTCAATTTGACTATTAGGATTATATTTCTAGTAAATCTCACATAATGGAAGTAGGGAAAATTAAAAAATGATTATATAATTCATTAAGATAAATTGAACTGTTTCAACTTACCAGGGTGATATTTGGATTGTAATTCTCACAGATAATTTTTATGTATTGTTATGACTTTAATAATTCACTGTGAGTAAAATACAATAAACACAGGTCTAAATTGCTTTCATAATTTAAAGGTATGGGGGAAGGTTTTATTATATTAATGTAATTAACATATGTTATTTTCAAGTAGAAGATACTTTTTCATTGACCTAGATGTGGTAGGTATTGAGTTTAAAGCTTCATCTACAATAAGTCATTTTTGGTACAGTTTCACAATTTGGAGCTTCCTTTAATCAGATGTATTAGTTAATATTACATTATTTTTGATATAATGAGTTGATTGGAAAATTTATTTGGAAATTATGTCAATAGATACATATTTGGGAATAATGTTTTATTTCATGTTTTCATACTAGTAATGCTGATGACTTTTGAATATTGCTATTTTCCACAGTTTTTTATCAAAGCATCTGTGTTTGTGTGAAATCTACAATACATCATCTATATTGAAAGTCATGCATTTTTTTTGTCATAATCTTTGAGTTATTGACATAATCTAATTTCTGTGGGTACCCTCTATCTGACAAAAAATTCAGAACTTAAAATAAGCTTTTTGAGTAAAAATGAAAACAGCTAATATGCGTTGCTAATTCATGGATATTATGTTTGAGTCTGTGTTGTACTTTTAAATTACAATGTAAAGATTGAAGTGTTATTAAGTACATAAAATGTAGGAAACTTTTAGGTTTCTTACAGTGTATGTCCAGATAATGAAATGCCCTATCTAAATTTGTAATGTTTACATATCAGTATGCATGCATGTTAACTCTATTTTGTATGAGGATGACAACAGTAATTAAGCTTGAGAAATATCTGAGATGTAAGACTGCTTTACCTGTGCATGCACCTGCTGTCCTCTCCCTCTCACATACAGACTCACATACAGATAAACTGAAAAACTTAAAGGTCCATTATGTAGGGTTGGCTTTCGTGCTTTTCCAAAACATACAAGTGAATGAAAAAATAATCTCAACATATTATATTGACCAGTTTCTACAAGTTTAGAGATACCTCAAAGTAGTAGATAATGGCTCTGCAATGAATTTAGTCCATCTTTCAGTTTCCTGAATTGGCAACATTTTTATGGTACCATTTTGAAAAGAGAGGGTATAAGCAGTTCTTGGATGATATTCTCATTGTCCCAAAGGGTACAAAATCAGGTTTCCTTCTGATTGAGCATACAAGCCACCATGACCTGAATGATCTGCCTTCTTACCAATTCCCATAGCTCCTACTGCCCCACCACACTTGATGGTGAATGAGTAAGATTTAGAGCATAGATTAAAATATTAATTTATATTATGCTTTCTAGTGAGATAAGGTTGTAATAGTTAGGAAACTTATTTACAGTTTTTAGTGTTCTTAAGAGTCAAAGTATTATCACTTTAGGTCAGAGTTTTGTTTTATGTAATTAATATTTTTTCATTGCTTTCCTATTGTGGCAGGAATACCAAGAATGGGATTATCCTTTGTTACGGACTTACTCTAAACCAAGCCTCTTGCTGAGTGCTTTAACAATACTTCCCAATGTTTTCTTCATTCCAGTCCTATGAGGCAGGCTGTTATCCTAATTTGCTAAATGAAGGACCTGTGTGTTCAAGAAGAGAAATAAGATGTTCAAGATTACACATTTACCATGTATTAAACTGAGTTAGTCTGATTCCATCCATATTATTGCGGACAATTAAGAGTTTACAAGTGTTTTTATCATTCCCTAAGGTGTATTTATTGAGAGAAATAGAATCTGTACTGGATTATTTTTTCAGACAGCCAAAAAAGAAAACAGTTCTATTTCACAGAATTTATGAAATGTTTTAGATTGGGGCTTTATAGCAGACTATTAATAAAATCACAGTACTTAGGAAATTAATTAATTGAAGCTTTATTTTACAATAGGATGTATCATTAAATGGGCTGAAATTTTTAACTTTTTAAATGACAGGATTATTCACTCTCAGGAAAAAACAAAAGACTTTCTCAGTTTTCATCTTTCTAGTTGCCTTTGCTTCCTTGAACATTTAAAATATTTGCTATTTATATATATCATTTAGGTTTAGTGTCTTTCAGATTTTTAATCTATAAAAACATGTAGCAAATGAATGATGGCTAAATTCCTAAAACCCAGAGAATTTTGTGAGATTGTAACCCCTTAGAGACTGATGGGGAAACATCAGGGATATAATACCCTTGTATTTCTCTGTTCTTCATTGCTTCTGATTGTTATTCATTGGAACATTTTTGAGACAGCAGGTGTATACTAATGCTAAAGTGCATTTTGTCTTGCTTTTCACTAAGGTGAAAGTAGATAAAAAAGACATTTATTGCCTGAGATATACATCCTTTTAAAATGTAACTTAAAAAATAGATACAGTGGGTATTAAGAAAAAACACCCACCACTTTCCTTTGTAGTTGAAATTGAGTGCTTCTACTTAAAGGATTAGATAAATATATAATTGTAATGAAAATACAGCTTATACATTTGGATTCATTATCTCAGAGCACTTGGTATCACAGGACACCTTCGTGGTAAGAGAAGGGATACAAATGCAAGTAATGCATAGTTCCCTTTCCTGATGACTAACACACACACACACACACACACACACACACACACACACACACACACACACAATCTTTCCAGTCTGTGTTAAGTACTAAAGAGGAATCCTAGATAGTTTTGGAAGAGAAATAAATTGGAAAACATTGTTGCTTCTGAGCTGAGCTTCTCAAATCATAACTCAATTATTTGTGTCTCAGATGTTGGGATTTTCTCAAATGTCAGTGATTCCATTAGCTGATACTTATTGATTCCTGACCTCTTTTTAATACAGTGCTGGATTTCCTGGCTTTAATATGGAGTATTGTCATCAGCATGATGGCTCGCCTTCTTGAGGAGATGGCAAAAAACACATAGAATAATTAAAGAATCGACAACAGGACAGAGCAGCTGCCATTCACTCAATACTTACTTTATGCCAAATTTAGAGTTAAGTGTTTGATGTGTATAATGGGAGCATGTCCTTACCCATACCTGAAGGCTCAATTCTGTTTGGTGTCGCTCAGGGAAAAGCATATATTCAATACCAGGAAGTGTTTACAATAGCATGCACCCACAGAACCTGCAGATTCATGCATATGTATATAGGTATCAGTGTAATTGTGGGTGTGTATCATATATATCACAATAAGTGGAAAAGCTGCTAAAAAAAGAAACACCTTTTTATATGATTCCTCAAAATTCTACACCATGTAGTGGTTGCTCTAATTTTGTGCATCTCTCCAAAAACAATCACTTGCCTTTATATTTAGAGACCTAACTTCTCCCCCATTTGTTATTCTTATACACTGACACTAATTTTTTTCTATTTTCCAGGTATCTGTCTGCCCTTTATTAAATAAACAAATCTCTCTAGATTCATTCAGAACTTACCCCCTTTATTCTCCCTGTACGGCAGAAGCCGAGGTGCACAGACACAAGTCTTCCATAGACATAAGAGGTGATTGGGGGCAGTGAAAAAAAAAAAAGACTGAATAATCATAGTTTCATTCAGAATTTTGGTTGAGTCTGGCTGCACACATCCTGCATTGCGGTATGCCAGCCACCATGTGTTACAGTATTTTGACAAACGCAGATTTCTTAATTGTTAGCAAATTCAGGATAGGGATCCTGATGTAAATTGAGTTAGTTTTGAAAGATAAGTGTAATTTCTTTGGCTAAGTGGTGGTGATGGGAGGGTTTCTAAGAGAAGGAGCAGAGTTAGTGGAACGCAGAGTATAACATAAGAAACAGTTATCCAGTACTGTCGGTGAGGATGCAGTTACTGACTTATTGAAATAGAGGATCCACGTGAGGGAGTTGGGCTTCTCTTTGGGCGAGAATAATGAGGAAGTATTTTTGACATAAGAAATCAAATCCCAGAGACTTTTTTATGCAATAAACATTTAAAGGTATAAATATATTCCATATATGTCTCCCCAGACTTCCATAAGGCACATGGTATTCTCTCTCTTTTGCAGGTAAAGACCCCAACCTAATAAAGGGGGAAAGAAGTGGAAGTCGCTTAACTTTCTATGTGATAGAGCCAGGATTTGAACTAAAGTTTGATCTAACTTCAGAGTTCATTCTCCTAACTATATGCTTAGAAAAATAGACAAAATTGCAGATGTTTCTTAGTTTAAGAGCTGTCCTGTTTATTTCAACTGGACTTGGGAGAAATAAGAACTTTGCCCTTGTATATTTCTTCAAGCAGCTAAAAATGCAAACCACTCTGCTTCACATCACTTATGAAAACTTTTTGGATAAAGCATTTAACAGCTGAATTTCTATTTAATTTTTTTATTTATTTTAGGGGAATTCGTTTATAGAAGGTTTACTGTACTACAGAATTAACTGATATGAATAATCTATTTATATAAATCAAGTAATCTTTTATGTCTTCATTTTAATACTTGGAATGTTAGAAAATCTTTATTACTTTTACTAATGATAACAAACTATTGATTTTAAGAAAGTATAGATGTTTGTATCATTTGTCTTACTACATTGTCCAGGATATCCAAAACAGTGTTCAATAGAGATAGAGGACATCTTTATTGCATTCCTGAATTTTCACAAATGAAATGAATTTTATAGGTTTTGATACCTATACTTTCTCAAAAATAACAGGTTTCTTCTAATAAAATGATTTCTTCTTTATAATTTGCTATAATGAAATTATTAAAATAAAAAGATTTTTAAAAGTCTCCTTTAAGTTGATATTTTTCCTGTGGTTCTACCATTTAAATTTTGATTATAGATGGATTTTTTTTCTAAAAGTGGGAATTAATTTATAACTTACAATACACTTTTATACACTTTATACCCTATTCTACAGCTGGCACATGGCTATTTAATGAAGATGAAATGGTGTGTGGACAATGTAACAACATAATGGGCAATTTTTTCTTGACATAACTATGCTTAGGGATTTTTTTGTTTATTTGTTTAGCCTCCTTCAGTCACCATGTATCTGACTCCCTTTACCCTTTTCAACCTCCCTACCCAGCTTCCCCTCTGCTAACTACAATACTTTTTCTTTTCTGTGTCAGTGAGTTTTTTTTGTTTTGTATGTTCATTTGTTGCTTTCTATTTTATATCCCGCATGTGAATTAAATGATGTGATACTTGTCCTTTTTTGTCTGACTTATTTCAGTTAGCATGATACTCTTAAGATCCATCCAAGTTGTTGCAAATGGCAGTATTTCAGCTTTCCTTTTGTCTGATAGAAGCTGTTGTACAAGGTCTATCCAGAAGGTATCCAGCCATGTAATATGAAAAATAGAGACATTTATTGAAGAAGATACAAGATATAAGAAACACTATACATAGGACAATGACTCCTTGGTACCCTTGAAAGTAGACAACTTGGGACTTCACACAGTTCTCCTAGTCACCATCAGCTTCCCCATCATATTTTCCTGAGTCTCACTGGAGGTCTGAAATCTCTTCATTTTGAAGGTGATTTTACTTTTGGGAAAAGCCAGAAGTTGCAGGGCTCCAAATCTGGGCTGCAGTGGGGCTGAGTCGCCTGGGTGATTGGATGTTTCCCCAAACTCTCTGCACAATATGTTATGCATGAGTGGGCATGCTGTCGTGATGCTGCTGCCAATCACCGGTTGCCAATGACTGCGGCCTTCTGAATCACCCAAATAGTTTCCATGGAGGAATGTTCAAGCTTCACACAAAATTTGATGTTAGATTTGTTGCTCTGCTTGCTTAGTCACTTTGAATGCAGTGACCACACAGTATGCATTCTCACTCAACAGTGCCCACCACCCCCACTGACTGGTACAGTGAAGTAGTCATTGTTCACGCATGTGCATTCCAGTCCACTCTCCTTGGCTGGTTACCTTGATGTTGCACAAACCACTCATTATATTTACGATGGCTGGACTTTTTCTGGACAGACGTTGATATGTAACAGTTTTTAATGTTGAGATCAGTACATAGTACATGGTTTTACTTCTTCTTAGATACAGCTTAGGTAATCACAGTTGACTATCTTCTTCATCGCAATATTATGTAGAATTGGCTTTGAGGGCTTTTGGCAGGGTGGTGTAGGCATTTAATGGAAAACTTGCTCTTCATAAGAAGTGGAGGCTTTCTTCATTTCCTAATCATTCCTTATTTAATTTATATACTGCCTTATGTCTTTCATTATTACACAAATAATTTAAAGTGTCTATTTCTAAGAGTTACCCAAATGCAATGCAAATAAGGAAAAGAAAATCCAGATAAATAATAATGCAAGCATGATTATAAAATCCAGTTCATGGCAAATAAACCTAAATTTTATAGCCATTGAGACCTAACCTACATTGCTAGTTTTGCTTGAGACTCAAATTAAGATATAAGCTTCCTAGCACCAAATCCAAAGGAACCACATCATTAGTTACTTAGGTTTTTCTTTACTGTGTTAAGAGAAAGGAAAGCCTTTCCTTGTATTAAATTCTAATGTTTAGGGGTAAAGAGGAGGGCGTAGAACATAAAGTGGCAAATCTTATTTTAAGGGATTGAATCCTTCTGTGTATCTTTTTAAAATTTTTTTTTTTCAAAAAAATTAAAGTTAATACATTTTCTTCCAAGAAAATGAATTTAGGTTGTGTAGACATAATTTTGTTCCAGTGTAGTTTTTGTGCTTATTTTTTTACTCTATAGTTATCTGTGTTAAAAATAATGAAGTTTTTTTGATGCTGAGTGTATTGAGCTAGGGAAGAGCTTCTCAAATTATGATCTATAGGGATATTTTCTGAGTTCTATGAAAGTTAAAAATATATATATTTTTTTGAGTCTAATGTTTACTTATACATTTTATAATTAAGATGGTGTGGTCTGGATGATTGAGAACTAATGCCGAGGCATTATTTGCATTTGTGTTGATGCTTCATTTACATCTTTGCTAAGTGAAAGTATAAATTGCATCGTAGTTTAGTGCACAAATGGAGGTTTAACGGTATTTCACACAGAAAAGGGATGGGAGAATTCAGTTACTCTGGGGCAGATATACATGCCATGAGCATGAGAAACATGGAAATTGTGACTTTATGTTAGCTGATGTCATACTATTTTTTTATCATATATTTTGTGCAGCTCCTGGATTTCTACATATTACCTTGGAAAACCTCATTAAAATATAGTAAATAATCAGAAAATACTTTTTAATAACTGGATTTAAGGTTTTCTTATTTTTGTATTTTGGAATGCATTATTAAATTTATTGGTCAATAAAACATAAATAAGTGGCTAAAATTTCTATGAAACAAAAGTAGATTATAATAACATTGACTCTAATGATGTTTCATCGTGATCAAAATCAAAAAGACTCAGACCCAGAAGTAAAATGTAGTATATAAAAAAGTATATACTTTCCCTATTAAATGTAATGTTTGTAATATTGATTCTGTGAAACATAATTTGTTATGTTAAATAAATGTTAATTTAATTGGATTGATTTGTACATTTATTTGTATGAGTAAACTGTTATAATACTCAAATTTGTCTGTGAATAATTCAAATTAACACTGGGGGCAATGAGAAAGTTTTCCTTTTCAAAAGACTGGTCATGTTTGAGAAAACACTGAATCAGGGTTTTACTCTTAAAGGGTTTTATGCCCATAGGGATTCAACAGAGCGTGCTTTCTTGCACATTTGGAGGTTTTTAAGGTAAAAGTAATAATGCTGACTTCCTAGGTCTGCTAGAATGAGGGGATTCCTTACACAAATCGACGGGTGCCTGGAACACATGCTCATGGACAGAGGAGAAATCCTGAAACCCTATCTGGTTGCCATGTTTATGTTATGAGCCATACGGTTTTACTCTGACAGCCCATGGAATTCAGCTGTTTTTACTTCTTTGATAGAGACCCAAGAAAGAGTTTATACTTAGACAAAATGACTTATTTTAGGATGACATTATAGCCTTTGGAGAAATCTTGTTCTTCTAGGAGGTCATCTGAACAAATCTATTAAATTTGTGTAGGATTCAGGTTCCTTATGCTTCTGCATCTTTCTTTTGCTTAGAACCTTAACAGCTTGCAGCTCTCCCACTGCTCGTCTTATCTGGTTTTATTTCGGAGGGGGTTATGGCAGCAATTTTGACCTGCAGACTTTACCCCAAATATGATTCTGGGCAATAGAAAGGTGGTGAAACCTCATTTTCCATTACTACCCTGAGAAACTTGACAGTGAGGCCATTACTGCCTATAAAGAAAGAATCAGGGATGTACTTCTGATCAAATGACAGAACCCAATTTAGTTATTAATTTTTTTTTAAAGAAGAAGAATCAGAGGCACTGTGGTATGACTAGTAGTGTCCCTTATGAGATCTTTTCTAAGTGGAAGGACATCCTTAGCCTGAAGTCCTTTCTAGAAGCTCAGTGTTGACATCAGTGTGAATTTTTTTATGCACACCTAATTTATCCTCATGATCTTGTTTGATTCTCGTTCATTTACTGTATTTTTCAGGTGTCAAAGGATATTTATGGGTTTTTCTGTGTTCCAGGAAGTGATTTAACTACTTGTGGAGAGGATAATCAAAATGGGGCTTCAATCACAATTAGTTCCAATTTTTTTCTCTCCAAATACACATGTCTATTTTAGCATCTTCTCGAGTTTTTTTTTTTTTTCTTTTCCCTCAGAGCACATCTTTTTAATTGAATGCTGGTCAGTATAAACATATAACATACTCAGGAATTTTGGTTTTGTATTTGAAAAAATAAACCAGGAAATGGTTGTTCAAAGATGTGGGTAGTAAGGGTCAAGAGATGAATATACTCAAGGCAAACTAGTTATGTGTGCTTATGAGTGCAAGATTAAGTTGCTTTTATCCAGCCACAAACAGATTTACATGTGGGGTCTTGGAAATCACCTAAATTGTTAATCTCTATTGAAATAATATTTTGGTACAAGATGGTAAGAACATTCTTAGTTATCAGAACTCACCATGTAAGTTAGAAATTTAGAATGAATTTCTCTCCTACCTTCTGTAGTATTTCTCTCACTAGTAGTGATATATGTGCAGATGATTCACAAATGTTTCACAAAGGTTTATAGCCAAAATCTTTCCACCAATTAGATACAGAATTGTGTATCTAATTGCCTACTTGATACCTTCTCTAATATGTTTCAACAAAATTAATGCCCATTCTTTCTTAGATGATTTATTATTTTTGTCAGGCTTTCCTATATTTGTCTAATTTATTTCCTTATGAATTCTCAAAGCCTGAGAAAAGTCAAACACGTTTCAACCACCCTCATAGATAGGATACTGACAGGTAACCAAATCTCCATCATTCAGACCCCCCAAATAAACTCTGACTTAGGAAGATATTAACTACAGACTGAGGATTTCATTTTGTAAAGGGTGGAAGCATAGACATGCAGGGCAGCAAAGGAAGCCATGTTGCCTGATCCTAGCAGTGTGCCTACACTGGAGGTGTCTTGGGTTATATTTAAGTCATTGTATGGGCTTTCTAACACCCAAACAATGACTTAAATATCTCAGGTGGCATCAGTTCTTGTGGATCTTCACCCGATACAAGTTTTGAATGTTTGATTCCCATCATTTCCATCATGTACTACCATAATTAAATAGG
Organism: Anoura caudifer; assembly: GCA_004027475.1. Classification (NCBI taxonomy): domain Eukaryota; kingdom Metazoa; phylum Chordata; class Mammalia; order Chiroptera; family Phyllostomidae; genus Anoura; species Anoura caudifer. The sequence continues at coordinate 245,185 of PVKU01000121.1, forward strand.
ATTTTTCTCTACCTGAATGCTACAACTATTTCGCAACTGGTCTCCCTTAACCACTCTGCTCCTCACCTCTTAACCCATCTATTCTCTGCACTGTAGCCATGGTGATTTTCCAACATGCACATCTAAATTAGGACAGCAACCTCTGCCTCCCCAACTTCAATCTGTTCCATATATTTCTATAACATTTAAGATTAAGCCAAAACTCCTTATATTTCTCTACAGGCCTTCTTGGTCTGTATGCTTTCTGCTTCTCCATGCTTATCTCTCCTATTCTTATCCAGCCAAACATTCAGTATGTTTTACGCATTATAATCTCTCTGCTCCAGGTCCTTTGCACAAGTGGTTTCTACTGCCTGAAGTGATCTTTCTTCTTCTCCTCAGCTATAATGACTCACTCCTCAGATAATAGCTCCAACCTCATGTTCTCAGAAAAAAAGATGGGATGTGATCATATCTTTCTATTATATGACCCCATAGCCAATCTGTCCTTTAAAGAGGTTACCACTGTTTTGGTTTTTTAACATATTTAAAATGTTTTTCAATTGTAGTTGACACAGAATACTTATTATATTAGTTTCAAGTGTATAACTCAGGGAGTAGACCTTGATAAATCTAGTACTCATCTGAAACCATACATAGTTGTTAAAATATTATTGACTGTATTCCTTACACTGTACTTTACATCCCTGTGACTAATCTATAATTACCAGTTTGTAGAACCTCCCTCCCATCTGGCAGTTGTCAAAATGTTCTCTGTACCTATGAGTCTGTTTCTGGTCAGCTTGTTTGTTCACTTTGTTTTTTACATTCTAAGTATAAGTGAAATCATGTGTCATTTGTCTTTCTTTGACATTTCACTCATCACAAAACACTCAAGGTCCATCCGTGTTGTTGCAGATAGCAAGATTTTATTCTATTTTTTATGGTTGAGTCTTATGTCATTATATATACATCCCTACTTCTTTATTTATCTATTCATAGACACTTAGCTTGCTTCCATATATTGGCTACTATAAATAATACTGCAATGAACATATGGCTACATATATCTTTTCAATTTAGTGTTTTGAATTTCTTTGGAAAAGTTCTGAGAAGTAGAATTGTTGGGTTCTTTGTTGTCTCTTGTTATAGCCTTTGTTTTAAGAAGTTTATCTTGTCTAGTGCAAGTATTGCTACCCCAGGTTTTTTTTGTTTGTTTCTATTTTCATGAAATATCTTTTCTATCCTTTACTTAGAGTCTGTATCTGAAGCAAGTCTCTTGTAGACAGCATATGTAATGGCCTTGTTTTGTTATCCATTCAGCATCCCTATGTTTTTTTTTTTTGTTGGATCATATAGTCCTTTTTCATTTAAAGTAATTGTTGATCTAGAAGTATGCCTTGCCATTTTCTTATTTATGTTTTTTATCTTATTTTTCATCTTTATCCAAAAGACCCTTTAATATTTCTTGTATTGAATAATACTGGTTTGGTGCTGATGAACTGCTTCGGCTTTTTCTTCTCCGGGATGCTCTTTATGTGTTCTTCAATTCTGTGTAATAGCTTTGCTGGGTAGAGTAATCTTGATTGTAGATGCTTGCTTTTAATCACCTTGGAAATTTTGCGCAAATCTAATCAGGCCTGCCAAATTTCTGTTGAGAAATTTTATGGGAGCTCCTTTGTAGATAACTATGTTTCTCTGGCAGCTTTTATGATTCTGTATTGTCTTTAATCTGTGGCATTATAATTATGATGGGTGTTGGTATGGGCCTCTTTGGGTTCATCTTGTTTGGGATTCTCTGCACTTCCTGAACTTGGATGTCTATTTCCTTCACCAGGCTACAGAAGTCTCCTGTTGTTAGGTTTTCAAATACTTCTTCAATCTCTTGCTCTCTGTTTTCTCCTTCTGGCACTCTATAATGCAAATGTTGGTATTGGAGTTGTCCTAGAGGCTTCTTAAACTACCCTCATTTTTGGATTCTTTTTTTTTTATTTTTGCTGTTCTGATTGGGTGTTGTCTGTTTCCTTATCTTTCAAATAGCTGCTTTGATCCGCTGTTTCATCTATCCTACTGTTGATTCCTTGTAATGTACTGTTTATTTCAGTTATTGTATTCTTTATATCTGAATGGTTCATAGTTTTTATGTTTCCTGTCTCTGTTGAAGTTCTCACTAAGTTCATCTACTCTTCACCTGAGTTCATTGAGTATTCTTATAACCAGTGTTTTGAGCTCTGTGTCTGGTGGAGTGCTTATTTCCATTTTATTTGTTCCTTTTTCTGGATTCCGTTCTGTTCTTTCATTTGGGACTTGTTTCTCTGTCTCCTCACTCTGGCTGCCTCCCTGTGTTTGTTTCTATGTATTAGGTTGAGCCAGTACTTCTTCCAGTCTTGGTAGAGTGGTCTAATACAGTAAGTGTACTCTGTAGAGCTCAGTGGCATGGCCTCCTTTGTTACCTGAGCTGAGCATTCCAGGTGCACCCCCTATTTGGGTGGTGCCCACCCTCCTGTTTCGTTGAGCCTTGATTGCTGTTGGCACAGCAATGGGAGGGATATACCCCCAGGCTGATTGTCTCTGAGAACTGGTTGTGAATACAGTGGAGGATTTGCTGTGTAGTGGCCAGCACCATGGAGTGAGATGTGCTTCAGTGACACTTGGGTGCCTGAGGAGTCTGCCCCTTCAGTGTGTTACTAGTGGAGGTTGTCTTTCAGGTGGTCTGAAACTCTCCACTGAATGTGCTGGCTCAGGTCTTCAGGAGGTGCAGGCCAAGATCAGATGCTGGCTGCATCTTGCCTGGATTCGCTGGGAGTTAGCTACAGAACAATCCTTACATGGCTGCTTCTTGTGCTGGGCTTCGAAGTGACCCTAAGAGGCCAAGCTGTAAAACAAGGCCTCATGAGGGAAAAATACTAAAATGATATTTTTTAGAGCACTTTAAATTTATGCTCACTAAGTTTCCGTGCAATTTAAAAAAAATAAATTATGATATTTCTTTGTAAGAGCACCTTGATAAGAGCATAATACAGGAGCTGAAAATAATGGTTTTTGTATTAGATTTAGTTATGGACAAATTATTTAACTTTCCTAAACCTCACATTCTTCAGTATAATGGTTAGCATTTTACATATTAAGTATCTTTCTAACTAGAAGTTTGCATTAATAAAATATTTTTACTGTTTTAAGTAGTTCTATTTTTAATACCTTCCAGTTAGACTCCATCATCATTTCTTTTTTTTATGTTCCAAGCATTTTATTATCATTAATCAATATGGTTTTTATCTTGCTTAATTTGTTGAAGAAAATGGTATTTATTTGTATAGTTTGCATTTCTTAAGTAATAAGGTGGAATATATTCATGTTTTGTGTTGGTCTCTTGAATTTCCTTTTTTTAAATTTTTATTTTATTTTAATTGTTGTTCTTTTACAGTTTTCTGTCTACTACTCCCATCCCAGCCCACTGTCCCAGCCCTCCCCACCTCCCTCCCATTTCAACCCATGCCCCCCCCTAGTTTTTGTCCATGTGTCTTTTATACTTGTTGCTCTAAACCCTTCCTCTTTTTCCCCTGAAATTCCCTCCCCTCTCACCTCTGGTGACTGTCAGCCTGTTCTCAATTTCAGTGTCTTTGGTTATATTATGCTTGTTTGTTTGTTTTGTTATTAGGTTCCTGTTAAAGGTGAGATTATATGGTATTTGTCTTTCACCTCCTGGCTTATGCTCTCCAGCATAATGTTCTCCAGTTCTATCCATGCTGTCGTGAAGGGTAGGAGCTTCTTCTTTCTTTCTGCTGCATAGAATTCCAGTGTGTAAATGTACCATAGTTTTTTGATCCATTCATTTACTGATGGACACCTAGGTTGCTTCCAGCACTCAGCTATTGTAAATTGTGCTGCTATGAACATTGGGGTGCATAGGTTCTTTTGGACTGGTGTTTCAGGGTTCCTAGGATATAATCCTAGCAGTGGAATTGCTGGGTCAAAAGGTAGATCCATTTTTAGTTTTCTTAGAAAATTCCATACTGTTTTCCATAGTGGTTGCACCAGTCAGCAATCCCACCAACAATGCACTAGGGTCCCCTTTTCTCCACAACCTCTCCAACACTTGTTTGTTGCTTTGTTTATGATGGCCATTCCGACTGGTGTGAAGTGGTATCTCATTGTGGTTTTAATTTGCATCTCTCTGATAGCTAGCGATATTGAGCATCTTTTCATGTGTCTCTGGATGCTCTGTATGTCCTCCTTGGAGAAGTGCCTGTTCAAGGCTTTAGTCCATTTTTTAATTGGGTTGCTTATCTTCTCAGAGTGGAGTCATGTAAGTTCTTTATATATTTTGGAGATTAAGCCCTTGTCTGAGGTATCATTGGCAAATATGTTTTCCCATAGAGTTGGTTCTCTTTTTATTTTAATACTGTTTTCTTTAGCCATGCAGAAGCTTTTTATTTTGATGCGATCCCATTTGTTTATTCTTTCCTTTATGTCCCTTGCTTTAGCGGACATATCAGTAAAAATGTTGCTGCATGAAATATCTGAGATTTTCCTGCCTATGTTTTCCTCTAGGACTTTAATGGTGTCACGGCTTATATTTAAATCTTTTATCCACCTTGAATTTATTTTGGTGTATGGTGTAAGCTGGTGTTTGGGTTTCATTTTTTTGCACGTAGCTGTCCAGTTCTCCCAACACCACTTGTTGAAGAGGCTATTTTTACTCTATTTTATGCTGCTGACTCCTTTGTCAAATATTAATTGACTGTGGAGAATTGGGTTTATTTCTGAGCTCTCTGTTCTGTTCCACTGGTCCATGTTCCTGTTTTTGTGCCAGTACCAGGATGTTTTTATTACAGTGGCCTTGTAATACAGTTTGGTGACAGGTATTGTGATTCCTCCTACTTTGCTCTTCTTTCTCAAAATTGCTGCAGCTAATCGAGGTCGTTTATAGTTCCATATAAATTTTTGAAGTGTTTGTTTTATGTCTGTGAAATATGCCATTGGTACTTTAATAGGTATTGCATTGAATCTGTAAATTGCTTTGGGTAGTACGGACATTTTGATGATGGTAATTCTTCCGATCCATGAGCACGGTATATGTTTCCATTTGTTTGTGGTTTTCCTTGATTTCTTTCTTCAGTGTTGTGTAGTTTTCTGCATGTAGGTCTTTTACCTCCTTGGTTAGGTTTATTCCTAGGTATTTTATTTTTCTTTTTGCTATATTGAATGGGACTTTTTTCTTAACTTCTGCTTCTGCTCTTTCATTGTTGATATACAAAAATGCCTTTGATTTCTGGATATTGACTTTGTATCCAGCTGTTTGGCCAAATTCATTTATTAGGTTGAGGAGCTTTTTGGCCAAGTCTATAGGATTTTCTATGTACACTATCATGTCATCTGCAAACAATGATAGTTTTGTTTCCTCCTTTCCAATTTGGATGCCATTTATTTTCTTTTCTTGTCTAATTGCTTTGGCTAATACTTCCAATACTATATTGAATAGAAGTAGTGAAAGTGGACAACCTTGTCTTGTTCCTGATCTTAGTGGAAAAGATTTTAGTTTTTGGCCATTGAGTATGATGTTGGCTGTAGGTTTCTCATATATTGCCTTTATTATTTTGAGGAATGCCCCCTAAATTCCCACTTTGCTGAGTGTTTTTATCATAAATGGGTGCTGTACCTTATCAAATGCTTTTTCTGCATCTATTGATATGATCATGTGATTTTTGTCTTAGCTTTTGTTTATGTGATGTATTACATTTTCTGATTTGCTAATGAATCATCATTTCTATTAAGGAGATATCTGCTATGTGTTGATCATGATGTGGAAAGGGCTGATCAGTGCCAATAGCCCTGTAGAAGTTTACTATTAATTTTAGAAAGTTCTGTACATTTTAACACTACAAAGTTTGAAATGTCAGATTTGTTAATAACATCCAGAGTTATATGATCAATGAAAGGAATTTAAGGAGATTGCCAATTTGAGCTCCATAAGGGAGAAAAAGAGTATACAAGCCTTCAAAGCAAAATGGAGGGTAAAAAAAGGGCAAAAATGCCAATCGTGTCATTATGGACTTGGAACAAAGAGTTTATGCTGGTGATTTATAGCATATAAGCATTGTAGGGTTTCTACGGACCAGACTTGGGAGGATCTTGAGTATTATATATACGGCATCTCCTTCTGGACATGCACTTAATTTTTTTTAACCAGTAGAATCATACTGAGTCGAATGGATGTATATCTACATAATTGGAGTAATCATTGCTAGTTTATCATGCTTGCAGAGTTTAGTCACTGCCTGTAGGACCATTTAACAGCAGTCATTTTTTTTAAAGTTATATAAACAGTTCCTAGGGAAGTACTTGATAGTATAGTTAGAAGAAAGTAATGTTGGATACCTATCTTTGTTTATGTTATTCTCCAGGTGAGTAGTTTGATCCTATTCTGTGTGTAAGGTGTTTCTGTTTATCTCATGAATATTACTGAAATCTTGAAAATATATCTCAGTAGATTGAAAAATCTGAAAGTCAAACATTTTAAATTACTGAACATTTCCTCTTTTCTTCCATAAAAGAAGGCCACTGTGCCTTTGCCGGAAGGTGGGGAAACACCTGTGCTTGCTTGGCTGTTCGAGTTACCTGACCAACTGTTATTTGTTTTGGAGAAAACTATTTTCATTTTAGCTTCTACAGTATACCCCAGATTAAAGCTTTACAAAGTTAGCATGAAAAGTGGAATTCTACAATTTCTCAATGTTTGGGTTCTCCCATTGAGCCTTAAGTTAACATTTATGAAAACATTAAAGTGCAGTTTCCAGTTGCTCTCAGGGCAACGAGAGCACTAAGGGAATGGAGGTCACTTGCATCATGCAGGCTTTTTTGGTGAGGTTTAAAAGGCATGTTTTGTTGGATGAATATCCTGGGGTGATTGTTTTTCCTGAAAGGAAGTTGACTTAATTGCATGCCAGCAGCCAGGAAAGTATTTTCATCCTCTTTCTTTCCTCACCATTGGTTAGTATTGCTCTTCACAATTGACCAAGTGTGTTTTAGTGATTTTTAAAAAAATAACAGCTGAATTGGCAGCATTGGACATGGCATAGCTTATGCTAGAGAACAGTGATATGATTCAGTGTTAGACTTTTCTACAGTATTGGGAACCACTAATTCCATTAGAGCTATCTTAAGCTAATGTATCTCAGGAGATTTACAGAAATGTGTCATTTAAAAAATTTTATATTTAATATTTGAATATAGATGATTAAACTCCTTGTGACCAAAACCAGTAATCTCAGCATTTGAAGTGATGATACCATTTTCATTTGCTTTTTTTTATTTCTGGGACCACAGTTTCTTTTGTTGTATTTGTATGGGCCATAAAGGTACTTGGAGAGACAGAAAAGAAATATAATCCCATTTTCTCTATCACCCTGTTCTTCCTGTTCTGTCTTCCCAGAGCTTATATTTTAAAGTTTAATTGCTTATTTCTTCTCTTTTAGTCCCATCACTTGGATTCTTTTCTTCATTTCTCTATCTTGAATACTGTATCTATATCTACTATCAATTCTTTTTGCTTCCCCCCCTTCGTTTGATGTATGCCTTTTAAGACAGATGGTGTTTATGAAAAACAAGCAGACAGATTGATTTTTGGTTTAGATAATACTTGTTAATTTAAAAAATGTTTTTACTTTGATAGTTCCTATTTCTGTAATTCTCCACAAAACTGCTTTCAAACCGTAATTTTATTATATCTACGACACTTATCTTTTCTAAGCCTCAGATATTTGTCTCAAAAATAGTAGAGGAGAGTTGGATGGTTGGGATGGGTAGTGTCAGAGTTAGGTAGCAGAATCGGGTCTTTGTAACTTCAGGGCCTGAATTTTTCACCATTTCACAGATAAGAATATAATTTCATTTGGACAACAGTAGAAAAAATTTCATTTCTTCCTTTTGAGGCTTTTATAAAATATCTATTATTATAATTTAGAACTTTCATTGCTAAATAAAGACTGCAGGTTCCTTGGTTGGCCATTGAACCATTCCTGTAGCCTGATCACTCTTGAGTCTGAGAGCTCCGTTGAGAAATTTTGCCCAACCCAAGTTTCTTTCTAATTGATCATTACCATTTTCTCTTTCAGGGGTAGTTGTTGACTCTATTTATTAACTTTGAGTGAGAAGAAGGCCTAATTCTTCTAATATATTAATATAGATTTTGGTTCTTTCAGACATACTACAACTAAGTAAAATATTTTGACTTCGGGAATATCCATTTATATGGAGATATGGAAGCACTGTACACATTCTCTACCGACCTTAAGTCCTTGTCTTCTGTTATTAAGAGTTAAAGTACATCTAGACAGTAGTCTGGAACTGTTAGTGTGGTATGTAGTCTTTTTTCTGTCTCCAGAGGCTGCAGGTTGTACTATATTCTCTTGCTCTTTCCAATCTTCGTTCCTTTGAAAAGACAAGTGATGCTTTACAAAATTAGCTGCAGGACACAAACTCTCTTGCCTTCATAATATAAGAGATGGTTATTCTCTTTCAAGTTGCTTTTTATTTTAGCAGCTGCTTCACAAGACATTTCCGTATCACATAAGAGAAAAGATATGCAGGTTGGAGAGCCATGGGGAAGCGTGATGCAGTTTCAGAAACTGAAGAAATTGTAGGAGATCTTAAACTTCCATCTACGAGTCCTTTACTGTTGTTGGTGACGTTTTGTCTGTATGTGTGTTTGCAGAGAGAATATTCTATATTTGCATCAAGTTTTAAAGAAAGAAAGAACTTTCTGGAAAAGTGGGTTGGAAAGGAATAGGGAGGGCTTTAATTGGTGTGGCTCAGTGGATTGGGCATTGTCCCACAAACCTAAAGGTCACAGGTTCAATTCCTGATCAGGGCACTTGCCTGGGTTGCAGGCCAGATGCCAGATTGGGAGCATGCGAGAGGCAGCCATTCGATGTTTCTCTAGTACATTGATATTTCTCTCCCTCTTTCTTCCTCCCTACCCTTTCTCTAAATATAAATAAAGAAAAAAAAATAAAGAAAGGGATAGGAAGGAAAGAGCTGGGAAGGAGGGTTGTTGACACTTTGGAATGAATGGTGTTCGGTAGAGTTGTGAAGGCTTGAGGGAGGTTGTGGGGAAAGTTTGGAAGTTTTAAAGTGTACTAATTTTTAACAATGTCATCTCAGTTTTACCTTTGGGATGTTTTTATACATTTTCCAGCTAGATTCTGTCTACTATTTAATAGAGAAAGGAATGACTATGTCTGTAAAGCAACTACTAAGAACCTGCCCGATCAGCATGCTGTGACACTTAAAGACAAGCTCATTTAGTCTTGACAGCGGACTTAATGAAAATGTTAGTGTGCAGAGTAAGGGCCAGGTAGATCCATCGTTCTGCTTTCTATGATGTTGTAGGGGAACAACAGCATAATGTGTGGCCCAGTTCTTAAATCTTAACATGTAGCAGTTAAACTCCCTGAGGAGGCTAGTGCCCCAAGAAGAAGCATTGTGCTAATTTTACCTAAAATGTTGTGTTGTCTGAAAATTTAAGAAGCTATTCTCTGAAATCAAGACTTTTTACATTTTCAAATGTAAGTTGGCTATCTAGAACAAATACAAAGATTTACTCAGGGAATATGAGAAATTTTGGTCCTGCAGAATGTCAGTAACACAGATTTGTATTTTTCTAAAGCAAAGGGAGGAATATTTTAGGAAGCACAATATGTTCGAAATAGAATACTGTGAGGATGCATGTTCAATCCTTTTGAATTAGAGTTTGAGGGACAAGTTTACTTTTCCAATCTGACATTTTATAATGTGTGCTTCATTATGTCTTTTAGGAACAAATGGCGTGGTGTACAGGGTGAACTCTATTAGAAGGGAAGCATTATCTTAGAGATAATAGAATGCAGAAGTTTGAGGAATTAATAATAGAGCATGCAAAAAATGTGAGGGCACCTATTTCAACCTTATGTGGATAATGGAATCACTAGGGGAACTGTCAAGATTGAGAACATTTTTAGTCCTTTCAGATTCCATGACTTTTTGTTCAATCTGAAAAAAACAATATTGTTATTATTTCTATAATTACATATTTTTTATTTCCTTCAGTTGAGTTCACCAGGAGTTTACAGGTGCAAAATCTGTGCAATACTAGAGGAAAATGATATTTCTGGTCTTCAAAAGCTTGTGCTAGGTCTGGCAGGTGCACAGATAGGTACTCTGTGTTTGGCACATAAGAGATCATTATAGAAGTGCTATGGACATGCAGAGCAGAAAATACAAATAGATAGTAGTTGTCCTGTTTAGTTTTAATGAACATGCTGTTCCGTAGTGATTATTCCAGACGTTGGTCTAGGTTTTGCGATGAACAACATAGATGAAATCTAGACTTTAACTGGAGTTTTTCAATCAAGTAAACAAATAAATTAAAATCAGTATGAGGCAAGCGCTATGAAGGAATTAACAAAGAAGGACATGTTAGAAAGAACCTTAGGAGGAACTGCTTTAGTTAACACACCAAGGGATGCTTCACTAATATATAACATTAGAGCCAAGATCTGAATGATGAAAATAAACCAGCTGAGTAAAGAGCATTTCAAGCAGGGGAAAAAGCAGTAGAAATGCAAAGGCAGGTGTGAGTTTGGGTCTTCAAAGGGCAGAAGGGAGCCCACTATATCTGAGTAAGGGAAGAAAATAGTAGGTGATAATGAGAAAGGCCAGATTACATTGAACCTGGTAGGCTAGGAAAAGGTTGCATTTTATTCTCATTGCAGTGTTGGGGTGAGAGGAAATTAATTGTATGTTTTGAAAGCAATCTGGCTGCCTGTAGAAAACTATTTCAGGGATGCTAATGTGGAAATTATGAAACCTGTTAGAAGCTTATGCTGGTTGTCCTGAGAGATGATAGGAGCTTGATAAAACTAGCGAAGATGAAGAGAAGAGGACCGGTTAAGGAGATAGTTTAGAATTAGATATTACCACTGAAGTGGGAGGGAAAGGGGAAAAGCAACTGATTCCTAGGTTCTTAGTTTTAATACCTTGGTAAATTATTTTGTCACCTGATTAGATGAAGAATAAAGGGGTTAGGGGAAGAAACATAAAGAAAGGAAATGAGAAGCTGAAAGATGTAAAAAATAAAAAATAAAAAGGTCAGTGGCATTGGCTTTAGTGCAAAGGTAATAGTAACAGAAATGCTTAAACATTAACAACAACAAAACATTTAACCTGGATGAGCAGGGACCCAAGTCATGATTTTGGTTGTCATTAGTCAACCAAAGAAACAGGTGTGTGTGTACATGTGTATGTATGTATGTATGTGTGAATACATGCATGTATCTATCCTATTCTGTTTCTTTGATGAACTCTGAATAGTACAACCTGTAAATTTATACTTGTGTAAAAGTAGTCAGCTTTTTCTATTTTTATTCTCCAGATATCCAGTATCCCAGTAAAGACTTTTGTTTATGGAGTATATTTTTATATATTGCAAAGACTGCACAAGGGAAATAGACTCAATATAAATGAAAGTGTGGATAGTGTTCTTGTTAGAGCATGAAGATGAAAAGAATTATGTATATTATAATGTAGTGGTCTCCACATGTAGTCCAGGACCACTATGGGTCTCCAAGACCCTTCTGGGATTGTTGAGGTCAAAACTATTATCATAAATACCCAAAGATTAAGTTTTTTTTCTGTTTTCTCTTATTTTCTCGTAAGCATATAGTAGGATTTCCCAGCGGCTACAAGATGTATTATATCACATTAGACTGGATGAAGAATAAAAATGAGAATCTAGGTATCTTAAAGAGATTTGCAAATCTCTTGTTGTTTTGATGTTTTCTGATAACTTATTTTACATGTTGGTACTGCTTGAGCAGTTATATGTTGTTATGTTCTAAGAGCTATTCTATTTTCCTCTTATACATTCAGCCATTCGATTACCCAACTAAAACTAACAAGATTTATTGAACTTCTCTATACACAGCCTTTGCTAGATTCTGTGCCAATTATCAGTTCATTTTTTTACTGCTCAAAATCTACTCTTTATTACCTGCCCTGTGATAGTGGCACTTGACTCTTGCAGCATTTCTTCTTTGTAGCTTTCACAGTGTTAAGCTTTGTCAGTACAGGGTGCTGAAGGAGGATTTTCATGGGAAGGAGCTTCTACTGGTTGAATTGTGCTTCTATTTTAGTTTCCTCTTGCTGGTATAGCAGAGCTGAGAGTTGCCTGGTGACATGCCCAGTGCCTGCAGTCCCCCAGTGAGCTTGGAACTGCAGCTCTGGTCTGGTGCCCACCTTGCTGTGACCCTTCCAAAGTGCACACAGCACCTCTGAGCTCTCTTGCCACCCTGCTGCACGGAAGTGTTTCCTGCCCGCTCTGCCCTGACGGACCGAGCAAACTCCTCTACCACCCAGTGGGCTGCAGCCGCACCTTCTAAAGAGGTCGGGTCCTCAGCAGCCTTCCTCCCCTTTCCACATACTTTTTCCTTGGGTATTGTAGTTATCCTCTAGGGTTCTCTGTACAACTTTAAAGTTCCTGCTCTCTTATGGTTAGTAATTCTTTATATTACACTTTCACTGTTAAATTTGCTGTGTGACTGCTTTCTTCTGATTGGACTCTGAATTGGGTGCTATCTTCTAAGAGAGATAAATTATCCCTATATACATTTTTAAAACTTTTTTTATTGATTGATATAGAGAGAAAGTGGGGGGAGAGTGATATAGATTTGTTGTTCTACTTGTTTATGCGTTCATTGGTAGCTTCTGTGTGTGTCCTGATCAGGGATCAAAACTGTAACATTGGTGTAGCTGGACAACACTCTAACCAACTGGGCTACCCAGCCAGGGTCCCTATGTATATATTATTTAAAATGTGTACAAATGCAATGCATAATTAAAAGCCAGAACCATAAAGGCAGAAAGTATTATCAAAGGCATTAAAGGTAGGGAAAGCCCGACACGGGCTGGAGCTGGGAAAGAATTTTGGGTAAAAATTGACTAGGGCTTTAGATGAGGGGAAGCTTCCTTCCAAGAACATGCACCCAGCTGGAGAAAAAAATGGGCATACTATGTGCAGAAACAGTGAAAGTTCTGTCAGGTTGGATAAGGTGGTTTGTGAGGAGCAGGGGTGGGAGGTAAAGTGGTAAAATTACTTTATGACCAAATCAATGGAGGGTTGTCAGTACTAAGCCAGAAAAGTGGGAATTTCTCTTCATTTAGTTTATAGGGCACATTCTACATATATTTTTAAAGATTTAATTTATTTATTTATTTATTTATTTATTTATTTATTTATTTATTTATGTGTGGTTACCTCTCACGTGGTCTCCCACTGGGGGCCTGGCCCGCAACCCAGACATGTGCCATGACCGGGAATCAAACTGGTGACCCTTTGATTTGCAGCCCATGCTCAGTCCACTGAGCTACACCAGCCAGGGCACATTCTCATATTTTGAATAAGAACTGGCTATAGGCCTGGGCCAGGTCCCCAGTAGGGGATGTGTGAGAAGCCACCACACATTGTTGTTTCTCTCCCTCTCTTTCTTCTCCCCTTCCCCTCTCTTTCTAAAATAAATAAAGAAAATCTAAAAAAAAAAGACTGGCAATAAAAATATCGTGTTGGTGTTGGTGTGTGTGTGTGTGTGTGTGTGTGTGTGTGTATGTGCGTGGTGTTATATATATGAGTGTGTGGTGTGTGTGTATAATACATATATACACACACACATAAATAAAAGGAATTTTAGGATGAAGTATGGCAACTTATTTTTTATTCATTATTTTCTTTGCAGTTAATCCTTTTTCTGGCTTAAAGATAAAAATTTTATTAAGATATACAATTCATAGGACATTATTTATTCATCTAGATCTTAGGCTGGTGTTTATGAATATGGGTCTTGTACTATCTGGCTATTTTTCGTAATAAAAAATTGTATTTAGTCTAAGTACTCTCTGCTTCTCTCCCTTTTTAAATGAATTGCAGTATGAAGGTTCTGACTTCTGTATATTTTTTCGTTGTTGAAAGAAAGCCAAGATGCTCTTAATATGTAGAATGCAAATTAGGTTTATTTTTAAAGGCAAAATACCTGTCTTTATTTTCTAAGTATTTATCATTATTTATTTGAGGTTCCTCTTGTAAAATAGTATTCATGTATTTTCTTTCTTTTTTTGCAATTACAAATCTGTTGTATGATCATGTGGAACATTTGGTGAATGTACATAGACAAAAATAAGAAAACAGAAAACTATCACAGCTCCCCCTATAATACAACTAATATTTTGCTATATATTCTTTGTATTTTTTCAGTTATATATGCATGTGAATTGAATATAACCAAAAATAGATACATTCTGCTTCTATAAAAAGGATTGAGATCCAGGATACCCAATTTTAAAAAAAAGAGTATAACTTATCCCAAAACATATATGACCAATTTATTTGTTAGTATGCCATCTATAAGAATCAAGAAGAAAGAAACAAGGAATTCCAGGTCACAAAAGAAGATGAGAACTGGGAAAAATGATGCAAAAGTAATAAATGTGACTTATCCCTGTACTAAGCTTATTCTGTACAGTGCCTGGGAGTGTTGTCATATGAAATCTTCCCACAAGCTCTGAATCATAGAACACCCAAATGGGAACTGGTCAGATTTAAAATTTTGATTTCTTCTACAGTAGAAGTCCTCTTATCTTCCGTGATTTGAATAACTTTTGGTGAGTTAATTGAACTAAATAGACCAGTAGTCAATGAATGTGTAGTATTGTGGGTAAAAGTTACTGTGTTTTAGAGAGAAAATCCAAAGGGTTCATTAATTCTACAAAATGGTTAGGAAGGGGGCCCCAAATACAACCCTAATAACAAAGGGTTCTATAACACTGCATCTATTACATTTAGGTTAAATTTACATCCTAGGGAGAAAATATTGTATAATAAGATTTGTGTCCTACCTTAAGTGTGATAAATATATATCCAATTTTTCCATATGGATCTTTGTTAAAATGCATAGTAACATGTAAAACACCGTTTTTCTGGAGATGACCTTGGGCTAATACAGGCAGCTGA
The DNA here is from genome assembly GCA_004027475.1 of Anoura caudifer. Taxonomy (NCBI): domain Eukaryota; kingdom Metazoa; phylum Chordata; class Mammalia; order Chiroptera; family Phyllostomidae; genus Anoura; species Anoura caudifer. The sequence goes on from PVKU01000121.1 coordinate 260,201, forward strand.
TGTTCAAGTCTCATTTTTGTACTTAGCACTTTATGATTTACCTGAAGAGTAGACTACATTTGAGGGAGGGGCTGTGAGGTAAGCCTCTCTAGTTCCGTGCCTTCTCATGACAAATTGCCAATAAATATTTATTAAATCAAAGGAAGTAAGGTAGATTAGTTATTGTCAAATGCAGTTTCTGGCAACTATAGAGCAATGTAGGGACTATTGCAGAATTAGGTCCAATGGCCATGGCGAATAGCTGACAACTTCATGGGTGAGGCGCTGGACCGGTGAATCTATTCTATATCAGATTCTCAGTCTAGAAGGTTTGACATTATAGATTTCAGTCCTCATAATTACACTGCAAAGTCTCCTTTTTGCCCTGACCTGAAGTTTAGCATGGCTAGTACACTGTGAAAGGCCACACAACTTTTATAACCGATGATCTTGGGATTAGAGATAATAAATGATTTCAGTATGTACACTCTTGTCTAAATTTCCTGTGTAGTGTTATAGATACGGAAAAGGAAAGATGCACTCTGGATGTAAACCAGGCCCATAGGGTATTGCTTTCTTTGATATTAAGAGACCCTTGATTAGTAATACTAGATATTTTTTAGAGTGGGACTGGATTTAAACTGGGCCCTACCTATTTGACCATGTAAATAATCAAAGAGTATTGGGCTTTGGAATTACTAATTATTCCTCAATTTTCTAATTTTTAAAATAGGAATAAAAACAGGTTATTGCAGAGAGCAAATGTGTGAATACATGTTAGGTACTTTGAACAATATCTGTCACCTATAATAATTTAGTTTATTTACTTGTGTGACATCTTTCTATGTCTCTGTTCTGAAAGACATAGTTCTGAGTTCAATTTAACACTCAGAATAGATTGATATCATTTTCAGTGTTCTTTCTGTCATATACTTCTTTTTGCTTATATATTTATTTAACTTTATTATGTGTAATGTCATTTCAGGTTCCTATATGATAGTGGACTCTTCAAATCATGACCCTGGAGAAAAAGCCAGACTTCAGCTGCCTACAATGAAGGAGAACGACACTCACTGTATCGATTTCAGTTACCTGTTATATAGCCAAAAAGGGTTGAACCCTGGCACTTTGAACATACTGGTTAGGGTGAATAAGGGACCTCTTGCTAATCCAATTTGGAATGTGACTGGATTCACGGGTAGAGATTGGCTTCGGGCCGAGCTAGCAGTGAGCACCTTTTGGCCAAATGAATATCAGGTAATCATGCTTTCTTTTCTGGTTAATACTTTGATGTCATGGAATCTCACTGTGAATGTAATACTTAGATGTGAATATTAGCCCCACAGGAATGCGAGATAGTCTGTCTAACTCTCCCCAACCCTGTTTGAGCAAATGTTTGAATACCTTGGCATAAAATGTTCAAAAAAAAAAAAAGAGAGAAAAATAATTCACATATAGAGAAAAAAATAGATTAGGTACAGAATTTGGCTGTTTGGCAAAAAGCTACTTACTTATTGACAGATATATTTCTGTGTCTCTGTTCAGGAAGAAATAGTGTTTTTGATTGCAGTGCAGTATTTGCAACTGATTGGTTTACTCAGTTCTTGAAAATAACATTCGGAAAATAAATGTGAAATAGTGTTTCATGAAATATGTTATTAAGAAGGAGGCTTTGAATAATATTTGTCAGTTACATGAAGTATAAAATTAAGCAAACAAAAAATGCTTTTTTTGGAGCCCCCCAAATGCTTGATATAATTACATTTAAATCAGGCAATAAATAGTGTTAATGCATAACTTATACTTGTGTGACTGAGTTTATGTGGTTTAAGAAAAATGTTCATTTACCATATCAGAGAGTTATTCAATAATCCTCACTATGAGATTCAGTTCCTGGAAACAAAAAGTTACCTCTTTTGAAAGTTCACTTTTGTGTTAGAATTTACAATTTAATTTATACGACTTCTTATTTGCAGCTTATTAGGGAGTCTAATCAGAATGTGGTTATGCAATAGTATATTTTATGTGCAATGAGTAATGTATAAGTTAAGAACAGTTTTATTTCTGTTATTTAAAAATTTAACTATTTCTTCAGGGTATGTTAGTCTTTACTTCCAAGGAAAGGGAAAAATTTAATGCATTGTTTTAATTGCTTTGTTCTGAGTTGATTCTCTATTTGTTAAAAGCCTTTCACTTCATAGATACTGTTTCACAGGTAAAGCGCTCCGGTCAGGGTTATGTGTCACTGAGAGTTCAATGAGATTTCATTAGGTAACAGCTGATTCCATTATTCCAGAATGGAAAGATGTTTTTATTCTGTCTGGGAGAGCCATCTGCTTTGGGAGGTCCAAAGCTTCGGTAGGGCTGCGTGCATGGTAGCTGGCTTGGTGAAAGTGTGTGAAACTAATGCTGAAATATGGAGGAGAGCTGGATGGCACATCTCTGAGGACGGTGGGTTCGTGCCTGCCGTTGCATCGTCATACTGACTTCACAGGGAATCTGTTATTGGGGCTTAGCACTAAAAAAGAAAGCCCTGGGACTCAGCAAAATGAAACTGTCAATGAATTCAGATTCCTTAAAAGATCCAAATTACAAATCTAATTTTTACAAATCCAGTTACAAAGCAAAATGGTTAAAAATTTGGGTTCTGGAGTCATATTACCTATATTCATCCCTATTTGCTCTTTGCTACCTGTGTAGATAGTTAAGGAATCAAACTGTTATACCTTCAAATAAAACATAGAAGTTTTATCAACCCAACAAGTAATATATCTGTGTTACTGTGCTTCTGTTCCTTGGTGTCAAAGAAATGGTGTACATTGATTACTTTGTCCTTATTTTTCCTAAGCTCTATCTTTGAGCCATTGATATTAATAATTTTTTTAAAAAAATTATTTTCAGGGAGAGAAAGAGAGGGAGAAACATCGATCGTTGCCTCTCGCACACCCACAGCTGGAGCCCTGGCTTGCAACCCAGGCAGGTGCCCTGACAGGGAACCAAGCTGGCGACCTTTCAGTTCACAGGCAGCTGCTCAGTCCACTGAGCCACCCAGCCAGGGCAATATTAATAACTTTTTTGATGACACAGATTCTGCAATATTAATGTTGAGTTATAGTACCTAGAACTGGATGGACACTTCTTCGTTCAGTCTCATTTGCATGACTAAGCCCTTTAGTTTACATGGACCTACAGTGTGTTTAATAAGCAAGCAGTGGAAGAAGTTTCTGGGAGTGTTTCAGCCTGGCCAGTAAGATCTTTTTGGAGATCTCTTGTCAGGGAACAAGATAATGAAATAAAAGAACCTATGGGTAAATGTCTCTTTGTTGCAGATTGAAATCTGAGCCACAGATCATTTTTTAAGTTATTACTTTGCTTCCACATATTTGTACTTAAGTTGCAAAACTTAACAATCAATGAAAACAAATGGCAGAGTAGCACATTTTTCATATGCATAGTGCTCAATAAATTATTTGGTTGATGTTTTCATCGATTCTGTCATTTAGATACATACTTGTACCTGTACATCAGTTATTAGAAACAACAAGCTCAACATAAACTATATTTATGTAGCCTTTTTGCTATTAGGAAAGAGCATGGAACACTTTTGACTGTTGCTTAATGCAGAATCTTTATGGATTTAAAAAAAATTAAAATATTCCCATTGCAGTGTGTCATGTTAGCTGTTTACTGATTTTAATTCTTATAAAAAGAAAAACTGAATAATTTTTAAATTTTTCCCAGACTCTAGGTTAAGTGAAAATTATTCTCTTTTCTTCCATTGTTTACTCAATTTTTCTTCTTCAGAGAATTTACACTCTCTAACCTTCTTACTAAACATTTTAATACTCTGATTTTTCTAATTATTTTTATTTTTTATTTTTTTGTATTTCTACAGAGGAGGCCTACATTTTCTTTGTTTGAGCCATTCCTTATCTGACCACTCCTCTAATCAGCCCCCTTCTCACCCAGTTTTTACAGCAATAAAACTATCAGAAAGAAAATAGTCCCACAGCGCCACTACTTTTAATTAACTTGGACTCATTTTTGTATAGAACATACTCCTGGGAGTGGGGGGAATCCCCTCATTTTGCCTGACAGAGCTCCCTAGTTTACGTACACCTTTGTGCTGTTCTCTTTTCCATTTTTCTGTTGAACTAAGGATCTGAAACAGCTATAGCATATTTTTCCCAGTGATTCCATCTTGCCACATGCCTGAACAGGAGTCTGACATGGTAATTTAATTACTTATGGTGGGCATTATTCAATAATGAGGAGATACTGGTTTTTAATCCCAAGACAATTTAACCTTAACATCTGATTTGAAAAAGGAGAAAATAATATACATAAAATAGTGAAATAAAAGCAAAAATGATTTTCCAAATAATGAATTTGGTTGCCTGGCAGATCAGGATGAGGCTCATGAATTTTGGGGCTTGCCTTCCGGGGTGAATTCTGACTCTTATTGCTCAGCTCTGCAGAATTGGACATAGTCCTTAATCTCTTTGACTGTAGTTTCCTCCTCTGAAAAAGGAAAATCACAATAGTTTCTACTCTTGGATTATTATATCACATGAATAAATATATATGTGTGTGTGTGTGTGTGTGTGTGTATTTAGAAAAGTGACAGAAACCATGTGTTCACCATAAAGTTTAGTTAACATTATGATGGATAAACAAAATTTGCAGACTCCACTGGATTTAATAGGTGCTCAGAATTTTCTTCTGTTTTGAAATCATGCTATTTAAAAAACAAGGCTTTATTTTTTATTTTTAGTGGTTTTAGGTTCACAGAAAAACTGAGAGGAAAGTACAAAGCTTTACGATATACTCCCCACCCCCACACATGCATAGCCTCCCCTATAATCTACATCAGCCACCAGAGTGGTACTCAATTGATGAACCTACATTGACATCAGAATCACTCAAAGTCCATAGTTAATTTTAAGGTTCACTCTTGGTGTTCTACATTCGAAGAGGCTGACAAATGTATGATATGTGTCCATCATTATAGTTTCATACAGAGCTTTTCCACTGCTCAGAGAACCCTCCATGCTCCACCTATGCTTCCTTCCCTCTTCATGCTGTTCTTCCTAGTTTTTTTTTTTTTGTTGTTGTTGTTAATGTCAACATACTTGGTACCTTATTAGCATAAGGTCAAACCATGCTAAACCCCTGAGGATACAGGCAAAGTCCCTCTTCTCATAACCTTCTAGTTTAGGTTGGCACTGTAGGGGATCGTAATGTAAATCAGATGTGGGGTCGAGCCTTAAGGAGCCTCGTCCAGATGGGAAGTGTGAAACATAAATAGATTAACTTTGAAATAGTATAGCAATTGTTAAGTGACTTAAGAGAGATATAAAATGTAGTGGGGGAAATGAAAACAAAGTGTAGATTTGTTTCCAAAGTAATTTGAGGCAGAGATAGGACTAGAATTCTTGCCTCTGATTCTTTGTTTCAGATTACTATGCTTCCCACTGTACCACATTGTTTTTCTTAAGCCACAATTATTTGGAGCTAACACTTTCTGCAGTGAAAAAAGGAAATGTAAATTTTATGAAGTAGGCACTGCAGTGAAACACTAATATATGGAGCTGTTTCTCACCTGTGTCTTCAAAACAATAGATGTCTCTTTTTTTCAGTATACGGATTAGAAAAAGTATCATATTATATTTGTTTTATTTGCCATGGTAGCAAGGTGCTAGTTTTCTAGGCTTCAAATAAGTACTGTAACATTCTAAATTGATTAATAAGTAGAAGTGAAAAGAAAAAAAAACATTATGAGGCATTATCTCGGTGTTAAATTTCAATGGAAGGATCAGCACTCTTCTGCAAGTGTAATTTTCTCCTCTCTGGAAATCTGACCTGTCTTGTATTTATAAAACTAAGTTCTGCTTTGGGATTAAATCCATTAGTTTCTTACTGAACAGTGAGGTTGTTACCAAATGAGGCAGGCAGACATAACTTCCAAAACTATTAGTGAAAACCTAATCTGCTGTTTTCCATTAACTGGGTGCACATCATTAATCACAAAAATGATGCGTGATGAAAACCACAGGGGTTTGGCCAGAAATTAGAAAGTGATAGTATAGCAGAATGTGGGGGTTTTTTTTGTTTGTTTTTATACCTCTGAATTCACTGAGAAACAAACACTGAACTTTTGCAACCCGTTTTCTTAACATTTTTCATTGGTTTGAAAAAAATTGTAAGAACTGGATAGGCACGGAATTTTTTGTTTTTGTTTCCTTTTTAAAGGTTTATGTTAACATGCATTGCACTGATATTTTGGCAATGGGATGATTTTTACACTCCAGAGATACTGCTGGCTTTGAATCTAAGAAGACTGGGACTTAAACCAAGGGACTGTTTAGTTAAAATAAAAAATCTCTAAAAGATTGATCTTTGGAGATAGGGGCTGAAGTAAGAACATGCTCATGAACCTTCTGTGCAAAATGTGAGGAAGAGTGGATATCACTCCTGTGCCATAGGTCTTCGAGCTCTTCCAGTTTCCACAGGTCGTCATTCAACCATGTACAGCCCGCTGAAGAAAGGGGGCTCGGCTTTCTTAGACGGGGCTTTCCTTTCTTAGACAGATTTGTCTGCTGGGTGCCGTAACCAAATACTAAAAAGACTGGGTGGCTTAGACAACAGAACTTCATTTCTCTCCAACTGGAAAGCCCAGAGATGAGGGTGGTGGCCTTTTTTGGGTCCTGGCAACAGGTCTCTTCCTGGCTTGCAGATGGCCCCCTTCCCACTGTGTCCTCACTTGGTGTGGTCACATAAACTCTGGAGTCTCATGCTCCTCTTTTAAGGGCACCAGACCTAAAAGATTAGCATCCCATCCTTATGACCTCATTTAACTTTACCTCCCAAAGGTCCTGTCTCCAAATATAGTCTCATTGGGGATTAGGATTTCAACACATGAATTTTTTTTTTGTGGGGGAGACAGGGAGGATACAATTCGGTCATTAACACTAGGTATAGCTGATAGCTGTAACTTCTTCGTTTATAAGCATTATAAATGACTGGCTCATTATGTTGTATAACAATGTTACAGATTTTATTAATTTTTTATTCAATAGTCATTGTTCTCCCTTCTGCATCGGCTAGACCCCCACCCACCTCCCTTACTTTCACAACTTCCTTTGCAGATGAGGGTGCGACACAGGTCTGGCCAGAGAGTTATGGTGGGGAAAGATGTTCCTCCCAGGTAGAGACAGAGGCAGGCTGTTACCTGAGATTATGGTGCTTGGAGCTACTGCAGTTACCATGTGACTGTGAGGTAGGGGATGACAAACTAAGGGTGATAGAAGAAAGTATGGAAGGAGAAGGAGCCAGGGTCTTACTCTCAGGTCAAATAATAAAAAAAAATACTACCAATAAGCAGTTTTTAAACCACTTTTAGGTGGGTATTTCTCTATATAGCCAATAGCATCCTGATGTACCATGGCACATCTTTTTTGAACTTTCAAGTTGTCACACTTATCACCATGTCGTTTACAGATGAAACATGTGAGACACGTGGGGGAATTAAAAGTATTCATGTCTATCTTGGAATGAAACAATCCATGGTTTTCAGCTCAGGTGTAGAGAGGAGACATTTGAAACTGTCAATAGGTCTGTCAGACAATAAATCAGTGATTGAAGGAAGCAGAAAGAAAGGAAGGAAAGGTCATCTGCTGGGCATCTACCATGTGTAAGACACTGAGCTGGATACTTCATGTATGTCACCTTGTCTGGTTTTAATATTTGCTGCATTTCACCATGTATAATGCACACCCATGCTTTTAAGCAATACCCACGTATAATGCACATCCTTACTACCACCCATGTATCATGTGCATTCTTGTCCCCCCCCCCCACCAAATTTGAGCAAAAATGCATGCATTATACATGGCAAAATATGGAAATCAAATGTTTGGGTGAAAAAAGGGCTCTGTAATAAATCTAACCAAAAGTAACTTCACAGGGTGATTTGATCATAAATTTCTAACAGTGTAGTCATGCCTCAGGCCTATAACTTTTATGGTAAAAGTTTATCTTACCTTAGCCTTAAGCAAGCCTTGCCCATTGTTTTGTGCATCTAGGTTAACACACCTTTGAAATGCTTCCTTTTCAGACCCCTTGGAAGCCTAACCATCCTCTAGGGCACATAATTTTGTTACTGTATTTTGCCGTGTATTATGCGCAATTTTGGGAGGGAAATAACGATGCACATTAATATATGGATAGTACTAATTCCGTATCTATGTAAATGTTTTTAATTCTTTTATTTGTGCTTATGCATTTAAAAGTGTAACTCTAGAAACCATAATGATATCCAATGTAAATAATACCCTGGAATATGATAATTAGTTTTGTTTGTAAATACAAATACATAAAAAATTGTATTAAAAAATTATAACAAGTGATTTTTTACCTGAAGGTTAAGGCCAAAATTATGGGTGCACATTATATATGAGAGTGCATTATACATGGTAAAATATGATAATTACCATGTAATCTGGTCTCTGCCTTGCTTTTTACTACCTTCTTGCAATCTTCTTTACATTCCCTCCTTAATAGTAAATGTATAAAAGAAATTGCAGAACTGTCATTTCTGGGGAGCTTTTGAGATCTTGTGTCCTGGTATTGTCAGTTTTTTTCAAATAAACTCACAAAATATCTGTACAGGCTTGAACGTTTCTAACTTGAATTGTTAAGTGAAAGTTTCTCATCTGTTGCATAGACAATTTTGTGGCCAAAATTACTCCTCTATCTCTTCTTTAGCAATTTAATCTTGCTATTAAGTGTTTGGACTTTAGCCATATCAGTGACTTCTGAAGTTAGTCACAACTAGGTAGGCTGATTTTAGTTATGGCAACAGTCATTTCCTACCACGGGCACTTGGGTTCATTTTTATTCTGGCAAAGTACTTGTTATTAGGGAAGCAGCCTCTTGCTGCTGATTTTTCATCTTAATGATTCCCTAGTTATTTCACTTAAAGTACTCCAAACGGATTTGGAATAACTCCCACGTTATTATGGTCATTACTTTCTTAAAACATAACCATGTGAGGGTGACTTCTCTCTGGTTCCTGACGGTGATTTGCTTTTTTTATAAAGCATCAGCTTTACTTTCCTGTTAGACTCTGTTTGCATTGATTCACTGACAAAATTTATAGTTTGTAAATGAATGTAAACAAATGAAGAGGAGATTCTTTCTAGTTAACACATGATAATCATTGCAAGTATATGACAGCAGTCTCTTGTTTTCTACTAAGTCATACCTGTTTTTATTTAGTGTGGCAGGAGCTGTCAAGTGCCCCTTACTAATTCTTTTGAGAAATAGATCTATGAAATTAATTCATGCTCCTTTTAATAGCAGTTAAAATTCATGAGTGGTGAGGAGACTTAGGTAGTGTTTTTCTCTTAAGAGGTTGTTTTATCCAAGGAGACGGGGGAAGAGACATGATCCAGGAGTAGCAGAAGAATTTGCTTGCTCACTCGCTTTCCTTCAGCCTGGTGTGTTGAGTCTGAGTTTCTGATTCCTTGTTTCCTATATTTCTGTGGAAGTTATTTCACATACCTTTAAGCGGCTGATTTTCATGTATCAAGATTAGAAAAAAAGTGCATTTTACTGGGGCATAGTTCATAATCAAACACAAAAAAATGAAAGGACTCCTTTCTTCTTACCAGTCTAATGATGTTTCTGACAATGCTGTGCCATTTATTAGTACAATACCATGTCATATAAGAAAAATATAGATAACAATTTAAAATCAATTCTCTCAGTTATTTTGCCCATTGACTTTGATAGTTAATTGGAATTGGTCTTCTTTGGAGTTCTTTTGAGTTTCTGTACAACTTGAATTTCTGTGTGACCTCTGTGTCCATTTCCATTTCAAAGACTAATTTTTTTTTTCAATTCAGACTGCCTGTGGTTGGTATGTGAACAAAATATTGGGTCTTCATGGGCGAAACAAAATGGAGTGACATTATGATTTTACCTAAATTTTAACTTTTATGCTATAGTAATTTCAGTTTCAATACTTAGAACAATTTATATAAATAATAAAAGGATGTAATTATCTATTTTAGTTTTTTAATTGAGGGGTTGTATTAAACAGAAAATATAAGGGAAATTTCAGACAAATGTATAGCCTAAAACTATTTTACTATTTCTTTAGATAATATTGTATATAATCTAATTCCATTGTTAGTAATACAAAGTGGAATATAAAGGAAAACAGACTTTGAACACTGAAAATAAAAATATCCACTTATGTCATCTATAAGACAATTTATGGTTAATTTTATCTGTCATGATTTTCAAAAGATTTTTAAAAATATTTTTATTTATTTATTTTTAGAGAGTGGAAGGGAGGGATAAAGAGAGGGAGAGAAACATCAAGGTGTGGTTGCCTCTCTCACTCCCCCTACAGGGGACCTGGCCCGCAACCCAGGCGTGTTCCCTGACTGAGAATCGAGCCAGTGACCCTTTGGTTCACAGGCCAACACTTAATCCACTGAGCCACACCTTCCAGGGCTCGAAAGATGTTTTTAAAACTTGTTACAAAACTTGCTGCTACATCTTATTTCTGCATTTAGTTATATAAATAACTATGGTACATACCTCTGGAATTCCCTGATGAGATTTGGATTCTCAATGTGCTTTGAATGATCTTTTAAAAAAATCATTTTCCTCAGCTTTCTGTAAACAGTAAATCAATTCTCATTTTATGTTAAAAAAATAAGGTCTATAGTTACAAATTTATATCAAGTAATAATTCAATAAAGTAACAAAGAATGGAAAACTTTCAGCACCTAGGGATCAAAATTTGTTTCAAACTTAAACATCTTTAGATTTAGGTGTTTTGCAACAGCAGCACTAATGTAATAGTTGGAAATAGACACAGCATCTCAGGTTAATTTTTATTAAAAGTCATTTGTTGTGGTTTGTTTGTGAACTTCAATAATGTAGGCCTACATGGGGATGAAGTCAATGTGACCCATAAATGCCATGGTAAATTTCTTTTGGGGGTGGTGGCTGGGTTGCTTTTTGTTTTCTTTCATGTTTTACATTCCTTCTATTTGTTTTTTAACCCCCCTGTTTTTGGCAGGGCATATTGGTAAGCAGAACAATAAATATAACCAAATGACTTTATTTATTACATTGGGTACTGTGACCTGCTGCATGAGAGAGGTGTAAGATCTCATTTCTACATGGAGAATATAGAATTGACAGAGAATGACATTGACGCTATGTTATTTATTGGGTAAAGCTTCAACTAAGATGCCCTTTGGCCTGTGTTCAATCCCAGGGCCACTGGTCAATGCCTCTCTGTTCTTTGAGTGACTGTTTTGTGGGCCCTTTGAGTTTCAGTCCCTGCTAGACAATGATAACCAGTCACTTATTACACAGGTTTTTTTATGAAGTTCATAGGAAGTAATACAAACTGCAAAGTGGTATATGTAAAGTTCTAATTTACAAGTATCGAAACTGACTAAAGCTAGCAAAGATGGAAGTAGGCAGAACTGAGAAGATTGGGATTCTCTCACACTAGTTAAGGGAGCTGGAATATCCAAGACTGAAGAAGACATGGCCTTCAGAGTAGTCCTGAAGACATTACTTTCTCTCAGAAGGTTGACTATGAATGACTCGTTTATTTATCCATTCCACAAATATTTATCCAGCAGCCTAATCTGTACTGGGTATCATTCTTGCTGCTGGAAATCTATAGTGCTGAGTATGTCTCAAGGTTCCTGTTCTCCCAGGAATTGCAGGGTAAGAGTGGAAGGGGGACAACAGATAAACAAACGAGAGAAAGAGCAGAATACAATAAGCACTAAGCAGGTAATTAGAATAATGCGAGTTAAATATCTTGGAAACCACCTCGGACCAAGTGGTTAAAGAGGAATTATTAGAGAAGGTAATGTTCACCTGGAGATCTAAATGGTGAAAAGGACCCAGGGACAGATAATTTTCCTGATCTTTATCAGGGAAATACATTACAGATCAAGCAGACAGCTAATCCAAGTCCCTGAATCTGGAAGGAGATTAATAAGGTGGAGGAAGGAAGACAGGCATAATGGTCAAAGGGGGGACCTTTTGAAGATGAGATGGTTACGTTATAGTTATGTGGAGCTTTGACATCCAAGTTAAGAGTTTGAACACTTTAAGATTTCTATCAAGGGGTCCTATTTACTTATTCTTGGCCTCATCGTACACAGATGTCATATTTATATTCCTTTTTAGTCATTACACTGTTTACTCTGTAGTCACAGCTTTAAGTGTGCACCATCTCGATACTGGTAACAACAGTTTCCTGTTTCCTCTTACCTTAAACTCTTATAAATCAGTTACTCTTTTGGGATGCCAATTTACTGATATTGAGCTCCTCCGATTTTGTCAATACTTCCTTTATTAGCCTACATTTTGGGTCCTTCATAATTTAGCCTCAGTCAACAGCTCTGGTCTCTCTACCATTATTTTTTACAGACACCCTCTGATGTCATCAAACTGAAAACTGCTCTCTCTAATTGTTCTTTGAACAGTTTGGGAACTTTGTGTGTGTGTGTGAATTTACACATGACATATCTGCCTTCTAAAACATCCTTGTTTCTCCCTTTCTCTTGCCTACGTTCCATTTGTCCTTTAAGACCCAACTTTATGCCCACTTCTACTAAGACGCCTTTGCTAGACATATCACTTCTTGTGTTGTATTGCTTACATTGCTATTCAGCTATTTAGCCTGTCATACTTCAGATAATTTTATATCTCTAATTTTATATGTTTGAAAATACTGTGATGAAACGATGGAAAAACAGTTATCTGAGGGAGATGAAGCATTCATACCGGCTGTCTTGTATTGTTATTTAACTCAGTGTCCAAAGGACTAGAGACATCTGTACTATGAACCGAGCTCCAGGAAGGAAGCAACGCACAGGCTCCGGTCAGACTAGAGTGGAGGTGAATCTGGGTGTGTGAAGGCGGGAGTGAAAGGGGTTTAGGTTTCATTGTTACAGGGAATAGAGAGTGCCCACACCACTCAGAAATGAGAATGATCACTCTGGGTGATGGGACTTCATACAGGTCTGAGGTGGAGGATTTTGAAATGAGGAAGAATGATAAATTATGTTGAATAGATTGGACCCTATGATGGAGAAATTTCCAAATCTAGGTCAAGGGATTTTTTAAAAAATATTAAATAAACTATTAAAATAAAAATAAACATAAAAATAAATAAAGAAGAAAGGGAAAAATTCATTTTGATTCCTGCATCCTTTTGGACCACTCAGAAGAATCTAGTCAACAGAGCAGTGTGATGACAGTGATGATTTTTGAAAGTCATTCTTTTAAGTCTTGGCTCAGCAGATCAAAGGTGGCCCTAACTCAGCATTTGCTGGCCCTCTCCACACTGCTATTATTCAAGCCCCATCTGTTTAAATGGACTCTTAAAGATGTGATGTTCACCATTTTTGGATGATGACCTGTGGGGGGCAAGGCATATTTTTGCTACTTAGAAGAGATTTTTGCTTAGAAGACATTTATTTGTTATGAAAGGTAATCAGGTTTTGGCAGACAAACTCATATTTAAAAGAAAAAGTCTATTCAAGGATTCTGCCTTTGTCAACAGAATTGCTAAATTTTGTTCATTTAAGCTTATTCTTTCTGCTGGGATCGCTAGGGAACTTTCCCTTATTGTAAAGGATGAAGGATGTCCAGATGATGCTCTTCTCCTCCATCTGCCTGTTAAATCCTTAATCTCCTACACCTGGGTGGCTTTAAATCTTTTATTTGCTTTATGTACCAGTGGTTCCAAGTCAGACAAGTTCTTCATCGCATATGCCAAGTAAGTTTCCTTGTGCCATAAAAGGGCATGCTGTGCCCCACGATCTCCTGGAAAATCAAGTGGGTTGCTGTTCACAAATGGACTTGCCAGTTTTAATGCAACCCAGTTAGTAAATGGCATTCGCTCCCTGTACAACCAGGAGTGCCCTATTGTTTAGCAGCAGGAAGCTCCTTGTTCACATTGAGATTTCCTTTTGCGGGATTTCTAGCCCCTGTAAATCGACAGTGTGCTGCTTTTGTGATAGAACAAAAGGCCCTTTTCTGCTTTTCTCATTGCCATTTGCTTCTCAGTTTGGAACCAGTTGAGTTATTTAGTCATGGGCCTGAGTTGTAAGGCACAGAAATGTGAAATACATTTGTTTTGGGGTCTTTGTCAGGGTTCGTTTTGGAAAAGAGTCAAACAAAAAATCCAGGAGGCAAAGTTATCCACTGCTGCTTAGTTATCTCTGTACTGACTTTAATTCACTCAGCTAACTTGTTAAGAGGATATGCTCCTAGTTGAATTTCAACCTTGAACCCTGTTGTATTTCATAGAGAGCTATTGTTGCAGATACAATCCTCAACTCAATCACGTAAACCTTCCAACAAATCATCTCTACACCCCATGAGATTATGTACCAATATATCTATCAGCTATGTTACAGTATAATTGGGAATCAGAAGGAAAGGGACTTTCTCTGTTCTCCAAGTTAAGGCCTATACAGGTATGTATAACTAACTTAGTAAAACATGTTGCTTGTTAGGCCAAGACAGTGTATATATAGCTCAGTAAGCTTGCAAAGGGGAGGGGAGGGGAGGAAAAAGGAAAGAACCTGGGCTGTCTAATGCCTTTGCATTTCTGATGAGCCATCATATAAATGCATGGCAGGTTTATAGAATGAGGGACTGGAACATTTTATTTTATTTTTTAAATCTTATTGCTGCTACTAGAAAGACAGTGGATAAGGGAGATTTCTTAAACCAAACTATAATTTGAGATTATATTGCTTGGAGAGAGTGAACTGGTATTGGTGTGAGAATTGGAAATTTTCCATTAAGATGATATTTATTATCTTTGAAAAGAAAGATAAATTATTTAAAATTATGAATATTTTAATTTGGAGGGAATCATTTGGAACATATGCATTAGAGAGAAATTTGTGCTTTTTATCACCACCAGACTACGAAAAAATACTTTAATTTCTAAACGTTATTGCAGTTCTCTGCTTCAGCAATACAAAGCAGTAAGACCTATAAAAAATTAATGACAACTTCTGATGTAACAGACTTTGGGAGCAGTAACTCTGGAGAGATGCGGGCCTAGCCGTTTTATGGAGCAGGCCTTATATCCCCAGTATTGCTGTTGCTTTGTGTAGCGCCTGAGCCTTGCTTCCAGACCGGGACTGCCGCATCTGCTTCGGGCACTTCCGTTACTGTTTGGAAGGTTCCTAAAGACGAATGACTGATCCTAGACTCTGAATTCCGCCCCCCCACCCCCGCTTTGTGCCTTTCTCCTGGAGGCCCCATTTATGCCTCCCACTCCTGTCCCAAGGGGAACATTGCCCCTCTGAGGAGAGAATTTGTCCTTGGACCAGCTGCCAGGAGAACTGGGGAGAGACAGAGGTGGTGCCTCTAGCATTCCCTTTATAAGACTCTTTTAAAAAGTGCATGAGCACTTAATTGGACTAGACTTTGTAGTAGGGTGTTAAAATAAATGGGAAAGGTGAACTCTTTGAATGAAGAAGCTTTCCTATAGCTGAGTTGTAATTTATAGCTTTCTGACTGTTGAATGAGACATTTAATCTAGGGAATAGCAACCTTATCATTTTTAATGCCCAAGACTATAATTTTATTTATTTAAAAGTGACATTTGATCTCTACAGTTTTTTTCCTCCTGCATTGTTCGTCTTTCTCTCCAGGCTGACCCCCATAGATGCCACATGCCCACTGTCGCAGACCACTCTCTCTGCGAACATGTGAAGGTTTCATCCAGTGGAAGAAAATTTGGCACCTTGCATTTGTGCACACCTGTTTCTTCCAAGGGTGGTTTTTACTTCTCTGGTTTCTCTCAAATTGTTCTCTTACATCTTATAGCTTGGTCGTTACCCTTTTCATGCATGTGACAATTCCTGTCTCAAGATGATAACATGTCTCTAATTTTTTCTAAAACCTTATTCCTCTTGACTTCTGTGTCACTTTGACGTTACTGGACCCACTTTTCCTTCTGGAGATCTAAAAGTCTGTAATGTCCTCAATTTTCTATGACCTGTTTAAAAATCTGTCCTTAATTTTTTTGTTTTTTTTCTTTCTCATTCCTATATATGTAAGCATATGAGCATATAGTTATTTTTCCTTTGTAAATATTCATTTTGTATGAAATAAATAAAATATAACCATAAATTTATATAGTTTTTATATAAATTATGACAAATAGTAAAATATAAAATTTACATAATTTATGTAAAAATGACATTTTACAAATATATGACTGTGTACAAGATACAAAGAAAAACAAAGCAAAAGTACATGTACCCATAATACTACACTGTTCTGTAGTATTCTATTTTGGACTATGCTAAGATTAAATACCCAGTCTTCTGCC
The DNA here is from genome assembly GCA_004027475.1 of Anoura caudifer. Classification (NCBI taxonomy): domain Eukaryota; kingdom Metazoa; phylum Chordata; class Mammalia; order Chiroptera; family Phyllostomidae; genus Anoura; species Anoura caudifer. The sequence goes on from PVKU01000121.1 coordinate 276,591, forward strand.
TATGGATATTTGGGTTATTTCTGGATTTTCTAATTGTTATATTTTAAAATAATGTTGTATATATGTACAAAATCTTGTACACATAGCTTTAAGCATATGTAAATATTTTGACTTGATAACACAAAAATTGTTTGCCAATATAATCAAACAATTGGCATTTCAACCAGCCTTATATAAGCATTTCTATTGTTACATGTTCTCATTAATTGTAATAATATTTATATTGATGGATTTTCAGATTTTTCACATTGATACTTTTAGATTTTTCAGATTTAAAAAAATTACATGGGCATAAAATTATAATCAAAATTTGTCTTTTTTTGACTCTGAATTTCTCTGCTGCTGTGGTTGAGTGTATTTTCAGGTGTTTGTCATTTGTGTTTCTACTTTTTTTAAGTGCCCATTCATGTCTTTAGTTCATTTTCCTTTTGGTTTATCCGTTTCTTACTAATTGGTAGACATTCTTTGTCTCATCGATTAAGCATCGACAGTGCTATGTGTTTGTTTCAGGTCTGGGCTTATTGTTTCACTTCGGTTATAATTCTTTGGACAAAGTTTTCATTATAATGTTGATGATTTTTTTTGTTTTATTCAGAGATTTTTAAAAGTTTTAAGAAACACTTCTTACTCTGTGGTTGTTTTATTCTGTATTTGTTTTAAAAGTTTAATGATTTGCCTTCCAAACTTAGTTATTTAATGACCTTGAAATAGATTTTATATATGGTGTGAAGTAGGGCTTTTTATAATAATCTTCCTTAGGGCTGGACTCATTCATGTGCATTCTCTCTCTGTATGTGTGTGTATTTAACATATATTTGCATTTTATGTACATATATGTATTTTTTCTTTTGTGCTCTGAGTCCTGTTTCCAACTGACTGCTAGAAATTTCCATGTTGATACATTAAACTCACCTTAAAATCACATATGAAATATAACTTACCTTAAACTTACCTTATAAGTAAGGTAAGTTACCTTATAACTTACCTTAAACTCATCTTAAACTCACATATGAAATATAACTTTGCCATTCTTTCCCAACCCTTGGTCTCACATTTAATTAGTTCCTGAATTCTTTACATACTGAATTTGAAATGAATTTTAGAGTTATTCCTACTACTATCCTAATTCATTCCATGTGACCTAAACCTCTGACCTCTGTAATATGTTGAGTAGACATCTAGCATCTGTTTTTCCCACACTGATCATGGGTGCTGGCACCATATTAATATTAATTTTTCTAAAGTAAAATTTTGATTTCTCAAATAAAATACCTATTTTAATTTTTAAATGTTTTCATGCTAGTGTGTAATCCCTAAGATTCTTCATTTCTTTTCTAGCCCCAACTCTGCTTTACTTTATCTTTTACTATAAAATCTCTCTTCTTCTAATTAATTTATTTTAAAATCATCTTGTGCTTCTTGATTTTATTTGTTATTGCTTATTCCACTATACCCATTGTTCTACTTCTTGGCAAATCTAAATAAAACCTTTCCTGTCTATGTTATGACATTCATGATTCACTGAGTTAGAAATTTCCTGAATGTTTTGTTGAACTGAAGGTTCCAATTCTTATATTTTTATATTCTCTGTATCACCTATCATAAAACTCAATGCATACATAGATAACACATACTAGTCAATTGATTTATAGAGGCATATTACTTTTATGAAATGGAATTATATTTGAAAGATTCTGTATTTTTTCTGAGTGATTCAGATTTTTAAAATTTCAACGGAGAATCTTTCCTTCCTAAGTTACATGTAATATTTATGCTAATTGTTGTAAGTTGTTAATTTCTCTTTTCTCTTGAGTTTTTCTCTTTTTGGTATCTCTTTTTTTTTGCTTTCTTAATATGTCTATAGAAATAATATTTCCCCATTCTAATAGACTTATTTTCTTCCCTTTTCAATGTGTAAACAGGCCAAGTAATAGTGAAAAACCTCCATTGACTATTCAAGACAGATAGTGGAGAAAAGAAACTTTAAATTCTCCAAGATACTAATGATGTAGAAGGTGAACCCATTGTTCTTTGGTGATTCATACGAGGTAGAAGAAAAATTAAAGCCAAGGGAAAATCTGGTTTAGGCCTCCCCATAGTCAATTTTATTTCAGTTGTTAATTGGTCTGTACCAGAATGGCGCTGATAAATCAATGAAGCGGTGCCTTTGAGAGGGGCTTTCTGAGAAATCTACTAAAAGGTATATACACCTTTTTTACTTTTAACTTACTTTTGGTCTCCTTTATGGCAATCAAAAAGAGAATACTCAGCAGATAAGTAGAATAAAGAGCTACTTTTATGTTCAGAAACAATTTTATTTCAAAAAAGTTATACAGAAATAACTAAATAGGCAGAGTTGTGCTGTTTAATCCATTTCATAAAATGCTATGTGAGTTAGAACAACTTGTTTATCCTACATTTTGTTTATAAAACATGAATTGCTTGCCTTTCCCCCTCTCAATTGTTGGCCTGTTACTATCCTTCTAGCAGGACTAGGGGAAATACACTGATTTTATGTTTAAATATTTAAATCCCTGGGGATTTAATATTCTTTTTTATTATAATGAACAAACACATTTTGAAAACAAGTTTTTTTTTGTTTTGCCTACATTTCTAACACAGGTAAAGAGAGCCTTTAAACTGACTGACTGATAGAGTTACACATGTTTAGGTTGGAAGCCTTTAATGTTCATTTCATCCAACCCTCGGCTTTGGGAGGGAGGTTCACAGAGGCAACGTGATCTGTGTGTGTCACAAGCACAGAGGTATCTGAGTGGCCAGGATGTCCTTTCTCTTCAACTGTTTTCAAGATAACTTAGCCAGTTTGTGCATTTCACAATCAAATAACTCTTTTTCTCCTTAACCTCAAACAAAAGGGTATTTGTATTTGTATCTATTGCAGTTATTTGCTTTAGATGATATAACAAATCATAGGTAGTTAAATGAAATCTATTTGGTAGCATTTTGCTTTCCTGGTGTTTAATGCTCTCTTTAGCAGTGATATTAATTTGATAACGCTTAATACTTTGAGGATTATTCTAAACATTTTTTTCTCATAAACAAGCATGTTCCTCTTAGTTTTATACTTTGGTATTGCTGGCAAGATTATGTAGCAAGAGCTCTTACATCACCTCTAATTTACCACTGAAGAGCAGAAGGTATTGGCAGTACTTGGTCTTTTTAAGCAAGCCACAGGCAAAATATGAAACACATTTCCTAGTAATTATACTGCTCCGGAGTTGCGCAAGTCTGGGCTGTGATAGGATCTTCCGTGACTGGGCTTTAGTCTGACTACAGTGCTCCTTTTGTTTTCTGACGGTAAATGTCTCTGCTGTTTAAACAGGTATCTAGACTTCAAATAATTATTAAATGAGTGTTGTAATCGAGACAATTGACTCTTGGAACTACAATAATAGTGGAAATCTTGTGCTCTCTAAAGTCTATGTAAAAGTATTCCATGTGCTTTAAGGAGAAACATTCCATTTTATGAAGAGGAATTTGATTGAACAATTTACTTTAATTGAATAAAATTAAGTAATGAATCTTCATGCTATAGCTTTAACTTGAGTTTTCTAGCTTAAGAAAATCAGTTAGAGGAGAGATTAGGTTTACCTCTTAAGGTAGTAGAGAGTCATTTCTATAGAATAACATGAGTGACCATTGAATGATATCTGACCGATGTTGAATCACATCACTACAAAGTCACCCAGGAGTGGCATGGAAGACAATTGATGAGAAGTCTAGTGGGATGAATACACGAATGGATATGATCTTCAAATATTTATTCTCTGACCCACTCTTTGGCCATGCGAATGCCTTCACACATACCCCCCCACCCCCCCACCTCCACCAAGGGTACCTTCCTATAGACCTGCAGAGTCATCTGCTCCTTAAAGGAACACCAGTAATGGTGATCCAGAGTCATAAGTTCCAATGCATCTGAAGGCGTAGTTAGTTCAGTGGACCCAAAAAAGAGGGCTACTTTTGGAAGATCTAGTTGGGAATGCAGAGCTCATATGAAGTACTGGAATTAGCCTGCTGATTCAGGAGACTCATGTATTAGTAGTTTAGGTCACAATTAGAGAATGGAGAGCATGAAATAGGCCACTGATTGTGCAGACTTGAATGAAATCAACTGATTATAGAAATTATTTGGACATGGATGGATAGGGACTGAAGGCTGATTTGGCATGTCAGATTAGAGAAAGAAGGCACAGGTGATGCCCCACTTCCTAATTTTGCAAGTGGTGGAGTGTGATGCTATTTGTTCACATATGGGTTATTTGAGAGAAGGTAGTGTGTCTGTGTTGTGTGTGTGCACTAGGAGTTGTAGGGTTGGATGATGACGACTTTAGTGACCGAGAGCCATCTATGTGGAGTTGACTTCTAGTTTGGATATCTTTAATATCAGGTGAAAGATCTTAACTAAAGAAACAGATTTGGAAGTCATCAGCATAAAGATGCTGAAAGAAGTCAGAGGAAGGTAGTATAACCCCGGGAGAATAAACAGAGTGAGAAGATGGTCTCTTGGACAGTAGCACTTATGGTAATCTGTAGAAGAGTCCAGAAAGCTGAGCTTACAATGGAGACAGAGAGAGTGATACAAAAAATTAAGGGAAAACCATGAAATTGAGCAATAAGAAATTTAAGGGGAGATAATATGTCAGGAACAAAAGGGATAAGAATATGAAATCCTATAGAAATCTCAAAAGAAGATAAAAGAAATGAGGTCTATTAAATTTAGCATAGACAACTTTAGTTTTATCTTCTTTCAAATGCATGTTTTCAGTAAACAAAAAAAATACAGTACTCTCATTCAAATAGTGTGTAATGAAATATCACTTGCCCCCCCCCACCATGCGGCATCCCTTTGTCCAGCGTATCAACACTGCATATATGCTCCGTGCCCATTGGTCATGCAGTAGCTGCCATCTTGGTTATCAGACCCACTGCAGCAGGATCGCAGGGCTTGTGTTAAAGCAGCCATGATTTAACTTAATAATGGCCCAACATGCGAGAGTGATGATGCTGGCAATTCAGACATGACAAGGGGAAGCATAAGATGTTGCCTGTAACAGGTGACTGTTCAATTTTGAGAAAGACAGATACCACATGAATAAAACTCCTATAAATATGTTATTATAAAGTTTCTATTTTATTATTATTAGTTATTACGGTTAATCTCTTACTGCTCCTAATTTATAAATTAAACTTTATCCTGGGTATGCATGTGTATGTATAGGGAAAACACAGTATATACAGGGTTTGGTATTATGCCAAGTGCCAGGCAGCCACTGGGGCTTTGGGAATGTACCCCCTGCAGACAAGCCGGGGCTACTGTAGAGCAAAAGTCAGGCAGATAGTTCTGGGGCAAAGAATGTTCTATATTTTTCTAGGCTTTCTATAAAAATGATGATTTTATTGTTTTATTTCTGTTTGCTCTTTGGTATTATATGTTCTTAGTAGACATTTTTGAATATGTTACAAAATAACCTACCAGTGACAGGCAAGAGGATGAATATAAATTATTTTATTTAGCTTAGATAAATCTAGAACATAAATCATTGAGATAATATCCTTATCCTTAAAAAAGAGTAAAATAATATAGTTTTCTGGCAGTAGAGACAGTGCAGTTTAGATATCAGAGAATATATCAGCAATTATGACTCTCTAACTCTAAGGTAGACTCAAACGATTTGTTTATTAAGACAAAATTATATGAGCTCTATTTATAATGGTTTGATGTGCATTTTGGAATTGTTGTTTCTTCTGAAAAGAAGATAAAAGACTGCTTTTAATGTTTAATAAATTAGTATTTAAAAAGGTACATACTATATGCTTGAAATCATAATGTACTTTTGTATTTAACATTTGTTTTCACTTCTTATGTTTTATCTTTTAGAGCAAGTGACAAAACACAAAATTTACCTACACTTGAATGTCATAAATGCTTTTATTCAATATATTTAAAATATTGGAGAGTGATAAAAATACTATTTTGGTTACTGTACTTAGAGCTAAGCATCAGGGTATCTGAGATAAATTAACATGAAAATTCCTAATTTTAACTGTACTTGAACAACAATAAAAAATGAAAAAATCTGAAAAAGATAGTGTAAGTAAACATTGTTATTTGGAGGAACATTGATTTGTATTAAAAGTGATGCTAAACATTTTAATATTTTTACCGTATGCCTGTATTTTAAAAGTAGTAATGTTTACCTTTTAATAAGGAAAACATGAAAAATATTTGTTGAATAAATGAATTAAAGGGCCTTTTTTTAATGCCAGACGCTGTTCTGGGTACTTAAAAGGTACTGGTGAATAAAAGAGACAAATCGCTACTCTGAAGAAGCTTTTATGTTGGGTGGGATGTCACAGGAGACTAACAATAAACAGCTAACATGCTATATAAGACTAGGAGCTAGTAAGAACTATGGAAAAGAAAATAGAGCAGAATTGTGGAAGGAGGTGTTGAAAGTTGGTGGGCAGGGGCAGGTTGTAATCTTATGTGGAATAGTCTGGGTAGTTTCCACTGAACAGGCTCTTGGGTAAAGATGTGTAGAAAATGAGGGTATACGCAAGTGGTTATCTGCCAGAAGAGCATTTCAGGTGAGGGAAGAGCCCAGGACAAAGGTCTTATGCCTATGTGTCCAGGAGTAAACACTGTGGCTGGAAGGAAGTGAGCTGGGGGTGGAGGTGCAGTGGTGGGGGAAGAAAATGAGGTGTGAGGCTGAGAAAGGTGTTGGATCAAGGTCACTTCAAGCTCGTAGTGCCTTGGGAGGACTTGACTCTAACTCACAGAGCATGGAGATTCACTGAAAGCTTCTGAGAAGAGGAGAGACTTGATTTTGGTGAATTTAATTGTTTCTCATGTTCTTTAGCCTGCATGAGGGGGACTCCCCAACACACAGAATTAATGTATAAAAAACTGTATTTATTCATACATGTTTAAACTTTAGCCACCTTCAAAGTATTCTCCATTCGATGCAGTATCCTATCGAGATGTTTTTTCCACTGCTCAAAAGTTTGTAGTGTTGATTTTGATGCCTTTAATCTGCTGTTTTTTGTTTCACCTCTTCCACACCAGCACAATGTTTCCCTTTGAGGACTTTTTTAATCCAGGGCAACACAGACAAAAGTTCCTTGGGGCAAAATTGGGTGAACCAGGAAGGTGGAGCGCAGGGGTCATGCTGTTTTTGGTCCAAAACTGCTGAGCACGCAGCGAGGTACAGGCAGGTGTGCTCATAAGCACCTACCATGAAATGGGCAAACGCTTTGATTGAAAGAGTCTTCAACAAAAATTCACTGAAGCCGAAGGCAGCCTCTCCCAACAATGTCAGCTGGTACATGGATACAGATGGGTTCCTGAAACACCCACCTAGTGGAGGAAGCCTGTACTACAAGGGGCCCACCCTCCAGAAGATAATTCCTTTTGTTGGGGGTCCACCTTCGTACTGTATAAGGCTGTAATTTCAAACTTTTAAAAAATTAATATTTATAACAGTGTGCTATAAATAATTGCTACAGTGTAGTCTATGGGACATATATGAAATTGTCCTGGGCCTTTATAGGATCCTGAAGTTTAAGTTATATTGGTTCTGCATATGCCTCATTTTCAGAAACCTAAAAGTTTAATTTGGAAAATTAAGATTTAGTTTACATAATCACCTTAATTTATAGATATGGACACTAATTTGTCTAAGATTGTTTAGTTGTATTTGCTAGAGCTAGTAGTAGGATTTGGGTTGAGAATGAGAAGCAAGAACTAACAACTTCTTACTTTGTTTATACAGGGGTTGTTTGTATGGATAAAGACATGCAGAATATAATTTCACAATAGTTTATTAATCCAAAAGACTGTCACTCACAACTGTAAACCCACTTTTTGGCCACCTCTGCATTTGTGCTCAGTGCCCTATTTTTTTTCGTAATCCAAGCCAATTCCCACTTAAATGATATCACTATCTTTTACACATCTCTTTGTCTAGGTGTGAGTATATCACGGCTTTTACTACTAGATCTTTCTTGTTAATTACTATGTAAAAATCAATCTTTTTGTCCTCCTCCAGACCAATTAAAAAAATTCTCAATTTATATGCATCTTGGTAGATATTTATAACCTATTCTTACTCTATGGATTTTCCATATCCTGCAGCAGAGGTCAGCAAATTATGTCCAAATTATGGCCCAGGGCCTGTTTTTTCACATTGTGATTTAATATGGTTTTTGCACTTTGAAATGGTTTGGTAAAAAAAAAGAAAAGAAGACTATTTCATGACATGAAAATTACATGAAAGTCAAATATCACTATCCATAAATAAGGCTTTATCGGCCCATGGCCATGCTCTAATCGGCTTTGCCTGTTGCTTGTGGTGCACTTGTGCTAGAAGGGCAGAGGTGAGTAACTGTGACAAAGAGCGTATGGCCTGCAAAGCCATCAGTATTTTCTATCAAACACTTTAGGAAAGTGTTTGTTGACTTCTGTCCTCAAACGTGCTTCTAAAACTTTTCTGTGCATAGAATGGCCTGGAGGGCTTGTTCAATCCGGTGATCCTAGGCGTCGCTCCCAGAGGTTCAGATGCCATCAGCGCAGGGTGAGGCTCCAGACTGCGTTTGTGCCAGGTGATCTAGATGTGGCCAGGCCTCAGACTGACCACACCCTAGAAGCCTTCCCCTGAAGTGGGCCTTTTCAAACTTATTGTCTGTCTACCTTAGCTTATCTTTCCTGTCTTGTGTTCCCTGATTTTGAAGAAGCGGGTGGAAGTGGTTGTCTCGGAATGAAGCTCAAGCTGCCTTGTTCAATTAGCACAAACTAGTCCACGCATATTGAATCTTAAAAATTAATGCAGGCTATTTCTTATACTCTCAACATATTATTGATTGTATTTTAATATGGAAGTATCCATTCTCCCTTTTCTACTCTGTTTTTCCTACATAAAACCTTTTCTGTGCTCTTGTTTATACTGTGACTTCAGTGCCTTTGCAGAAATGTATTAATAGCTGATAGAAATGACTGAGAGATTGAATAATTATTCACATTAATGATATTTTTACATTTCATTTTTCTAAACCATCTCAATTCTTCTTGGACTTCCATCTTTTTAAACATTAAATACAACTTGGCTATTAAAGTTTTTGTTAAATTATTTTAAATTTGAAGAACAATAGTTCAAAAATATGTATGTGGTGACACACAGTTTATCACAGTATATCTCAAAGTAAACTAATCATGGTTACCTTGTGAAAGAACATCCAATAACAAGTTTCCATATAGTGTAAATAATTTCATAAGCAATTATGTACCTGCTTATATAGGATATTATGTATTTCTCATTTCATACTTTAATTCCACACAAATATACCGTATGTTTTAATGACTCTGGCTTTGTTCCCAAAGGTCTATTATTTCTTTTTGAGTTAATCAGCCCTATGTCATGTATTCATATATGCAAAATCATAATAATTTCTACCTATTATTTAATAAAACTTAATTGAATTTAGGATAGAGCAGAGGCAGAATATATATTATACAAATTTATGTAAATGATACATAGAATGTCTTAAGCCATCATAGTGGATAAGCGAACATTGGGTGTTTATTTAACCAATGTGATGCTTAGGTACATGATAAAATTTTGTTGGTTACTACAGGTATATTTCAGGTTTTTTTCAACACTGTGTCTTGAGGGGAAAGCTGTCTTTTAATCAGTATTGGACACTCTAGAAAGGTTGATTATTAGCCATCAGGGTTAGGAAGAACATAATGCTTAGCTCATGTAGCTTGCTCAGCAAATGTCTATTGATTGTCCCTTTTTAAAATATTTGTTTACATATACCTAAATTGAGTAAAATAAACTAAAAGTGCCAGAATACCATAAATTTAAGGAATGCACATAATTTACTAATGTGTTAAATAGTTTTTTAATTGTCCTTGTGGAAAACATGTAATATGGTAGAGACTTAGAAACATGTAAAAGCTAGAATTAAAAAAAAAAGAAACATCCACACCTACACGCACAAAGGCTCAATCACTGGGATAACCAGACTTCCTCAGGTTCTGTCAGTTGCATTGTCTGCTTGAGTCCATCTGATCACAGTGTGCGGGCAGGGAATTCAGGCTACCTCCTGTTGGGGCACCTCCCCTGGATGTTTTGCACATGAGTTACCCGTGCTAGGCACTCACAAAAAAGATTGCTGAAATGAATTGGATTATGCTTCAGTCAGTGGGGTACCTCTTCTTTTCTTATATTGTTTAATTATTATTGTTATTTAAGTTTAGTATACCCAACAACTTATAACTCAAATAATTTCTGGAAAATATTTAGACCTGATATAGTACAATGGAAAACGACTGAATTTTGCTTTCCCTGAATTTTTATTAGGAACTTCACTTCTGTCATGAGATAGACTGGTAAGCGATGTTTGGTATTTCTGGTACAGCTTCAGAAATCTCAACCAAGTGAAAGAAAGTAAAGGCTTATGAAGGTCTGGAATACAGAATCATTGTTATATTAACAGCTACTTTTACTTACCCTATCTTACATCTTTACTTGCATTATCTACCCTGACTTTCACAACTGGATGAAGTGAAATATTGTGATTAGTTTATAAAGTTATATAAAAGTTACATAAACTTTTTATAAACTAGTTTTTAAAGACTTGGTGAAGTTTATTTAACCAGAGCCACAAGCTAGGAAATACCAGTTGTGTGTTGAACTCTAAAGTGTCTCACTCCACTGGCTGTTGTTTGACAAGCAAGATGTTGTTTCTTTAACAAAGGTTATTGGGATTGCTTCTGAAAGAGAGGCATTCTTGTGGATGTTGGGATAGAAATAGAAAGTATCCACTGCTGTTAACCGAGAGTAGCCTTCTCAAGTAGTCTTATGGCGCATGCAAAGGGGTCAACAAGTAATCACATTAAAATTCAAGTATTATAATAAATATATGGCATTAGCCTAGGGAACAAGGGGAGAATTAGCCACTGCCTGAGATTTGTAAAAGAAGAATCCACAGGGCAGAAGCACTGTCTCCTGAATGTAGTGTCACATTCTGTTTTAGGGAAAAGGGCAAAGTTCATGACAGATAGAGAATATAACACATATAAATCTAGAATTATGAAAGAAATGTTTTGGGAATTCCATTTCTTTGTGTCTGGAGCCTGGGAAAAAATGCAAGACCATGTGACAGAGAAGTCAGTGTTTCAAAAGAGAAAGATATGTTCATACATTTACACATACAAATTTTTAGTTTGGATAAAAATGTAATTAGAATATCAACAGGAATATAACTTAGTAAGTTTAAAAATGTCTGGTAATTATGTAAACCAGTATTTTTCAAAGTCTTTTAAAAAATGCATCTGTACTTTTTTCTCTAAATAAATTACATTAAAATATTCCTGTTTAAAATATACGGCATAATTCCAAGAGAGAAATGTATACATTACAGTCATAGAGGTCAGCAACACAAAAGAACCAAAAACATATTTATCTTTATGAACCAAAAACATATTTATCTTTATTTATCAGCAACACAAAAAAACCAAAAACATATTTATCTTTATGTTATCTTTATATTATCTTTATGTTGCTAATCTTTGTTTTTTGTGAATTATATTATTCAAATTATTCAACAAATATATTTCTAAGATAGTGTGTATCAGTGCATTTCTTACTGTATTTTCTCTGCAAATGTATAAAATATATAGTAATCTTCCTTATGGACATCTGACAGTTCAATTTATTTAATTCAATCTTATTTTACTATTTTATTGGTGGCTGATAATACCTTCTCAAAGAATGCCATATGTTTTTTTCTAACAGTGCTGTATTTTATTTATCATTCATGCTATATTGCCCTGGTATGAACTTCCAAAACCACAGATATCTTTCCAAGTGTTCAAGGGAGTTAGTTAAAGTTCTGGTAAGAGAACTTTATGTTTTATCTACAACAAGAATCACAAATACAAATGCCAACTGGGCCACGCTGGTAGCCTACATGTGTAAACGGGGCCAATTGCAAGAAAATGAAAAATGACAGGACCAAAGAACTAATGAGCATTCTTTTAAACCACCATGGGAGTAAAACAACATATCTGCAAGCTTAATTCAGGTAAGGGACTGCCGACAGGCAGCCCCATCTGGGAAAGGGCCATTGTAACCGGGGAGGCATTAGAAAAATCAGTGTGCTGTAAGAGCTATTAAATGCTGGACAGAGATGGTATTGATGGGAGAACAACATGACCCCCTGGCAAGAATCTGAATTTAAAGTGTGTGGCTCATCCCCTTCCTAGCATTTGTGTCCTTGAGCACATTACTCACTACATTTGTTTTCGATTGCTGCCGCGAATTTAGTGCCTTAAAGCTACCAAGTTTATGATCTTATGGTTCTGAGGTCAGAAGTCTCATACAGTCTCACCGATCTAAAATCAAGGTGTATTCAGGGGTGTGTTCCTTTCCAGAAGCTCGAGGAGGGAATGTTTTCTTGCCTTTTCCTGCCTCAAGAGGCTCTTCATCCTATTCTTTAGCTTATGGACTGTTCCATCTTCAGGATCAGCAATGGCAGGTTGAACCCTTCCCGCATTCTAGCCCTCTCACCTCCTTGGTAATTGTCTCAGTCTTCCACTTTTAAGGACCTTTATGTAATCTTCTCATCTCAAGTTCAGTTTATCATCAATCTTATTTACATCTGCAGCCTTAGTTTCTCTTTGCCATGTAACAACATGCACACCGGTTCCAGGCATTAGCATGTAGATATTTCTTTCGGGGGGTTCATTATTCTGGGTACTACACTTACCTTTTGTTTCTTCATTTGTAAAATGAGACTGTTGTGAAGATTAACAGCAAAATATTAAAATGTATTAAATGCCTTGCATTTACGCCTTGTATATGGCAGGAATTCAGTAAGTGGTATATCTGATGTTATTTCTTGTTTCCTGCGTTGCCTCTCCTGTTATACTCTCAATTTCTTTCTTATTGTGCCTGATATTTCCAAAATCAACCATGAAAGGTATTCTCTGGTAGACAGCTGTCAGAGGAGAGGAGAAAGTGGGAAATTGGATGAAAAGAGGTGAAGGAATTAGTCAAAGAACATACACACATAAGCCACAGACACAGACAGCAGTGTGGTGGTGGCCAGAGGGAAGCAGGGCAGGGTCTGGGTGGAGGGGGGTAAAGGGGTGGGGGCATGAGGACATCTGTATCAGTGTCAACAATAAAAATAAAGAAAAAGAAGTTTCAGATGTATAGTTTTTATACTAATACATACAGAGGGGCTTAAATAAGTTAGAAATATTTTAAAGTTCAAAAAATTAAATTGCACATATGGAGAATCCTTTAAAAATCATCTTCTTACTCTCCGTGCTTCATCCTAACGCTCCTGGTCCACTACACTGTGTACCAGGGTTCTTTTTCATGAGCAGCCATCAGAATACCCGGAGGGTTTGGGAAACTGACATTGCTGAGCCTGATCCCCAGAGTTCCTGACCCAACAATTTGCATTTTTCACTAGGTCCCAGGAGACATGAATATCGTTGGTCTAAAATTACGTATAAAGAAATCAGTGCTCTAGAAATAACCATAAAAAATGGGGTTAATTTTGCTTTCTTCCCATGGGCAGTTAAGTGTATCTGTGCTTTTGTTTTTATTTTGTTTTGGCTTCTATTTCCCCAAATACTGAAAATATCTGGGTGAAAAGTGCTAAGTTTTAATGGAAATGCATTAGCATTTTTTCTTTATCACAGAATGCAGATCTGAGCTAATTATTAACCACAGAGTAGATATCAAAAATCTGTGCCTTTCCACCCAAGGAAAAGTATCTGATCAAGATTCATATTGATATTTTGTTTCTTTTCCCCATCTTTTTTCACTCAGTTTAGCAGGCTCCTTCTCACTTGTGAAAATAATAAAATTGAATTGTTCTCCATCTGATTGTGTTACTGCTTCACAAATCAAGTGTCTTATAATAATACTGTCTGGAGTTACTAAACATAATGCTATTATTTTGCAACATGACACTTATGCATGAAAAATAAACTGTTAAATTAATAATGTTGTTTGACACATCCTTGAAATTGTCCTTGAGTTATGGTACTATAAAATATCTAACAATTTGTGGCACGTTTAAAGTCAAATTTCCTTTGATATAGAATCCTGCAGTAAATTTCCAAAACCCATTTCATCTCCATAAGGTATGCCAAGGTGGCCCAGGTCAAATTTTCTGTATTTATCTCCTTGGTAAGAGACTGATACTTTAAAGGGAGGAAAAAGACCTCAGAGAATTCTCATTAAAACCTTCAAGTAAGTTGTTAAAAAGTATAGCCCTACAGAAGCAACTGTCTTTAAAAAAAAAAAAAAAAAAGCATGATTTTTAAAGAAGTTCAGTGTCATTGCATAGAGATTAAGTGCATTGTTGAAGTAGTTTGAACTCTTGTGTAATTTAAATTATTTAAGCTGGATAGTTTATCACAACCTTTTGAACTCAGAAGGGACATGGATTTTATAAATTTGATTTTTAACTTACTTTTTTGAAAGAGTATTGCTTAAAATGGACAATTAATTAACGTCTTCATTTGTCACCAAAGAACTCGAAAATGAGAGCAGCTGATGAGTACACAGTAAACCGGAAACTTTCAGTGTTTTGGAAGCCAGTGTAGTCAAGCATTGAGAAGCATGCTGTCACAGAACCAGACAGCTGAAGAATGGCCTGTGCATGTAATAATTAGATAGTCTACTTCGAGGAGAAAGGCCCTAGTGGAGTTTTGGGTGAAGATGCCAAAACCAGTAGGTTGTTAAGTTAGGTGGATGTTATACATTCAGGAAATAAATAGATAGTAGAAAGTTGGGTGAAAAGAGTATGTTTGGACAGTAGCCACAGGATAACCATGACCAAATGCAGGCTTTTAAAAATGAAAGGAGCTACTTGATCATATTTATCAAAAGGCTAGTGGGAAGGAGCAAATGGAAAGGAAATGTTGAAGGTACAGAAGAAACGGATGATGGAATGAGATCCAGGAAAACAAGTAGTCAAAGCCATCAAGTTGGCCATGAAAAGGCGAGGTCAGCTCATCTTCCCAGAATGATGGGAAGGAGTAACAATAGTGAAGAAACGTAGAAATGTATGGCTTTTTGCAGAGGGTCTTTTCAAAACAGAATATGCATGGGTGAAACTCTGTAACAGGAAGGATAAAGAACCACTGGAAAGCAGAGGGACAAATAATTCTCAGAATTCACTCTGAGCTGGAACTAATTTGCATTCCCATCAACCAGGATGGAGAGCGTTCCAACTACATAGAGCATTGAGTGGAGTCCTCAGAATGATATTGCCCTATTAAAAAGAGTAAATTGGCCTTATTTTAAAGGCTACTCTTGGGCCCACCAGAACACAGCTTAAAAACAGCCCTTCAGATGATCATGTTATATTGATTCACAAATAATAGTGCCCCTAAAAGAGCTCAATACTCTATAAAAGGACACAACAAAATCCATCATGAACCAATGTAAAATCCGTAATGTTTAACATCCAATAAAAAATTACCTTGCATGTCAAAAGAAGCAGGAAAACAGGAACTATAACTGGTAGTTGAAAGCAATAATCAATGGAAACATTACTGGGAAAGAAAGAGATGATGAGATTTGCAAAGAAAGATGTTTAACAGCTATTATATGCATATGTGCCATCTGTTCAAGACCCAGAAGAAAATATGAACATGATAAAAAAAAGGGAGATACAGAAATGAAACAAATGGAAGTTCTAGGGTTATTCCTACTAACAAAAATGAAACAGAGGCCCTGCCTGACCTGATAGCTCAGGTGGTTATAGAGTGCCCTTATCCCCCAAGATTGTGAGTTTGATCCCCAGCCAGGGCACATAGAGGAATCAACCAATGATCAATCTCTCTCTTCTTTCCTCTCTCTAAAAATCAATCAATTAAAAAAAAAGTTAAAGAAAAAGAAACAAAAAATGTGAAGAAAAAGAGTCTCAGTGAGCTGTGAATAGTCAGTATCAACAAGTCTAACACGTGAAATCGAAGATCCACAAGACAAGGAGAGAAAGCAAATATTTGGAGAATAGTGGCTAAATATTTCTCAAATATGATGAAAATTATAAACCCACAGATCCAAGAGCACAATTAATTCAAGCGGATTGAATGTAAATTAAACCGCACCAAGGTACATCATAATAAAGTGGCTGAATACTAGTAAGAAAGAGAAACTTGAAGAAGCAGTCAGAGGAAAAAGGTACAACTCTTGATTTCTGCGGCGGTGGGGGAAGGTGTGCACAACAGAGGCTGGGTTGGAGCCCAGCCTTCACCCTGCCGTGGGTTGAGAGCCAGCAGCATTCAAAAGGTGGGCGATTCTGGGTTCCACAAAGAGGGAAATTTAACAATAGCAGGATCCTCTATGGGTAGAACAGGTGCTGTGTTTGTTGCTGTTTTGTTTTGTTAGTTTGCTTGGAGGGTGGTGGGAGTCACTGATATTGAGTAGAAAAAACAGTGAAAACTAAGAGGAACCTCCTGGTGCTTGAAGATTACTAGGATTGTAATGAATAGGCTCAATGTTATTCATTTTGGTTTATGACATTTTCATGCTAGAACTGGCTTAGATTCTCAGACAGTGACAAATATGCCTTCAGGACAGTGATGTGGTTTGCTACAGCATTTGTGAAGGCATGGCAACAATGACATTTGAGGTGTTCTTATAAAATTTTGGTAGAGAGAAGAGAACTATATTCATGGTATTGAGTATGAATAGAAAGTATTGGTATGTAAACTCACAATAAGGTAGTACATTTATTTGTCTTATCCATCTGTATCTCATTGAATAGCACAATACCTGGCCCATAACTTAGGACCTAGAAAGATATTATTTAATGTACTTCCCATGCTCTTTTTTATAGGTGGCAATTCTTTAATACAAGAAATAAATTGTGATTAAGAAAAATCTAAAACAAACCTCACATACCTATCAGCCAAGCACAATGACAATAGCCTGAAGTTCTGTTAAATCATTGTATGGTTGAGATTTACGAGAATACTGTTTGCATTCTGCTTTCCTTAACTTGAAAGGGAAGATGATGCTTCTGACCTACTTTATATGTGTTATGAACAATAATTATAAAACATCATGTACTTTATAAAATGTTCTCTGAATGCTTCTTTCTATAAATATGCAGATTTTAGAAAGTAGGCCATTGTGTCTTTGTCCTTCCAAACTCTAGTTAAATTGAGAATAACCTTTAGAAGTTTTGTTGAAAAGTCGAAGCATTCATTGTTACATCTGACTATTCATTGAACGAAGAATTTAAGCAGGGCCCCCATGAGGCCCAGAATAGTGGAAAGCAAAGTTTTCATCTTTTCAGAACAAACACACATGGGTCAGTATTTGCAGTCCAATCAGTATATGAAAAGTGTCATGTTATTTGTGCACAATATTTGCTCTGACTGTGAAGGGGAGGGAGGTGGAGTGTGGTTGTGGGCATCTAATCACCATAATGTGGAAAAGATTTTGAGGATGAGGAGGCATTTGAATTGTTAGGATTTACCCCTAGGAACAGGGACTAGCATTTGAAAAAGTGTTTTGGGAGTTGACAAGTAGGCATTTTCAGTGAACTGCAGAAATCCAAACTAAATAGAATTTAAGATTAGTTTTGGAACAGAAAGCAAGACCTTAACGGGCTGAACGGGACCAGATTGTGAAGAGCTGTGAGTGCCAGGCTAACAATTCTGAGCAGTACAATAGAGAACCCTACTGCAGGTTTACCTGTAAGGAATAGCTTCAGAGTCTTGCTTTAGGGGAATGTAATTTCTTGGCACATGGAGGCCACAGGTGACTCAGGGAGTCAGGTAGACTTATTTGCGGACTGTTGTAGTAGTCTAGGTATAATGTGCTAATGGCCTATAAGAGTGAAATACAGTGTGTGAGAAAAGTGCAGAGTGGATACCAGAGCTATTGTTAGGAATTGCTTATACTGTACAACAAAGCGAGTAATCTTTAAAGTTGCTGCTTTGCTGTTTTCTTCAACAGCAGTTTAATTATTTCCATAACTGTGTAGTATATTCCCCTAATAAATGCTATTGATTTTAATTTTAGTATAAATACACTATATTTAGTCTATATTCCTGTATGTGAAAATGATCATTTAGGACTGATTAATTTATGAAATAGAACATTGACAATTATTTAACCTACCAGGAAAGGTTTATGAATTTACAATGATATAGTAATGATTTTTATATCAAACTACAAGCTTTTTAAAATGGGCTGCACTCCCCCCCCCCACCCCACACCCCTGTCACCAGCACAAAAGCAATATTGCTGACAGGACAGGGAAGGACTATCTTCGATGGGTTAGGTAGCTGAAATGCTTCTTTACTTCTCGGTTCATACATATTTCTGACTCTGTTTATTGACTAGACTGGGCTCTCCAACAGCATTTTTCCCTTCTGGCTCCCATCGCCCTTGTCATTTTCTAAGTTGGTAGGCATGCTACTGGAGAAAATCGTCTATGGTAGATATTTGCAGGTTCGGGGCTCTGTAGCCTGGGCATGTAGGGAGGGAGCCTAGAATGCAAGTCAAAGGCAAGCTGGTTTCCTGCCTTACCTGCCTTCCAGGAGGAGTCTGGCGAGTCTGTGAAGGAAAGTCGGCCCTGTTTTAACCCCTTGTGGTGGGCTGGTTTGTTGAGTACCTGGGTAGGAAGAAGCAGCTTTTGTTATATTCACAGGACTACTATACTCATATTTCTTGTATTTAGTATCTCCTGTAATTGCTTTCAGCAGTTACATCATTTATTTTTATGTCAATTGCCATTTTTGAAAACTCTCATTGCTATATTATTGCCTCTTTTCCCCTTTCTGGTATAATAAACACATGATGTTTGTAAGATATTTTTGGAATAGAACCCGTAGTACTTTTTACAGGTATCTACTAATTAATCTTTACAGAATCCCTATGAGGCAGACAGATAGGGCTGAAGAGGGTATTCAGCACACAATTTGCTGTCGCTCTGTTATGATAGAGGATTATTAGTACGTTAAAATTTCCTATACTGAGAACATAAATTTGTAGAGGTTGATGTAAACTGAATCCCTTGGTGAAAATATGAACATGCCTATAGCATAAAATTGCAATTGTAAAACATGCTCTATCAACTTGTGCTGTTCAAAGAATTCTTCTAGGTCCACACACTAACCTTGTTAGATAGGTTATTTTCCTTTGTCTTGCCTGTTTGGGAGTCATGAGAGGTCAGTGAGCTACTGAACTAGGATTCCAGCACATGACAAACCCAGACTTTTGATAGCATTGTTTAAAAATTACAGCAAGCTCTTCTGGCATGTGTGTGACTCATAGTGCATGTATATAATACCTTAATTGACTTGCATCATTAGAACTTTATGTTGATATACTGATAATATTTATTAAAACCCAGGCAAGTGTTTAAACTTTTGCAGTTTGATGTTGTTCTTTGGGATTGGGACTATCCTGTTTTCAAAACAAACAAAATATTCTGAAGACTTGTCCCCTTAAGGGCAGGCACTCTGCTGTTTAAGGGAAAGCAAGGTATAGTCCTAAGGTGCATTAGTGTTTCCCGCTCCAAGTCGTATGGACGCACTGGGAAAATAGCAAATGAGTGACAGGTAGAAGGGGAAGGCTGGAGAGGAAGGTCTTTCTTTTCTCTATGCTCAATATTTGCAGTTTTGCCTTACTTCCTATTCCTCCTATTTCTTGTGGCTATTGAATAAGTAGGAAAGTACTGTTCTTAGGTCCTGATTCCATGTAAACACTCAAAGGTAGCAGATTAATTCTGATAGGGATTGTTGGGTGTACCAGAAAAGCTCTGGCATTGTAAGCATATTGAGTTTGTATATAAGTTATGGCTGCTGCTCTGTACCCCTCTCTCTCTTATTGGGATTACAATAGTGAGGGATGCCTGGTGGGTTTGGAATTGGTGAGATGATAATTGCATTTTAATTTGTAGTCACATGCGCTCCAGGATAACAGGAGCTATTCTGTTATCACTGACGTAATTTGTTCCTTCTTGGGAAGGACTTCAATAATATATACGTCCCTGATTCTGGATCACTCAAGTGCCAGGCATCAGGGAGTTTCTGGAAGATTTTAAGTGGGAGAGTAGGGTGATAAAAGTGACATTAAGGGAAAAGTAATTTATCATCATTTTAGCCTCAGAGGGCCTTTCTTTTGGTCTCCTAAACTTACTTTAACTTGCATTCGGAGGAAATATTTGGGGGGAGATGTCATATTTCTTATTAAATATGCCTAAGATTATTTTTGAATAGACAAAAGACTACGGGTTGTTTTCTTTGTCATTAGACCCTAAAGCTTAGTCCTGTGCCTTGTTTGGAGAAGTCCCTTGGGGCATGCCCTGTCCTCCCCTCAGCCCCCTCAACTGGAGCCCCCTCTGGCTTTGGATGGTTCCTGACCAGCTCAGCAGGGTTCATCAGGGTAGACCATGTTGGTGGGGTCAGCGTGGTGTCCAGCTTTTTTCTGTATTGAAGTGGAGAGACAGCTGCTGCTCTGTGCTGTAATATGACCAAATGTTTTCAAATATGAATTTCTTTTACCTCCTCTAATCCTCTCAAAAGGTCACAGCATGAACTCACTTTTACCTAGGCTTTTCCCCAAAAGTTTGATTTGCTTAAGTAGCAAAGTATTTTTTAAAAAGAATTAATTCAAGTAATTTTCTACAAAAGGTATGGGAAATAGGTTTTACAATGATTCAATTTCCAACCATAGTGCATAACTATAATTACTATATTAGCATTTTCTGATTTTCCTAAGTTTGTGTTCATATAGTTATAATCATAGTGTAAGTACACTATTATATCCTGCTTAAAAATTTAAATGTCTGAATATAAAATAGTCATACCTCTTCATTTTGACATTACTTTCGTGATTGTAGTTTTCAGAGTGGAAAACATGCTTGAGAAAATGTTACCATTGACTTGGTTATCCAGTTGATCCCATAATTTTCCTCTTTGAGTTTTACATACAAATTTTGTATTTTCTCATATTATTTCCTGAGACTTTAATCCTCCAAGGATAGCATTTGAACTCAGAAAGGATGGCTCATGAGCTGTATTGTGAAGTTGCTTGCTAAAAGTATTGTGCCACCACAAGTAATTTTTTAAACTTCTGTTTTATTAGGTACTATTATTTTCTCCTGTGATGAAATTTCCTGACAGAGTATTCACAAACAGGAGGCCAGTAACAGTTTTATGGCCACTAAAGTCCTACAGAAACAGCACTTAAATTGTTTTCACTGACATTGAGAAGCTACAGTGTACTCATCATGGTGCTGAGTGCCAGGCCCCCAGGGATCCATCTGAGCCCTGTCCCTGTGTCCCTAACCCTGTAAGCCCAGAGGAGACTGACTTAAAAGAAGGAGATGAAGTTGATTTAAAAGAAAAACAAAACTTGATATTTTTCATAGGGACATAATTTAAATGGCTTTACCTTTTATTTATCCATATATTTTTCTTTACCCACCAACTAAAATTTGGGAGGAAAACAGTAACAACGATTATTTTTAACTCTATTTGTCACAATTGTGAGACCTGGCCGGCTGGCCCATTTGGCCGGAGTGTCCTCCCATGCACCAAACAGGTGGGCTCCATTCCAGGTCCGGGACATGCCTACGTTGCAGGTTCCATCTGGTTGAGGCATGTACATGAGGCAACTGATTGATGTTTCTTTCTCACTTTCTCTCTTAAAAATAAATCAATAAATATATTCTTGGGTGAGGATTAAAAACAAATTACAGTAAATATTTTAGTAGTCACTGGGATGCTTTTCTGCATTTGTTTTTATGCATATACCTAACTATCTGAAATGTTTAAAAATAAACTTTGTGAATAATTTCTTCAATGTTTTCCCCTTTAAAAAAATGGGATGGGTGGGCGGGTACAAATAGCTCTTTGGCTTACCACTAGAGTACTTATCTACTTGGCTTCTAAGTGCATTGATTTCTATGGAAATGGCTGTTGCTGTAACAGATTCACCTGACAAGCAATTCTGTAGTCTGCTAAGGAAAACCACTCATTGAGAAATGAGTCCATTTACTTTGTGTTTTTAATTAAAGGTGTCTAATGCTGGAGCACTCGTTGCTTTCCCATTTTCCAAAACTTCAAAAATCAATTCTCTTTAAGTTTTCTTAATCTAGGGTCTGATATCTATTAATTTTTGTCGTTGTTGTTGTTAATTAGAATTAGGATGTAACAAATTCAAAGAACAGACCTAAGCACTAAGTTTTCCAGGCATCTTTAAAAGAAAAGCTGCGCTTGGTTGAAATCTGGGAGAATTGTTATGATTTCGAGTTCTAAATTCTCTTACGTTCAATTTATAATGGCTCATAGTGTAAGTACTTCTGGTCTAAATAAGTGCTTAAGTCATATCTCAGGGTGGTTAATGGCTGCATAGGAGAGGTATTAATCTACATCCTTCCTTGGCCATTCTTCATCAGTATTAAGTGTCCAATCTTTGTTCTGTGTGACTGGGATTGGAGTATTAGGAGAGCTGTGACCTGAGACATCAGGAGGATTGTATTTGAACCAAGGATTGTACTTTGTCCCTCATACCTTTGTTGTTGTTGTTGTTGTTGTTGTTAGTTAGTTAGTTAGTTAGTTAGTTAGATATATTTCACTAACCTGTTAAGAATTTTTTTATCCTAATTTTCTCAACCAGGGCATTAAGTATTCTTAACAGTTTTTTTGTTTGCTGTGTATTAGCTACTTGTGTTCTCTTTCCTGTGTTTTCATACTAAAGATGAATAGACTAAGGCTGCAGGTCAAGCCCTGTGGTCTTACGCAGAACAGCTTCTTCCTGGTTCATAGCAATGCCTTGGTCAGTTCTTTTTTCAGTACAGAGGTTAGACCAGTCAGAAAGTGACGTAACTATGTTATTACCCATGTCTCTGTCCTGCGTCTTGCCCCAGTAGAAGAGTGTGAGAGATTTTGCTGAATGGCTTTATTGATTCTATGGACAAATTAAGAATTGCATCTTTTCCTTTATCTATTAATCTGGTATTTCTAGCTTTTCTTGGACAATACCCAGAAAATATTCATTTAAACTTCTAATACAGTTTCACTAGGAACTTGGAAACTTTGCTTTATACAATTTTTTAAACAAAATGTATTCATTTAAAAAAAATAATGGAATTGTATTTGTTTCCATGTTCACATATCATGTGTGCTTTTATTCTCCATATTAGCAAATTGCACTTGGAATCATTCAGTCATTCATTCAACATACATTTTTAAGTACTGGAAAGGGATCAGGTACTCGTGTAGGTTTTCTCCATACTTAGGATATAATTTGTTTGGACTAGGAGACTGGAATTAATTCAAGATAGCTATTCATTTCAGCTTAAGTGATTGGCTGAGGTCATTTCATAAATCATGCTATAATGTTATTGTAACCACACAAAACTGATGTCTGTCCTTTCCCTAACCTTTACTATTTTTGTCAGGAGTCTTTTATGAGCTAGGCTGCCAAAGCTCAACACAGACTGGCCACCCCAGTTATTGATCTCATTTCAAAGTCTGTCTCTATGTAACTATCCAGTCAGGGTCAGCAGAAATACTGTTTGGAGAGAGCAGGTCACATATTTCATTAGGGTAATATATGATTGCATTCTGACCTCTCTTCTCTTTAAATTGATTCTCAGTGTTTTGCATGCCTACTCACTAATAGGGGACAAAAGATAACCATTTTCTTATAGACAGTTTCATAGTTCTGTTATCTTAATCTAAAAGGGGCGTAAAAAGATAACTGCTCCTACAAAATGTGTTATTTTATTTTGTCAGTGTACTGTGACTGACTTTTATTTATAATACCCAGCCAAATTACTTTGGTTTGTACCTCACAGGTAGTATTTCTTAAACTTAGCTCCTGGTTAAACTTTCACTGTGTGTTTTATTGAATGCTTTTTTAAAAATAATCAAACCAACCAGAGAGCTGTTTTCACACTAGTGAAAACTTTTTTTCACATTCACATTGTTGTGCCAGGCTGTAAAGAGTCCACTTGCTAGGCAGCAGGTCATGTAATATGTTGCAGTTAGAGAAGTTTTAGAAAATCCTTTCTAAGGAAGTGTATGTTCTGTGATACTACATTCAGCAAAGGATGAACACCATTTGGACATGCTCAAGTCTTTTTAAGGGTAGATTTCCTAATTCTCACAAGAGTATATGAACTCTATATACATAATTTCTTAGAATTTAGAGTTTTTTGAAATGTATGCATTTAAATGGCTTCATTGAAGACTGTTATGCCCTAGACCAGCAGTCCCCAACCTTTTTAGATCCAGAGCCCAGTTTTTGCACGGACCTGGTGGGAGGTGCCGGGCAGGAGATGGAGCTCAGGCTAGCTTCACTTGCTCACATCTGCTCACCTCCTGTTGTTGGGAGCCAGGGGGTTGATGGAGGGGCAGAAACCAGAGGCTGGGCTCAGGCAAGCTTCTCTGGAGGTCTGATTCCTAGCAGGCCAGGGACCACCATCAGTCTGCAGCCCAGTGGTTGGGGACCCTTGTCACAGACCTTTTCAGGCATCCATAGTTTAGAGAAACAATAATTTGGGAGGATTGCTTTTGAAAGATATGCAATGCTTTCTTTCTCTAGGCTTCCCATGTTATCTAAAATCGATTCCCAAATCAAACTGTATCTGTGGACACTGGCACATGGAAACACATCAGTTTGCCTCTCAGTGGAATTGTTTTACTGATCAAATTACTCCAGGAGCTGTGTGCTGTGTTTATTGCTAGAAAGCTTAGAGCCAATTTATGGCTCCCTAATATGAAGCATATAAATGTTTATGGTAAACTTATTTGAGCTTTATTTCTGACTGTAACTGATGTCTTCATTCTCATTTTTCCCTTCTTTTCCTCTGATTTTACGCTTATGGAATTTTCTTGTGGTTAATGTATCCTTTCAGCTGACACTAGTCTTTCCTAGAAAAGAGGCAGAATCTAAATAAACAAATACAAAACATCTGTAAGCAAAAAATAATAATTAGGAAAGAAATAAATTTGTTTTCCTTTTGAACTTTTTTTTAACTTCTGTTCTGTGGTTACAGATAATATTGTTGCTATCTTAAGATGTCCTAGAAAACAGCATTAGTTGACATAAAGAAATTTGTGTTTAAATTACTTAGAGATATCATAACACTGTACATATGTTGCCTTGAGCAGAATGTTATGCTCCTATTTATTCATTGATTTAATATATGGACATTTATAATTAAAGAGATACTGTCTTATATTAACAAATTATTTTAATATCTAAATATTTAATATTTAACCTTTAATTAAATATGTAATATTCTCTAATGTGCATATTTAAACATTTTACAAAGGTTTGCATGTCCCATCACACTGATTAATTCTACATAGTAAGCATTATTTCTATATAAAACCCCCATTTTAAAGGCTTGATTGGGTTTTTACTTGCATATATATGAGAGGGAATCCAAAAAACCCAGAATTTATTTTTAAAAAATTGTGTGTTTATTTTTACATCTTTAAACTTCATTCACCTTTAAAGTACTCTCCACTTGATGTAATACAGCTATCGAGACTTTTTTCACTGCTCAAAGCAGTTTTTTGAACTTGTTGATGTTCATGCCTGTCAGGGCTTCTGCCACTTTTTGTTTCACTTCTTCCACATCAGCAAAACTTTTCCCTTTGAGGAGTTTTTTCATTGGGGAAACAAAAAAAAGTTGTCTCGGGCAGGGGCAAGGTCAGGTGAGTAGGGCGGATGAGGCACAGGGATCAAGCCTTTTTTTGGTCAAAACCTGCTGAACACTCAGCAGAGTGTGGGTAGGTGCTCTCTCCTAAATGACCCATCATGAAACGGGCAAACGTGTTGGAAGAGTCTTCAACAAAAATCCACCACAGCCAACACAGCCTCTCACAACAACGCCAGCTGGTGCACTGATACAGATGGGTTCTTAGAACACTCACCTAGTGGGGGAAACTGGTACCAAAAGGGGCCTGCCCTCCAGAGGATAACTCTGGGTTTTTTGGGCTCCCCTTGTGTATGTGTGAGTGTGTGCACATATGTATGTATGTACGTATATATGTACATCTCATGTGGCAAGGGAAGTAAGCTACCTAACTTTGAAAGAACACGAAGTTACTTATAATTCATCCATTGTAACAAGATATCTTTTAGCCTCCTCAAATGCTGATATTAAAAGGGACTTTAGAAAATGATTTGTACAGCCTTCTCATTGTAGGGGTGAAAACCAGTGGGGTCCTGAATTTGTCACTTAGGTGGTCTTACACAATTCGTTACTGACAGTGGGGCTTCAAGTCATATCTCTTGGTAACCAGTACAGTTCTGTTTGTATTATGTCATGTTCCCTACTGTCATACTCCATTCTAATTCCAGAGCACTCAGATAAATGTTAAATCTCCATGCAAAGTGTACTTATTGGGACGGTGCTGATCCCGTGCAAAACCCGAGATGGAATTGAGAAGTCTAATCCTTATTCCTAATGATTGTTATCAGGGTCTTCAACTCCTGGTTTGGTATTTTTCTCTTTTCAGTCCCTCATTATTGTGACCACTCATAAAATTCAGTTGCACTACTCTCACTTATTAATTGATTATCTTTTTTCTCTCTATAGCCAGATACACCCTGAACAGGGTTGTATATAGGTCTTCAAACACTTTATTTATGCATCCCAGGAAACATTATGGAGTTTGCCTCTTGGTTATAATTAAACAAATAAAAGCCACAAACAAAAAAGTATAGCATTAGCCATCTCTAAGGGGCTCCGAACACTCAGCTTCACCTTAAAAAAAGTAAACGAACGCATACAGAAATGATATTGCAGCACTTCAGGAAAAACAGGAGCACCTGCTTTGAGAACGTTTGAGTTTGGTCAAGTTTGTTAACATGTGTGAAGCTTAGTGTCTTCATCCGTGAAATAGAGATAATACCTACATCATAAGTGTGTCATGGGTAGAATAAAGCATCGTCATATGTTGCACGGTGGTCTTGAAGCACAAGATAATATTCTTAGTAACTTCATGGTAGTTCCATGCGCTGCAGTCAAACAGTTTTACCTATTCTTCACTTTGGAAAAAGGAACGTTAATGTGGCTTATGGTGTAATTGAATTGATAGTATTGCAAGGTGCTTTCATACATGATGCTGTTGAATAATTTTAGTTGTCAGACCTCACCAGCAATAAAAAGGTCATGTTCACTCACATTGTGCTATTGGTTAGCCTTAACCAAAAATTTGCTCTTTGACTTTTTTCTGTGACAATCTAAAACAGTACAGTCATTCATTTTACCTAAATCAGGCTCTTTCAGTTCATACTGTTCTGTGAACTGGTCTATGAAGTCAATCATGAGGAAACCTGCTTGCAACTTTTAAGAGATATTTCTGAATCATTTATCTGGACCCAAAATAAAAATGCTTTCAAGTCTATTTCTGTGGTGACCAATGGAGCAACTGGGCTTTTCGTTTTCATTGGAATGTGAGCACCATGGATGGCCATCCATCCAGAGGCACGTGGGACAGTGACGCTGCACCGAGTTTACTTAGAAGAACTGTAAATTCCAGGAAGCAGTTTATCATGAGGAGGATGGAAACTTTTAAAATGCTGTAAAAAGTATATTCAGATTATGTTTTTAATATTTACTAAGTTGTCTTTATATGCCCATTGTAATAATTTACTTAGCCAAACACTGGATTATAGTTGTAATTTTTTGAGTTTCAGAGAATGTCAGCTTTTTTAAGAACTAGCAAATGTGATACGGATTTTGAAAGACAAAGTTTGAGCAGGGAAATGAACCCTCTGTCCTACATCATAGAAATTCAGTTCCTCCAGTAAATTAAAAACAGTAACAAAAAAATAGTATTTTAGTGCTATAATTTGTAATCTTGTTTATTTGAAATAGGAGTCATTAATTAGACTTGCTATTCTATTGGAAAATTTTTAATTAGAATTATATGATAAAAGTGCAATTTAAACAGTTTGAAGAGAGGAGTCTTGAACACTGCATAATGGAACATTTATTTTTCAGTATTGTTAGTATAGTAGTTTCTGTGGGTTTCACTCTTACTATAATAAATTCAGTGAACTGTGTTCACTAATAATGAAAAGGAAACCCTGGCTTTGTATTTGGAGAACAGAGCGGGGTATACATTTATAATAATAGTTTTATTTTATTCACTGATCAACTATTTGATTTTGATAGAAGAAAGCTTGTGAAATTCATACTATTACGATGCTTTTGACATTACCGTAATAAAATGCTATTTCTGCATTGACTAGTATGGCATATTTCCTTTGCTCAAATACTCCTTAACTGGGATTTCCGTGACTATAGTGAAGGGAGATTACTCTGGACATAGAAGGATTGTTGGTTCATGACACCAAGACATGTTTTGGTCTGGAGTTCAGTCTTGAAGTGATGACAGCAGAAGACGTGAATCTTAGCTTGTACATTTGAAGGAGTTTGTGAGATTTAAACTTATTGTCTGGAATCTGTGGATCACTAGGTTGTTCATTTTGAAATTTCTAGGCTTGTAAACTCAATTTCATACATTCCTTAGGGTGGAGGATCTAGAGTTTTCATAAAATGCCTTCTGCAACTTCACAAAATATTCATGTCAATGCTTTCTCTAAGCACTTGATATGTTCTTTACCTTGCGTTTTAATAGCTAGTTTATGTGTGAACAAATCCATTATTGTCAACATGCAAAACATTAGAGTTGATATCAGGGTTCTTGTTTTAGGAAATTAAATTGTTAGTATATTGAGGAGTGTTCTTAATATAATACTTGTTTTCCTGATAAACTTTTTACATTAAATCTTTGAGATTGATACTAATTTTAAGTGTATTTGTTCCAACTCTCTCAAATCAAGTACATAAATGAGTCAAATTTGCCGAGAACTGAAAGCATTGTTCAGGGATTATGCATCAATAGTCTTGGAAGAGAACCAGAGATATAATCACAGTTTGCCAAGTCTGAGTAATGATTTCTTCAAAGTTTAGAACACCAGTGTGCTAGTGTTTTGTGAAGGCTTAGCCTTTGATCGAGGAGGGGGGCTTCTGAATTTAGACCAGGGTGCCAGTAGAGATTTGCACCTGATCAGACCTTTCCTTTTTTGAGTAGATAATAGCTACTTCTGCCAGAAAATCAGATCAAAGCATAGCAGGAGAGATTACTACATTGGGTTTTATCAGCCATTTTCCAGCTAAAGCTCTTATAAAGCTGATAACAGGGTGGGGGTACATAAAATCATCTGCTTCCAACCCCCTGTGGAGCTTTCATCTTGATTTGTTAAGAACTTGGGAGGCCCATGTCTACACTGCGGACACCTGGTCGGTCCCCTTTCCATCCCTGTCAGAGTTTAAAGCACTTAACTAGTAATCACTACTCTAACGCTGGGGCAGCAGGGTACCACATTTCTTTTGCTTTTAACTTGGCAGCTGCTGTGTCTTCTTCAGCATCTGGTCCTCTGCCAGCCACCTCAGTTACCTTGGACTGACTACAGAAGACTTCGGTTTTTTGAAGTTTGTGTTTTTCCCGCTATCTTCAGGGCAAAGTGTCGCCCCTTCCCTCCCCTCCCTCCGATAGATCACAACTCTCATGCAACCTCTGTCTGTCCTTCTTCGGGGCTGCCCTGGACCTTAAGGACCTGAATATAGCAAGTCTTCCTCACCAGAAGTTGAAAACTGAAGTCAGAGTCATAGCTCATTAAAATTTAAACAAGAATGAGCTACCCAGTTCTGCCATCTCATTTTATATAGCATATCTGTACATGTTAATAACAAAGCAGGAGTTGGAATCTTGGTCTCTTGATGCCTGACCGGTTCACTGAACCCTCCATGACAGATGATACACGGGCTACATTTAAACAGCGTTAACTCCTCAGATGGTTTTATTTTTCTCTTCTGCTGAAGAAATATATGTATCTAAATAATCTCTAGAAGTCCGTCCTAAAAGTTAAGGCTATTAAATGCTGCGTATTATATGTTCTCTAAAGAAACATGTATGAATGATTTTTCTAAGATTTCTAGCATCTGTATTATATGTGAAAATACAAAGACTTGAATATGGTAGAGTTGACATTCATGTGGAATATCTTTACTTTTAAGTACATTGGCTCTCCTCGTAGCCAGTGCTGGTTCTCCATGGCCATTGTATGTGGCTTTGTAAAGTTGGGGGTGGAGTATAATAGAATGTTAAGTACCTTGACCTGTGATCAGTCGAACTCAGTTAAAGTCCTGGTTCCATCTGTACTGAATATACTGAAACCTTTTGGAATCCAATTTAAGTTATATGTGTCTCTTTTCTTAGCTGAGGAAATAGGATGTTGCAATTTAGATACTTTCTAAGGTTTCCTAGGTACTAAAATTCTAGGAGATGACTTTGAACATCATTTTACTCTTTCAAATGATTATCGTTGTGCATGAATATATATGTGCATTTCTCTTCTGTTTTAATAATACATGATTGACAACTTCATAATTTATTGATGTCAAAAGCTCTACCCAAATTATAACATCATTCCTACGGGAAAGCATAATCCCCTTTACAGCTGTAAAATGTCGTTTCTAGGAAACTATCATGGCTCAAAAGTAAGGACTTTCTGCTCTGGGTTAAGCATAATCGACTAGCAAAGTACAATCAGCAGAAGAGAACGTTAATTTAATTGGTTTAAAGACTTTTCTTGCAGACACAGAGAATGTTAAATTGATTTTGCCTTATTACATGGAAAAATTGCAGCACATTCATTATCTAGAAGTTGCTTTTAGAGAATGTATTACCTTCTATATACTACACCAATGATTTCAAGAAATGAGAACAACTATCCCAAATTTACCATTTGTCCGTTCTTTTCCTTAGGACTAATGCATGTAACTAAAGAAAGATTTTTCTCTAAGAATAACTGTGTAAGAATATTTTATGTATGTAGCTCTTAATACTTTGAACATGTACTGTTTATATGTATTACTCTTTATACTCCAACTCTGTCCCAGTTCTGTATTTCTATCAGTGACGCATTGTTCTCAGAATCTCTCTAGCTGGAAACTTTGTAGTTGGAACTGACTCAACTTTTATCACAACCCAAACCATACCTTATTTTTTTTATGATAAAGTCAGTTGATGAATTACATTATCTTGTAGTGTGTTCCATATCTGGGTTCCCGCCCAGCATTTCTCTATTCCTGCCAGGACCTAGATTTCTTTGTGCCATTCTCCTGATGAACTGGCCTCCGGGGCATCAATATCCAACCTTCGGGCATCCTGGGAACTGATTTTGAGGAACCAAAACTGTTTGTCTACTTTTCAGGCCTCTCTTATCAGCCTTTATGTTAGATGGAATGTAACCTTTTGAGCCTTTCCAGCTTCACCTGACATTTAGATTCTCCTCTGTATTTCAGTGGATTTTTGCAGGTCTAGCCCATGCTTGACACATATAGATGTCTGCTTTTCAAAATAGTGTCTCTGCTACTGAGGAGAGGATCCATGCATTCCACTTTAACCTCTTTCTCCATGTTGGCTTGCATGTGCTGGGCACAAAAGTAGGTGCTAAAATGAAGATTTGCCCCTTGAACCCTTCTCTCTGTATTAGTACTTATATATTCTTGATTAGCACTTATGTATACTATCTAGTGACTTTTGTTTCACAGATATTTACATTTTCAGAACATTGTTTTATTGCTTCAAATATAATAATACTTTTATGTATGTAATTGTGGAAGTTTAGTTTTTATTTATGTATTTTAAATGACACGTTCACAGAATTTACTTGTAGTAGTTGCCTTACAATAAGCCATTGAATTCTTATTTTAACAATGAAGAAGCTAGTGCATTTAATGAATGAAGTAGTTATATTTTTGCAGAACAATTCGATTCCACTTTTCTCATAAAATTGATAAACTCTTGAATTTCAGAGCTAAATTTTAGAGGGCATTTTATTAAACTTCCTTTATTTTATCAGAGAGAATAAATTCCCGCCCTCTGGGACTTTTCTGGAACTAATTAGCCCTTAGCATGTGAGATATGAGACACTTATTATCACATTGTTCTCCGGTCTGATTTTAACTTGACAAGGTTATTACTGATTGATGTAATCTCCCTTTCTGTGTGTGACATCAGAGTGATAGCTTATTGCTTATGATTTCACCTGGATCATTTCTTTTGATGAGGATAATAGTACAGGAAATGACTGAAGAAGATCATATACTAGATGAACACTCACAAGTCATCTTCATTAAGATTTCATATTTACGTTTTTTTTGGTGGAAAGCAAGTGATAAAACTAACGATGATTCCCTTAAGGAATGTTAAAGATATAGTTCTTTCTTTCCTACCAAGGTAAGGAAAGAAACTGGAAAGTATCTCTCAGACCAATATATTACATCTTCTGCAGTTATTCTTAGACTCATGGAGAAACACTTTATTTTATTTTGTCTTAAAAGAATATATAGCTAGCAAAATTCAAATAGTAAGAATGAGTTCAATATATTGAAAATAATACGTTACTACAGGTGACATTCACACATTTTTAAATGCTTTGGTGTTTTTTTAGTATTTTATTTCTTTATTTTTAGAGAGAGGGGAAGGGAAGGAGAAAGAGAGGGAGAGAAACATCAATGTGTGGTTGCCTCTCACTTGGACCCCACTGGGGATCTGGCCCACAACCCAGGCATGTGCTCTGACTGGGAATCCAACCGCAACCCTTTGGTTCACAGCCCTCGCTCAATCCACTGAGCTACACCAGCCAGAGCGACATTCACATTTAAAGAGGGCTGCAGATAAAGGATTGATTTAAAGTTAGATGATCAGATTTCTGTACAGTAATTTTACTAGAGCCATTGTGTTTTAGAGATTGTAAAACAAATGAATTGTTAAAAATAATTTTACTGTTCACTGAGGCACAGTGATTATTGCAGAATAATTTCTTTTTTGCCTTTCTTTGATGCTTTGTTTTGCTGAATATGGACCCTGTTCCCAAAAAAGGCTTCTCACAGTTATCTGTCCTCTTGATATAAACTTTAATTATGGTTCTCTCACTTTTTTAAAATTTTGTTTCTTCTTTAGGCCTTTTTGTGCTCAGTAATGGATGACCCCTGGAATTTAGTGACAAATGTTGGTTAATTTAAGTCATCATCATCTATTTAACAAGGTTCTTGGGTAACACACTTTTCACTGTGGAAAAAATTGTATCGAGGAGCAAAACGTGTTTCTCTGAGGAACGGCAATGACTGTAAGATAATCACACACCTTTAGGGCTTAAACACAGGAAAGGTGTAGACGAATGTATCTGTTCCTTTGACATAATGACTATTTTATATGTGAGTGCTTCCATTCCAGTCTTTCCACTACCCCAGCTTACCCCCTACTCTATTAGTCTGAAAGAGGAATAATTTTTCTCCTGCAGTAAATTACGATGCTGGTATTTTTATGATGGTTCTGTACATATTCCAGCTGAACTGTACATTTACTTATAATCATTAGGAAATCAAAATGGTCCATTAGCCGAAGTACTTGATGTAATAAAAAATAGGTTTTTCTTGAGCTCTTTTGTTTATGCCCTTTCCGATTAGACTTACCAGATCTGCCCCTGCTGTAAATCTTCAACTTAAACATGTATTTTATTACTACCAATAATTTTGGTATACATTCTTGTATGTGTAGATGCATACTATTAGGATATTTAAGCTAAAGATGAACATTGTACTCAATATTTCAAATTCTGAACATAGACGGAGTTCCCAAGAACACACAGAGGGGAATTTTAGATGTTGTCCTTAACCGTGGAGACTTGTCGGGTGTTTGATCAATTCCTTAGTACGAACTTTTCTCAGGAAGCAGTTTTGTGAATTCTTGGTAGTAGCTAAATATTGGAAGAGGCGTTACACAGTTTTAAAGAGCATAGGCTATAGGATCAAATCCAGTTGTAATAAAATCCTAGCTGAATCTCTTGTAATCTCTTTCCTTGCGCAATTTTTTTACTGTGTCTAAGGCTGCAAATTTGTTAAAAATTGCCTAAGGTATTGTCTGGCAGATAATTGCTCAGTGAATAGCAGTTGTTTGTATTTTTCCGTCTTATGTTTTCCATCATCTTCATAAATTTGGTTGGAGCATGTGTGTTGGGTAGGTCAGTAGGTTTGAGGTGGTTGTTAATGACTTTGTATAAGAAACAGGAGTAATGTCTCCCAGGCATGGTTCTGTTCCTGGGGGTAACATGAGTGACTCAAGAGATTCCTGAAGTAGGTCAGTGCAACTCTTGCCCACAGACTGGATGACTTTGCTGAGAGCTTTGGCATGTAGGAAGTCTCAGTGAAGCCATGACCTTTCTTAGCAGGACTCTTGATGGAAAATGAATGTATTGAATGCCAACTCCGTGTTGCAACAGTTCACATGTTGTCACATGGCCCCTTCAAATCAGCCCTGTGTTTCACAAAATGCAGAAGGGATGTGGGGGGCTTATGTAATATTCCTGGAGCCACGCAATATGTGACGACCTGGGATCCCAGACCAAGCTTGGAACTGGGGCTGGCTTAGGGCTTAGCTTTTATAAAGGTAACTTATTCTCCTTTTAGATGGAGAGTTTAACAGTTCAAAATAATTCAATCCTGCACTTTAAGAAAAAGGCCAAATTTTAGGATTTTAAGATGCTGATATTGATCAGTATTTGTATTTTAACATAAGACTAAGACTGTCAATATAATTCACTTAGGATAAAAATATCCTTTCGAGACAGTACAGTTTATATGTATTTTCACTGTATGAACTTAATTGGTTTCAGTAATTTAACTTTCAATTTGTCCCACCCTATTTGAGTCAAGGGAGAAAATGTGTTTAAAGCTGGACATTAATATTGGTATATCACCAATTTTGCATTGTAGTGTAACTTTCATCGTGCTGCTTAGTTTGTCATTTATAAAATTGGGACAAAATCCAAACTTAGAAAGTAATATTTGACTGCAATAGTAAAAACAGCATTGTGTGATCCAAATAAAACACCCTTCATTATTTCTGTCATTTGCACACATGGAGAGACATTTCTCAGGCTGAGTAACTCCTGGTATAAGATTTTGAATTTAATCATGTCCCTTTTGCTTGTTGGTGCCATTAAATAATTAACTAGTCCACCATGTAAGAAACCAACTTACACCATTTCTTAACCTTTCCTCCTCCCTCCCTCCCTTCCTCCCTCCCTCCTAGTTGTCTATATGGTGATTTAGAGATGGTTTTGTTATTGGAGCAACTTAGCCTATAGACTTGAGACTCAAGTTATGCACAGCCTTGTCTGTCCATTTACTGCAAGAAGCCCTATAGATATTATAATTTTCCTGGCCTTTTTTGTTGTGGCTTATTTATTTTTTCACAATGGAAAAAAGTGGGGTGCAGCACTGCTGAAGTCCAGACTCCCATCCTTCTTACTGCAAACATCTGCTTCCCAACAGATCTCCCAGCTTCCCTTCTTGTCACTGGTAGGCTCTTCCGCTCACTGCCGACTGATCTTTTGAAAACACATTATTAGATATTAAGGATTCTGTCCAAAATCTTCTCTTGGCTTCTCAAGGCACTTAGAAATTTCATACCATGGATTTTACTCCTGGCTAACTTTACACAAAGTTGGCTGCTGCTGTCTGCCTTCCTCACTTTGACCTATACTTCTGGAATGTTCCAAGATTTTCCTGTCTCAAAGTCTTTGTGCCGTTACTTCCTCTACTTGGATCGGTATTCCCTCCATCTTCACTTTCAGATATCTGTTCATATTTTACCTGCACAGAGATTTCCCTGATCACTGACTGTGTCTCAACCCCTTTGTTCTCTGGCTCCTCACCTCCGTGGCACTTTCTC
The DNA here is from genome assembly GCA_004027475.1 of Anoura caudifer. Classification (NCBI taxonomy): domain Eukaryota; kingdom Metazoa; phylum Chordata; class Mammalia; order Chiroptera; family Phyllostomidae; genus Anoura; species Anoura caudifer. The sequence goes on from PVKU01000121.1 coordinate 312,445, forward strand.
ACTGCGTGTGTGTGCTCCTTGTCTTTCTCCCACAGAGTGCTTCTTATGAAGGCACTAACTTTTTCTGAGCTGTTCATCTCTTGTGCATATTAGATGTCAAATAACTATTTAATGAAGAAACACATGTGTTGTACTATGCTACAAGGATCAGTAAATAATGAGAGTCATATTTTTATTCCACATATATCTCATTTACTTCCTTTTTCCCCCATTGCTTTGGACTTTTCTGAACCGTTTTCTCTATTATTAGCATGGGCCCTTCAGGAAGATTTAAAGGAAAATATAAAAATCAAGACCTAGTTAATCTATCAGTCAACTAAGGTATGCATAATTAACTTTGTGGTATCATTGAGTGTATAAAATATTTTGATATTTTTAACATAGTGAAATTAAAGTTTTAATTATTACCTTGCTTGTTTAATATTATGTAATGGTCTTCTTATGATAATTTCAAAGATTTCCCATAACCTCTCTTTTCTGTTTTACAAAAGAAAAATATACAAAAAAGTGTATATAAACAATATAGGCAAAGTGTTATTTGTCTATAAACAAATATAGACAATTGTCTATCTATAGTTTATTGTTATAACAATAGACAGTTGTCTATTGTTTATTTGTATATAAACAATATAGACAAAGTGCCAAATTAGTGTTATTTTTAAATGAATAAAACTGTAGTTTAGGCAAAAATAATTTACTTCCTGTTACAGTCCTCTCTTTGTACTTCCTCAAAATTGTCTATTTAAATAATTTTCAGTAGACCTAATTGACTTCCAAATTAAATATTTGTTGGCTACTTTTCTTTCTGCCAAGGTTTGTTGTAAACTTATCACCAGAACAGTTTATGTCTGTTTACAAATCAGAGAACCTTCTGATCTTTGAGAGTTGGAACTCTGAACTGGATTTATTCAGTAAATCGTTACTGAGTTTTTGGTGGTATGTGGTTATATCTTTTATCCATCCTTTGCATCCCTGGTGGCTGGGATATTCAGTGGGTTCTCACTAAGTGCTTGGGAAATGAAGGATGATTTCTTTGACCAGAGAATCACTCAGAGATTGCTTTCTCTGATATTTTTTGGTCTTCCCCCAGGTGGAGTAATTTTCTTTGTCCCCTGAACTCTCTCATATCTCCAATTCTGCTTTATCACAAATAACTGTGTTATAGTCATTTCCTGTCACCTCCATCTCTTCTGCCACATTGTAACTCTTGAGGACAAGGTTTAAAAATTAGGTATATCTCTCTTTCTAGTGCCCAGCGAATATTAGACTTGTAATACATTTTTTAAAGGAATGAATAATGAGTGTCCAATTGTTTAAACTTTTTAAAGTTAGTATTCTTTCTTAAAAAGGAAACCCATGAATCGGCTATGATTTGATTTTCCATGTGAAGGAAAAGATACTGAAGCAAGAAGACTGGTTCTTAAAACCAGCCCTTCCACTGCTAACTGTAAAGCTAAGACAAAAACATCTGGCTCAGTTTGTCTCTAAACTAAGGTAGATAAGCTTAGGTGAGTGGTTCTCAAACTTTACCCTGTATCAGAATCACCTAAGGGGCTGTGTATGTGCATTTCTACTGGTCCCGAGATGTTGCTGATTCTACTGGTGCCTGGAGCACAGGAAACCTTAACTGCCCTGGTCTCTCTAAGGTAGTATTTTGCAGCCTTCAACATCTATATGATTTGTTGATACTTTAATGCTAATATGTAGAAACAGTGCAAATTTAAGTAGCTTAAATATCTCTAGATTCATTTCACTGGCTCTTTCAGGTCATTTTAGTTGGTTTCTATTCTTCACTATATTCATTAAAGAAAGCAATTTGTCATTACAGTGTCCATCACTTTCTCCCTCACTTTTCACTAAATACTGTCACTGAAACTAAAGGCTTTTCCTCCTTTTTCATTGCCTGTTCTCAGCGAAGGTACAAAGTCTGGCAGAAGTAATGCCTGCTTGAGTGTGGTTGAGTAGAATAATGTTGTGGGTGAAATAATTTATAGTTTTGATTTGAACATTTCACCTAAGATGTCATAAGGTGTGCTTGAGTGTGATATTGTTATGTTACAGAATTACATGCTTATGATTTTGTAATAACAGATTTTGTAGTTAAAAAAGGGGGCATTATTTGTGCTGGACCCTGTACTTTATCTTTCCCCCTCCTCCTTTAGCACTCAGTTTTATTCTATTTCTTTTGTATTGTCTGGGTAACAAACAATGGTTTATGAATCAATCACATTTTTAATATAGTTTCAGACTTTTTGATTGTACAGAGTTCCAAGGATTCCTTTTTATCAGTACTGCAATTTCTAAAATTATATGCCTCAAATAACCCATTTTGATTAATCGCCAGACACCCAGTAGGGTAATGGGTATTTTTCTGAAACAATGTTGACTTTATGATATGGAAAAGCATGCCATTTTCTACTGTTTGTTTTTTGGGTTTAACTGAGATTTCGGGCTTCAGTTCCAGCTAATTTCAGATATCTGAATATTGCAGAAAGCAATTTTCCTTAAAAGTTTATCAAGAAAAACTCTGAAAGTAAGTTTGTATCATTTGCTGATTTATGGCACACAAACTTTTTACTAAAGTTGAAGCACAAACTTTTTACTAAATATATCAGCAAATGTTTGAGTTGGTATTTTGCAAACAATCAAATTAAATATATACAAATTAAATGTATGCATTAGGAAAAAAGTTAAAGCAAATACATGTGTGTATTTGTATTTGTAGGGGGTTTTTTTGTTTAGCAGGGCTCTATTGTACTCTTAGGATATTTTCTAAAGTTTTCTATTATTTTTCTCCTTGTGGAAGCTGACTATTAAATATATTTCCCAGTACTTCCCCTAGTAAATATGAATTTTCACTAATTTTTTTTTACTGGCTATAAGTACTAACATCTTAAAAGTATATAGTAATAGGTGGATATATTTTCACCATTCCATCCTTATAGCAAAAAATATTACTTTACTTGTCCATTTACTTGTAAAATAAAATAAGAATAAAAAGTTCATGGAGATTTTTATCCTTAAATTCAACTAGGAGTACATACATTGGTTACTCTAATTAATTTTGTGTACAAATCTCTTCCTACACTAAATCTAACCCTAACCTATTATTCAAGAGGAAAAGGTTATGGTACTTTTGAAATTATTCAATTGTTAAATTGCCAAACCAGTATGATGAAAGTAAAGAGTTCTCTTTTACATGTGGTCTTAATAAAGTCATTACTTAATATGTTTGCATTTGTGATGGAGGAGCTCAAGTTTAGTTGAACTTGGCCTTGATATACACAGATCTGGTTATGCTTCCTGTTCAATAACAGTTAATCACCTGGTTCACTTAATGCTTGTTTTTCTCTATAAGTACATACTATCAGCAGATATCATATGTTAGTAGTTATTTTGTGTGATGATACATATAGATTGCATTACTACTTTTAATTTCCTTAATTGAGCTGCATGATCATAAATTAAAGCTTGAGATTCACTAAACTTTGCTAAGAAACAGATTTACTGTGTTAGTTTGAAAACATTTTTTCATATGTAGTTGTGCAAGTGATCTGCTATGTGTAAGATTGGACTGTTGGTGCTAAAATTTAAAAGGTTCTGGCTGTGGATTGCAGGAAGACAAATGGCGCATCTCTCGAAGTGAGGAGAAGTAGTCCTGTAATTCAGTGTCATGTTGATAGAAATAGCAACCTTAACCGGTCATCACTTATTTTTGGCTCAGACAACTAACCATAAAATATAACCCAGATGGTGGAGCTATGATAGTAAAGATACAGAAATGACATTTTGTTGACGAATTTGCTACCTTTTGCTTCTCCACTTTCAGTGTTACACCACATCTTTTATGGTGTAAGTTGCTTGTTTATGTATTTTAGGGTGGGCCCACAGGATGAAAAATGTATTGAATGGCATTTTTCGATCTTGGGTTATTTCAGTTAACTTTTGTTTCATTTCCCTCTTCCAATTGCCTTTTTGACTTTTCCTCTCTTTTGCTAAATTCATACTCTAACATAAATTAGTCTCTACCAGGAATAGTGGGTCCTATTTCAATTTGCTTCTGAATACATATTTAAGGGTGTTTAGAATGTAGTATTATGCTCTGTCTGCCTACTTCAGCACTGAGGATGCCGCTCAAGGAGTTGGGCACGTTATACTGTGGCCAGCTTCACACTTAGCCGTTTAATTGAAATGAAAAAAGGAATCATGTAATGGTCCTTCAATGATGCACATGTCACATTGTTCCAAGCATTTGTGTTACTGCTGTTTTTGCATTAGAGATGAAGAATAAGGAACCTAGTGAGTGCATGGTGCTGAGTTTGTCATAGTCTGAGGGCCAAGAAATGTTCCCTTGTGGTCTTCGGCATCATGGCCACCTG